>OY986970.1:1817022-2007930 GCA_963920575.1 Narthecium ossifragum | reverse complement strand
ATATCAACCTAAGTTCTATTAATATTATAAAGCTATGACCAACCTTCGAACCCTGGACCACCTACGGGTCAACACAGCCGTCTAACCAGACAAACTACAGAGAGTTTGTTAAAATTTTATATTTACAATAACTAAAACATGTGCTAGTGGCACAGGTGAGTACTAGTCTATTATATAAGATGTGGTGTATTATATTATGCGTCCAAATATGCTCAATTTAAGTTAAACTTCGAATATATCAAACGATCAAAATAAAATTATATAAAAAAGAGCAGTGGAGGGTAATCGTTACCGGATGGTTAGAAAATGAGAGAAGAATAACGAGGGTGGTTTATCATATGGTTAGCAGAGAGAAAGAGACGGGGGGTTTACTCCTGTCATGTGGTAAGGGAGCTAACATATATATATATATATATATATATATATATATATATATATATATATATTAAGATATATATATAATATTATTTTCACCTTGAAAACAAACTTAAGGTCGGGTTCAAATACACTTTGGTCGGATTAACAGCCTTTATCATGATTAAAAACTAAAAAATATCTTAATTATCATTTGACATTAATTAAGATGGCTTATGTAAGTGGTCTTAATATCCAAGTCTACTTAAGTTATTTAATAATTTTTAAATCGTGATTAATACTGTTAATTGGTTGTCCAAGATACTTTAGTTGTTTAATAAATTATCAATTATAATTAAGGTTATTAATCAGTCCGAAGGGCAATTTTGAAATGATTATTATACTTCCACAGATAAACATGTATTGTTATAATTGTAGGGTGAAATGCAGTATTTAGTGAGTTTTTTGGGTGAGATGTGATAATAATCCTCTTGTTTTCAAGCAGCATGTTAGTCACTGTTTATTACTATTTGTCAATTAAGTATAATATAAGTGATTAAATTCCTCCTCTACCATGTGGTACCAAAGTGCTTGCTACCAATATTTACTGCTTTTGAGAGAATTTATCTGAATAATTTTTACAGAATTTAACTATTGGAAAAGTAAAATGAGAAAAGAGGCCTTCAAATAAGTGAGATCAAAAGGATATGAATAATATAATCATTCTTATATAACAGGTTGGTTAAGAAGTGCATTTTTTTTTGTCCTAACTGACGTCATACGTGGCAGATATATCCTATGTGGCTGCTGATGTAGAGGGTTAATAGTGAGGGAGGGGAGAGTTAGGAGTGGTCAGTGAGGAGTTATGAGTGGAGATGGTGATTAGACCCACTAGTCATGCATCTGCTCACATGCAAGCATTAATTGGATGAAGGTAGGTTAGCTTTCAATAGCAATGGCAATTAATGTGTGTTGTACAAAACCTGTGCCCAAGCAACCTATCAAAAATAAGTACATGCATGGTTCCATGTATGCATCCATCTATTCATGATATCACTGTAGCTGTTGAGAGTTACGTCATCCTGCACTGTGTCATTTATCCATGGAAGAACAAAGTTCATGTGCTGCCTGCTGTAGGGGTCCTGCGTCATAACTGCAGATACTTATGATACAGATCAGTCTGCATGTAATATATGACACGGTGACTACTCACCCACACTGTCCTTTAACAACCCATCTTCACTGCGCTTCTCTTTTCCCTCTCTAAAATTCAACTGTCACGTGTTCTCTTCTCTCGTTATTTTTATCCCTCTTTAAAACTCAACTGTCACGTGTTCTTCTCTCTCATTATTTTTATGACTCAACTATAACATGTGATAAAATAAATGAATCATATTATGACTCATAAAACCTTATATTATATAATATATGACATATGTAAACACCAAAGCATGCGCATGCTTGCATGATCAAGTATTTAAGTTAATTGGTTTATACTAATCAATCTCATAATTGGCGATGAGTTACCATATTTCTATTCGACGAACGACCGGTGGAGAGAGTGGTTTTGAGAATTACATCCGACGACGATGAAGAGTGGGCATGTGGCATGTTTTGATAAATTTGATATATAATTTTTTACACGTTCGATTTTTCAATTAAATTTATAGTTTTTTGTATGTTTGATTTTCACGCTTGGAATGAAAACTCTCTAGCGTTAGGTATAAAATCATTCGTAGATATTTCCATCATATGGTGTAACCCAGGCCTAATATGAGATTGATTCGGTTCTTTTTAAAAACATAGATATGAGATCATGTGTGTATATATAACCATGCAAGGGGGACGGACGCAGGTATTTGCCATGTAACTTTACGAAGAGCACATATATCTGACTAAATGTTTTTTTTTTGTTTTATCGTGACTTTTAAAAGAGGTGGCGTGATTAACAAGGACGAGATGGGGTGGGGACACGTCTTCTAGGCTTTTGGAGGGGTGGAGTGCCGAGTGCGTATGCGCAGCAGACCATGTGGACACTAAAAATAAAAAAAATAAGTAAAAAAATGTGAAACCGCGAGATTTGACCAGCAAATGTGACCGCGTGCGTGCAGAGCAACGTGTTTGACCCAAGACCTTCCAACGCCAACAACTCCCGGGACCCACTCTCCGTACAACCGTACATTTATTATTCTTGAACCATATTAGTTTAATAGGGTACAAAAGTCTAAAAAGGAATATAGTGTCAGTTTTTTACAGTCTAAGATGTATTAATAATAATAATAATAATAATAATAATAGTGAGAGATGGTGACGTTGTGCTGCTCTTGTCGTGACATTATTTAAAACTCTGAACAAAAATATCCATTCAATGAAATGGGTGATTGCATTTTGATTTGCCTTAAATATTTCAACTTTTTTGTCTACTTGTTCGTTGAAAATTATATTTACTTAATTACTGGGAGAAATCAAACTTCGTACCTAGTAATATTCCATCTTGTTACATAGTTCAATGTAAAAAAAATAAAATAATGAGTTTTAGAGATAGGGGTATGTTTGGTATGGTAACTCCTTATCTCCGAACATAAAAAAAATAATCATTACTATTTTATCCTCGTTTCACCTATCACCACCACTTTATTTTTTTCTATTCTTATTCCTTAACCCCTTTAATCCAGAGTAAGCTAACATCAAAATCCCTTAACCCCAGTTAACTCAGAATAAGTTAACCCCACACCAAACGTCCTCTGAGGTTCGAGACCCTGGAAATATAAGTCACTAGTGGATATATACGCAATCAAATTTTATTTTATTAGTCTAGAATAAAATAAATTGATATTGTGCTTTGGTCTATGAGGTCATGGACGTGTTGACCATTTTTCTCACGTGCTGTCGTGCTGAACACATAGTTAGTTAAATACATAATTTTTAGGTGAGTTATAGACCATTCCATGCTTACAAATCAAAGCATGTCATATAAGCATGTCATGATGCTTAATGAGATCCTGTTCGCAGCCAGCACTAACGACGTTAAATATATTTTAATTATGCACCTCAATCTAATAACTCGCCGCCATGCATTAATCACAATACTATTGCACATTAAATAATAATATTGTAGGTGATCTAGACATTTAAAATTTTTTTAAAAAAATCCAGATAAGGATGGCTGCATTAGATAAGTCTCTGCTGCTGATATTTTTTTTTATTATTCCTAGTCGACATTCAACATTCGTCGCATGAGGAGAAGTTTGACCAAAGAGAAAAAAAAAACAAAAATTAAATATCATAAACCGCTCTAGTGCTAAGACACCGGTGTCTACTTCTTGACAAAAAAAACATATATAAAAGGAGTTCATACAAAAAAATTAAAATATACTTGTTGATAATTATACGCATGTTCCTCAGTCTTCGGACTGTCTTTAAAAAAAAAAAAAAAATCTTGATATTGGAAGAACATCATTTTTTACACAGAAATTAAATATGGTAAAACTTATTTTCTTAGCTCAATTGTCTTTGTCGTGACAAACAAATCCTGACTCGAGTCAATTTGACGGATTTGCTAGTCATAATCTTCGACCAAATTAATAACGCGTACTTAAGTAGATTTCCCCCTACGAAACAAGTCAAATTAATGGTCTCCAAGTCTTACAATCTATTGTCCAATATATGTGTTCTGCTTGCATGAGCTCATCCCTGATGCAAAACCATTAGATCCCATATATGCAATCATAATGGCTAGTTCCATACAAGAGCTAGAAGAAATCAATGTTAACTAGCTAGCTAGCTAGCCATCCTCCATTAATCGAGAAGGTTCCTCGCTGCTTCCTTGCATGTGAGTGATCAAAAATCTCTAGAGCAATATATATCATCCAAACTTTAAAAAAGACCATGCATGAACCCTACATGGAATCACAATCTAGCTAGGTAGCATCTACGTATATAGTATAATCAAAGTTGATGGGCTCTTTCTTTCATGTGCTGTTATTCTATTCAAGGTGTGTGTCTGGGACGCGTTGCCCCTATGGTTCCAAAGATTTTAGTTGGAGAAGATACGGTTCAAAGGCTTTGATAAGAATGGAAATAAAGTTTTAAAGGTCGGGGTCGTTGGATTAATGCCAACCTTTTGACCGATATTATTCTTTAATGGATTCAAACTCTAATGTTCTTCGTTTGGTCTAAGATATATATATACTAGTGGGGTCCTCTGTCACTTCGCAGGATAACCACCATCTCCCCTCATAACTCCACACTAACCCCTCCTAACTCCCTCCCCCCCCACTACTACCCCTCCACATCAGTAGCCACATAGGATATATCTGCCACGTAGGACGTCAGCTAGGACAAACAAAAAAATGCACTTCTTAACCATGCTGCTATATAGGGATGATATATCAACCTTATAAGGAGCAATAACGGTTACAATCGTTTCCCTTATATTAGTTTATTTACATGTATATTTTTCTAAGTTAACTTTGTATATTTTTATCATATCCCCTATGTTAGTTTTAAATATACATCAACCTTATTAGGAGCAAAAACGATTATGCATAACCGCCCCCTTATAATGTTAACCTTATATGATATATCCATACTAATCCATTAATCAAATTCGATTTTTATAACCGAATCATCCATTAATCAAATTCGATTTTTACCCTGCCATATGGTAGGGGTCCCACCTAGTATATTATATAAGATAATGTTATATGAGACACAATCTGATTCATTTATTTTCTCACACATGACAGTTGAGTCATAGAGAGAGGATGAGAAAGAGGAACACATGACAACTGAGTTACGAAAATGGGAAGAGAGATGAGGCAATAGAGGTGAATGGTTAGGAGGGTAGCAGGCGTGAGTGGTTACAAAGTATAAATCTCTCTGGTCTAATATATTTAATTTTCAGACCATTCGATTCCTAAAGCACTTTATACATTCACATGGAGCGCTGTACATGTAAGTCAAGGCTGATCTGGACCAATTCCAGTATTTTGTGTCATGAGATGGCTAGACTTGAAAATTGATCGGATTCGGTCTTCCTCGGAAAATTTGTCGGATCTTCCAGTATGGACCAGAGTGGGATTTTGGGCCATGACTCGGACCATGGATTCTACCCCGACTGGGATTGGCCCACCATCTAACTTGTTGTTTGGACCAGCTCCGAGACCACCTGATCAAAATCGGGCTCAGGACGGATGACGGATTTGAGCCGGGCTTTCAAGCCTATTTTTGTTCCAAGCCCGCTTATATTTTTTAGCATAATGGAGACAAAAAGAGGCTTTATCTATAGCAGGCCGGCCCCCTTCGAGTCCGAACTCATACGTGACAAGTCCCATTCCAGGCCCGAAGGTCTGAGGTTATGATCAAGCCCGGCCCATGGGAAGCAGAGCTATGCATAAGCCCAAAACATAACGCACTGCATGGGCCGGCTTTACGGACACTTAGCATCAGGCCCAGAATGTATGCATAATGGGCCCGCACTGAATCGAGTTTGAACACTGGTTTGTATGATATGGGGTTAAGGGGGGTATTCTCCCTTAATAACCTCCTTATCCCCATACTTATCCCCAAACATAAAAAATAATCATTACTATTTTATCCTAATTTCACCTATCACCATCACTTTATTTTTTCCTATCCCCATTCCTTAACTCCATTAACTCAGAATAAGCTAACCCCAAAATCTCTTAAGCCCCATTAACCCGGAATAAGCTAACCCCAAATCTCTTAACCTCCATTATCCCGGAATAAGCTAACTCTACACCAAAAACCCCTTATGGGGTTCGAGTCATCGAGTTTGGTTAGCCTATGTTTGAACTTGTTCTCACCCAACATAGAGCGGTACATTTTTGGGTCCGGTCCGTTCATTTCAAACCCGGCCAATGGACACACCTAGGTCTCGCTATGGATGGGAGCTGAATATAATCACATCTAAACCATTAGGCTATCAATAATTATGAGTCTTACGCTTGAATTTTGGACAGCCACGGGTCTAAGTTATATATATAGCCAGTGCAATTGGCAGGCCTCTTCATGCTGACGGAATGATGTGTGATCGATGACCCAATTAGACAGCATTCAAAGAAATGAAACAAAAAACAAAAATAACCCTTTCTAAGCCCAATCCAATGACCCAATTAGAAGCTAAAAGGGAGCTTAAAGCCCAATCAAGCCAATCCCAATTGACACCATAGTCCAGTGTGATCGAGTTGATTCCGTTAGGTCTGGGCTTTCAACCCAAACATATAGCCCATTCCATGCTGGGCCAGGTCCTTTCGGCCTTTTATCCTGGGCCATCTAGCTTAAAAGTATAGGAAACGGCGACACACCAGATTCTAATGAGCCAACCGACTTTGACCGTCCATTTGAACTGATCCAAAATTCTATCGCATCATGACCGTATATTCTGTAAGGTGGGCCCACGTTGGCCCCACCACAAACTCCCTAGAAATCGTGTCGTACGTGGATCACAAGCACCGGAATCCCAAAGTTCCCGTTATAAGCGGGAAGCAAGAAATGCACGTCTTTTTCCTCGCCGCGCCTCTCCTAGTTCCTCTCTCCTTCGCCTCTCCTCTCCGCGTTAACCTAACCCTAGAAGGAATCTAAATCCGAGACCGGAGAGGAGAGGATAAACCCCCGATCGACTTCAAGATCCGCGCAAAGGGACATCAACGGTGAATTGATGATGTTTTCCGTCGGCAAGATCATCATCGATCCCTGGGATTAATCCTTATCTAGCTAGAAAGCCGTCTCGATCTCCAAGACCCCTCCTTTTAGCCTCTCTGTGGATGTATCTTCTCTTCCCGTTCTCGGATCTGGATGCGAAGAAACTCGACGCGTTTCTACGCGTTCGGTCCGTCCCGGCCCTCTCCGGCTTCGCCTTTTGCCTCCCGCGAGATCGATGGGATAAGGAGTTTGCTATTCTCCAGGCTGGTTAGCGTCTAGGATTCCTCCTCCTATTAGGCTGGGGGAGTTCTTGGATTTAATAGGTTTTGGTTGCAATTAGGGGATTGGGGATATAGTGTTTTGTTTGGTGTGATTTTTGGAAATGGGTTCATCGCAAGGCTCGAGCTTGACATCCGCGGCGGCGGATGTGGATGTTTCTTTGGTGGATATATTGCCGGTTTATGTGAAGGAGTTGATCGCTGGGGGCGCAGCTGGGGGGTTTGCAAAGACCGCTGTGGCACCGCTTGAGCGGGTTAAGATTCTATTGCAGGTTTGCCGCTAAAACTTGTAACTCTGCACATAATTTTCTTGACTTATGTTTGGAATTGTCGTGTTCATTTTTATCTCTTGTAAGCTATCATACAGGAATGTAAATTCTAGGTTGATTTGATGGTTGTACTTTAAGTCGATGTTTGCAAGGAGAAATCTTGCTTTCTTGCGTTGGATTTGTCCTCTTTGTGTTTTATTCTTTAAGATTATGATGCGATGCAATTGTTTGTTGTGGAAAAGGTATAAGTTGAACATAGTTAGCCCATTCATGAAAATTTCCTGAAGTTTGGTTGTTGTCTCATGTGCCTAATGGCTTAATTTGGATTTGTGTATCTCCTGTCTGAGAATTGTCTGTTTTAGCCTTGTTTTTTTTCAGGTGACCTAACTCTGATTTTCAGATTAATAATAATTCTGTGCAAAGAATATTTTTTTTCAGTTTACACTGATTCGATGAAATTACAACCTATGGTTTAAAAGACTGGATAAATTTCTTGCAGCCTGCGACATATATGTTGTTATTGTCATTGTTTTTTCATAATTGCTTCTGCAATCTGTTCTGTATTTTATTTCCATATTCTGTCTTTCTTTTTCAACTGTGTATTTAACATTTTATTATTAAATGGCTAGACAAGAACTGAGGACTTTAAATCTCTTGGGATTTTCAAAGCTCTGTCTAAGGTGAAGCAGCATGATGGTTTTCTCGGATTCTACAAGTAAGTTGCACACTTGGGAAGTTTACATGTAACCGATGTTTTATTTGATATTAATTACTTCAGCATTTGCTTTTTCCATATTGTCTTCTAGGGGAAATGGCGCTAGCGTGCTTCGCATTGTCCCTTATGCAGCATTGCACTATATGACTTATGAACAATATCGTTGCTGGATTTTAAATAACTGTCCGTCGTTGGGAAAAGGACCCTTTATTGATTTTTTAGCTGGTTCAGCAGCTGGAGGAACTGCTGTTCTTTGTACCTATCCCTTGGACTTGGCTCGTACTAAGCTTGCTTACCAGGTAACTAGTTCTTAGCACATTGGTGTTGCAATCTTTTCTTTTCTTTTTTTTAAATTTTGTTCCATTAGACTACATGAATTTTTTTCTAATTGTCTGGTTGAGGATGAATACATTGAGTTATCCACTTGTTTTACGTGAGTGGCTGTCTTGTATTAGATGTTTACAATTCTGTCAATCTTCAAGCTATATGACCTTGTCTTCAACTTTTGCGTAGTCCTGAATACTTAATTTTCCACAAATTTCTCCACTTTGGAGAAATAGATATCCATTGCTCTCTATCCTTGTTAGGTTGATTTTGGTTGGTTCTTGCTTTTTGCATAATCTATCACATCGAGACTATCACTTGTATCTCCATAAGTGCATTTGGCATGTGATTTGGGTCTGTTTTCTGCTGTGAGATTAATCTTTGACGGCATTGTGATATTGCTCATCTCTTATTTGTGTATGGATTGTTCTTCTTCACAACTTGTTATGCTGTCTAATTGATATCAGTTCTAGGAAATATTGGAGGAAGTTGCCTGCATGCTGAGCCTTTTGTTCTTTCTCTTTTAAAGGTAGCAAGCCCAGGACGATCGGCAAGTAATTTGAGTTTCACAGCCCAACCTACTTATGGTGGAATAAAAGATGTTTTTAAGGATGTCTATAAGGAAGGTGGAATACGGGCTCTGTATCGTGGAGTGGGTAAGCCAACCTTTATCAGTTTTACCTTCTTACCGACTCTCTTCTGTGTTTTTTCCACATTTATGTTCTAGGACAAAAATTAGTATTTTTTTGGTCCTTTATCTTGTCATTAGCTATTGCTGGCTTGCCATCTATGGGATAGTAGTTGTGCCATTGACAGAATAACTCCGCCTTACATCCTTTTGTTTAAAACTTCTTGTTTAACGATGTTGATCTCTAGGAATGTTTTCTCAAATTATTTGGACATCCTATTAATTTTCTCTGTTCTTTATTTGATAGATCATGTCCTTTGCTTTCGAAAAGAATAGCATCTGCTAGAATTATTCGATTATTTTTTTGAGCTTGATTGAATAACGTGGAAGATATGCAGTCGATCCTTATTGAATGGTTCAGTTGATTGACATTATTTGTTGCAGGCCCAACTCTCATTGGCATTCTTCCTTATGCTGGTCTTAAGTTTTACATATATGAAGATCTCAAGTCCCGGGTCCCTGAGGAACACCAGAATTCAGTTGTCTTGCGTCTCACCTGTGGTGCTTTAGCAGGACTTTTTGGACAGACTCTCACATACCCACTAGATGTAGTTAGGAGACAGATGCAGGTACTTCGTCCTTGACTTGCTATGGACCTATTTTTGCTAGATAGCCAGACTTCCTATCTGATTCAAAATTATTCCAATAATTTATGATATTTGGGTTCCTATTGTCAGGTTCAGAGCCGACAAGATTCAAGTAAACTTGGTGTTCCTCGAATTAGGGGCACAATTCAAGGGCTCACAACAATTATCCGCCATCAAGGTTGGAGGCAATTGTTTGCTGGTCTGAGCCTCAACTATATCAAGGTAATGAGCTTGTGTTAAAAGTCACCATGTTTTCTCCTCCTGGGAGGACGCAAATTAACCTTCAAACAGGCAGATGGCAGACTAACACTTCGTAAGAACGAACTGACCTTAGATTGATAAATTATAATGGATTATTTACCTGGATAGCAGATCAGTTGCTGTTACATATTCTGACAGAAGTTTAGTAGTCGCCTCCTGTGCGGACACTTGCTTTGATAGTTTGAATTTTGAGCAACCTTAAAACTAGACCCACTGACATTGAGCATTAGCGATTCAATTTCAATCTGTGTGCAAATAAGTCTATTTTAGGTACTGACAAATCTTTTCAACTGGCAGGTGGTTCCTTCAGTTGCTATTGGTTTCACTGCATATGACTGGATGAAGGCTCTGCTTCGAGTACCCCCACGTGAAAAGCTTTTTTCAGCTTCTGCTGCATGAAAGCTTTTTTCCGTTGCTGAATCTATCCCGAGACAGGAAAGCCTGGGCTATAAAATGCTAGTGACGGATTGGAACTCTTGTTGCCAGCCTTGGTTTACTTGCATATACTATTCCGGCTTGATCTATTGGATTTGGTTTTGGTTTGGCGGATGACTCTTCATGATGGATTTGCTTCAATAAGCGTTTCGAAAACCTCTGAGCTTTAGTGCTGGGTTTCTCATGAATGATACATCAATTGTATTGAGATTTACATTCTATAAAGGATTGCAATTTCATTCCTTTTATGCATGGCTGCCTTTTCCCTCGAGCCCCTATCAATTAATATCACATTTCGCATGAAAACAAGTTATGTAGCGATCTATATCTTATTATGAAACCACATTGCAGTTGCAACAGGAGTTTGATGATTTTAAGTGCAAAACAAAGGAACCAAACTGTAGCTTGCTCTGGTGTCAAGGTTAGAAGTTTTAACTTGAACATGAAAAACAGAATGCATTTAGAAGTTCTCAATTTCTACACCCTCTTAGAACAGCCCGTGTCAGAGTTTGCAGTCTTTCGTTTTGTTCTCTATGGGTTGAAGATGGAAGAGCCACATTTGCACTTCCATCCTTCTGGCTCATAGTTTGTGTACTGTTGAGCCCCAATGTGGTTCGTGATGGTGGGTACCTGCATGGCTGTGCATGGGTGGCAACCTCCACACTTATGCTCACAGCTCGGAGGTCTTGAGCCAGCCCTATCCAGCCCTGTCATCCCCTCTCCATTCATGGTGCCACCTGAAAAGCCCTGCATAAGAATAAAGTCTCAAACAAAGTAGTATTTAACTTATGCCAGTGATGAGAGAGAGAGAGAGAGAGAGAGAGAGAGAGAGAGAGGGACCTCCATGGCTACCCATCTTCCAGGTACACTGTGTAAGCTTTGAACTGTGGATTATATAAAGTAAAGAGACATTGTCAAGGATGGAAAGGTGATGAACCTTTTAGTTGGTCTTTTCCTTCATGTTGCTAAAGAAGATGAAGGCAAAAAAAGAGAACGGATAAAGCTAAAGCTAGACCTCACCTCTCCCAGCTGCAAATACCCAACTGATCAATGGTAGCATGCTCAGCAGCACAAGTAACCAAACTCTCTGGTGTTGCCCACTCCTCGTCATCATGGTGTTATGAGTGGAGAGACAACTGGAGGCAGACAAGTTAGAGCAAGAAAGGGGGTGGTTTTTATAGCAATGGTCCGAGGTTAATTACAAATAAAACCCTCCAACTCAGTTCACTGTCAGATAAATCCCTTGGGTGGTCATTTTGAAATTAAAAACCAACATAACTACAGAATATCTTTCGGCAGATACACTACTCGGGGGATCTTATTTGCTAATGTCTTGAGCTTGAGGGGGGTTTTCTGAAATAAATTACCTCGGTGGCCATTTTGCACTCTATTGTCGTTTGGGTTTAAGATGTGAACGCCGACGTACCAAGCTCCAGGCAATGGCACCTTGTTGTCATGTGGATTTCGAGATGTGACTGGCTTTACTTCATGCACAAGCATTCGTTCTTCTTCCCAAGGTTTAGAAACCCTATATGAATCCGATCTCTTTTGACAGCTCCTTGGAAATCATATGATTAGTCTGGTCACGAGCAATGGCAGAGAGTTAAAGAAAACCAGAGTCCACTGAACTTACCATTCTTACCGTTTAGAGAGAGAGAGAGAGAGAGAGAGAGGTTCTCTAGACTGCAAATAGTTCTCTAGACTGCAGAGCCAATTTATCACTATTCCAACCATGGCAAGAGACCCACAGCTGGAAGAGTACCCTTCTTTGAGTAGTCATATTTACCTGAATTCATGGCAGGTATCATTCATTGCCCCACAGCTAGCCATGGACACTTTGAGAGAGAGAGAGAGAGAGAGAGAGGGTAGGCATGGTAGATTGAATGGATTCATGTATTATCTCAGGCTTAGGAGCCAAGACATCCACTCAAATCTGTCTGAGCAATCTAGCCTGGATATAAAACAGAAGATTTCTAAATTTAGTTGCTGACCATTTCAAACTCACTAACCGTTTCCAAACATAGGAACAGCATGGCTCATATATACCTATCCTTCTCTCTGTGCCATAAAAATCTTCAGTTGAAATAAAACTTAGTACTTACCATTGAGAGGCAAAGAAGCATCATGGGCTTGAAGAAGGCGACTGCAATGATGTTCATCGGGGTGCTGCTGTTCTTGTCATCGGTCAAGGTTAGCGAGGCCGGCCAACGCTGCTTCTGTGAGTGCATGAAGCAATGCGTGCCAACGGAGATCTTGACCCCGAAGGAATGCGATGATCAATGCGACAAGCAATGCCAGAAGTTAGGGTACTCCGGGCGGCCTCAGGATCCAGAACTTTGTAAAAAGTCATAATATATTAATATGGGAGCATAATAAAATCGTCACTGTTTTAGCTTGGCCCCTATCCCTGTTTGTATCTCTTTTATATCAGGGCTTCTGGTAGAATAATAAATCTGTCCGTTCTTCTATATGGTGATAAATCTTGACAATATTATCACATCTCTAAGTATTAGCGAAGAGAGTTGGATAAGTCATCTCTCACAAAATGCAAAGAGAAAAGAGAAAATGTAAAGAAGAGTCAATTATAATGTTGAAACATAGCTCGATGGTTATGCATGATATGTGCCAACATGCTTACACCTCAATCCAGCAGGTTGCAAGCAGTTTAAGAAATGGTCAGTGATGTTACAGCACTTCTCTCCCTGTAACAATAATAAAAGCCACTCTGCCACCTCAAAGCCAGGAAATCTTAGCAATTAAATATATGAAAAGGAAGTTTTTTTTTTTTTTTTTTTTGATGAGATGAGCCCAAAGGCTAGTACAGAAGGTTACATCAAACAGTCCAAAACCTCTACCCCGTCCTCACAGGTCCAACAGAAAGGTAACCTGGAGGAGCGACAAAACCGAGCAATGCAATCCACTCTAACATTACAGTCTCTAGAAACATGAAAAATGCATCAACACTAAACATTTGTTCTGAATTATATCCGCTGCATGAGGTTAGATTTCTTCAATCTAGGATCTTATATTAGACCAAGCAGTTTGATAATATTGTGCTTCATGATGTTCATGCATTTCTATCTCTAGTGGTATCATGCCCAAATCACCAAACCATCTCGCACTGCTATTTCATCTCTCTTGAAATGCCAAAAATTCCCATATCCATAAGTGCTCAAACAAGTATACTTTTGAGTTATGACTATCAACACGGTGTACTGTCGGTAATCCCGATCAAGCTTCAAAATAATTTCTTTTAATGAGCTACGTATAGACGGACAGTTTATTATATTCCTATGAAATTAATCATATGCTAAAAATTTTTGCTCAAAATAATTGCTCATCAGCTTCCCAAACAAATGTGTAAACTATGCAGAATTGCTCCATTTCAGCGAAACATGATTATTACTGCAGGTGTAGAAAGGTACACAGTAGGGACAGAAGAAACAGAATTCTTATTGAACAATTGCACAAAGGTACACAAAGTATGCACAAATACAAAGTCGACAATGATAACAGAAAACAAAGCTAAATTCAGATCAGTTCTACAAATTAATAACTCATCTGATCGAACACTACCTCGACGCAAACTGAGCATTCCCTTAAACAAATGAATGTTACCAATGCAAAGCTGGGAGAGCAATTCACCTCTGAGCTACCTCAGGGGGTTTATTTGCTACAACCGCAACCCTTGCATATCTTGATTGAAATGGCACTTCGAACATCCACAAAGATCATTGCAGGCCAGAAACATTACTTGTTATGCTCACTGCCACACAAATAAATCTCCAATTAAAAAGAATACAGCCACATTGTACACAAATACTCACTCTTCCACCCCAATAACTGGAAAGCTAAATGCTCACAACAACTTGAACACTAGAGTTTGTCACATATATCTCAACATATCCTGAACAAATTTCTTTCTAACATTGGTAATTAATCTTTCTTTCTGCTAAATGGGGAGCAGAATTTCTCAAACCTTCTTCCGAGGAATCCCAAGAACCCTCCTTCATTCTTCGAGTGGGGCTTGTGATCATGGTCATCCTCTTTCTTTGGATGGATGGCTTTCACAAGTGCTTCGATCTCTTCTTTGGCTCTCTCGAACACGCTCGGGCCCTTGACTTTCTCAATCGGAGTGTCCTCGTCGATGTCATCACTAGTCCCATGGGTTTCCTTATGGTGCGTCTTCTCCTTATGCACGACTGCTTCGATCTCCTCCTTTGCCCTCTCGAATATATTAGGTGCTTTCGCATCTTTCTCTATCAATCGATCAAGAAAAAGGCTACCCATCAGATCTTCCAAGCATGAAACTTAAAGAATCAAACTCGAATTGCTCGAGATTGATAGAACTGAACACTAATCAAATGAATCAACCATTGTGGTCTAAAAGGATCCCTCAATAGGACAACAAAGATGATCGCCCATAATACTCGATTTGGTCATAATATTCAAATTGGCAAAAAAAGGCCATGCTTTTTTGGGATTTATTGGGGAAGAAAAAGAGATCAGGAGAAGGAGAACTACTAATATCATGACACGAGAAACAGATGCAAAAAAAAACACACAGAAAATTGAAACTTTTCGATCTGGGCACTCGACAAAACACAAAATTGATGCAAAAGGATGCAATTTTGATGGAAAATAGAGCACAAGAATTCACGTAAACGAAGAAAAATGCAAGAATATGGAAGAGAGAACTAGAGGGAAATTGGGAAAATACCTGCTTGCGATGGCTCCATGGCGGTGAGTTGGCTGACGAGATAGCAGAGAGAGAGAGAGAGAGAGAGAGAGAGAGGTATTCTAGTATTAAAAGCAGCGTTTGGCTTTAATTAAAAAGGGATTTTTATGTTCCGCTACGATGTACTTTTTCATAAATGCACTTTGATATTATCAGATTTGAGATTTACAATTTAATATCACTAAGTTATAATACCAAGACAAAATGATTCAAGGCCCTCAACGGCGTTATGTAGGCTGACGGTAAACTGATCACGTGACACGCACGTGACTACCATCAGCCTAAGGCGAAGGAGCCGACGCTGGAGGGAGCAGTCGATGGCCACGGAGGCGGCGTTTGCAGGCGATGAGATTGAGACAGATGACGGGAGAGAGGTGGGAAACGGGTGTAAAACCGCTCACGTGCGCACACGTGTGCGCACGTCAGCGGTTTTTCGTGAAATAATAGTAACAGAGTCGAGGGTCGGAACTAAATTTCACTTGATTTATAATTTGGTGCTATCAAATTGAAAATTCCAAATCTGATGATACCAAATTGTATTCTTGAAAATATATATGATACCAGAATGCAAAAATCTCAATTAAAAACGAACGATTCTAAAGCGTCGGATCCCAATCGTTTCCACAACCAGCGGATTCATCGGATCCTTTCGGATTCGGACCCAAGATCGATCCGAAAAGACAGATACCTCGTATGACTCGTGTTAACATACCGGAGCTCCATCCATACTCGTTTGGCCGTTGGAAGGCAAAAAGAGAGAGATCCGGATCCATTTACGGGAAACGACCACCGAAGGAGCTGCTCTTGTTTTAACGAATTCTAATAATGGGTGAAAGAAAAGAACAAAGAAGAGGGTTTTAGGCGCTCTCCGGCGGTGATGTCCTCCAAAACCCTAGCTCGAGCGGGATACGCTCTCATCAACCGCTTCCTTCTCCCGTCCAATCTCGTCCAGCTCCCTTTTAGAGAAGCCAATGTGATCCTTTCAGCTAAGATCTCTTCGAACCACTCGATACGATCCCTACTTCCGAGGTTCCAAGTCGGCCGATCTCCTCCTCTTCAGGATATAGGACTAGGAGTAGGAGGAGAAGCTGAGACCATAAGAAGAGTGGCATCCGCTGAAGGGATCTCGTTTCCTTGTGGCTTACCTTCCTTGAGGTTCTTCATCGGAGATGGTGAGAGCCTTATCCTCCCTCGAGAGATTGGTTAAATGTTAAAATGATTGCTTCTTGATTTACCGGAATTTTCATGTTTTTTTGGCTATGCTCATTGCCCGCGGATGGGCATTTCTCAAGATATCATCTTGATTGGTTTCAAGGGTGGTAGAAGTTTGAGCAGCCACTTCACCGTCCCTTGTAGGGTTTATGCATGTGGTTCTTATGCTGTCTATTCTCCTATAATTTTGTTTCTGCTCTCTTCGAAAATATCTACTTCCTAGACATGCAATTTCTTAGAATACCATATTATTATTTCCAAGTATTCCGAGAAGGATTTAGGAATGGCGTCCTGTTGACTACTGAAGTACTATTTGATGGTTTCTCAAAATTTTCCCAGTTTTTAAGTGTCTTTAATTCTGTTACTCTGCTTTCTGATAAATGGCTTTATCTCAAAGCTATGTTAAAATTTGGCGGCCTTATCTAGTACTTCAAATCTGCCATTTAGCATGCTCTGAAAATCTTGTTAATTTGGGGGTTTGGAGTTCACCGACAGCCAAAGGCATGGCGTGCTTTAACAGCATTGTCATTAGACTGGATGCAGATGGAGATCTAACGTAATGAAAGTAGGCTTTGTTGACTTTGATCGGGAAAGGGTTTAAGAACTGAAAACATTATACCATACAACGTCCTGTCTACTGCCCAGTTCTAAGTAGAAGGGGGTTGCTTTTTCTGGGTCTATGTTGATAGTTTTGAAAGAAGGACAAAGAGGAAGGGAGAAGGAGAAGAAGAAATAAAGAGGTGGAGATAGGAAGGTGATGGCGATGAAATTTAAAAAGTACAAATTGTTTCCTCTATATGTTTGGGCTTCTGACTGGTATTGTGTTGATGGGTTAACTGGGTGCTACCCGTTCAACTAGAAGCCAGTGTTAATGATAATCTAAGAGAACGAATATAGATCCTCCATCAAAAGGATATTGTATCGCATTAGCTGGAGAACTTTAAGTAGTTGGTGTCTTATGTTCATCCAATTGTAAGTGCAGCCTGGAATCCAGAGCCTTGGATCCATCAAGCATAACGTAGGTCATTAATTTGACAATGTTCTTAACCTAATGCAGCAATAAGTGGTTAGCTCCTACAGTCTTGGTGACAGTATTCGTACTACATTCGAACACTATGGTTGTTTAAGATCAAGCAAGTTAGTAGGTGTCAAGTGATATCACTACGCACTGGATGTTATGTAAAGCTTTATATACGTACTTGTACTATATCATCTTATATCCATAGTTTTTATCACATCTGATATTTTATTCAACCCTGATATCTCTTTCTACTTGTGCGTGTTCCCTCTCTTAATTTGCTTACCTCATGTCAACATTTGCATTCTTCAGGAGAAGATGCCTTGACGAACGAGCCTGTGCTGTTACTTCCAAAAAGAACTTACCAGCCTAGCACAATCAGACGAAAGAGGAATCATGGATACCTTGCACGGTCTCTTCTTCTCTCCTTCGCACTCTAGTTTATCGAATGTTGCATGTGCCCATTTGTCTTTGCCTCCTTATTTGTATGCAGTCTCACTAGCGAGTTATTTCACATTTCAATTGCATAAAGAAGTATTTACTTACTGAGGCGACTTAAACATCCTTCAGTGATAAATCTGACAAAGAATGACTTTTGACCTTCTCTGTATTCCCGGAGTACATGTGTAGTGCTTTCTATAAAGATTGCTGTAATCTCCAGACACAATTGTATTTCTACTTGATCAATACTTAGGATCAGGATTGGTGAGTATAGGTCTTCACAGAATCATTTCATATTTGGGTTGCTTTCCTTGATGGGAGTATCCATTTTATCTCGTTCATTGATGCACAATTTTTGTTGAGGCGTCTGACTGCCACAATCTAGAGTGAATTCTCTTTGATCATGGTATTATTTGAGGAAAATATCCTACTCAAGGCATTCTTATCAGAACCATGGACCATCCAAACCCCTTCATTATTTTCTGATACTTGCACTGCATTATAACTGCGATTAGCGTGGAGTGAGGATTATGCTTGGGCCTTTGTTTAGATAGTTAACCACATAAATCTTGTACTGAAGTTTGTGTTTGCTTGGCCCAGCAAGGCGACCAAGGGCGGCAGGAAGGTCATTGCTCGGAGGTTGGCGAAGGGTCGAGCAAGAATCGCTGTCTGACCATCCAGTTAAATTCGGAAGATCGGAGGTGTTTGAGGTTCTCTACACCAATTAATAGCAGCTGTGTTTGTTGTGCTCCGAGACCTGATTGTAATTCTTTTCAGTGCGGCATTCAGGAACCAAAAATCCAATTCATGTTCACACACTTTTACTTTGCCCAGACAATCAAAATAATTGATCTGTTTTTCTTCCTGCATGAGTGGTCTCTGGCTGTGATTGCTCGGCTGTAATATGTTCGCCTTGTTGACAGGTAATTCTTATGTGTGAATTTGTGATTGGATGATTTCCATGTAACCTAATTTTCACATAGGGTACCCCATTTTGAAAAGTGGATAGCTTGATATATTGATCTGTACCAAGATCAGGCTATGACATTGCTAGCAGGAAGGAATCATTTTTACCTCAGGAGCAGATAATGACGAAAAATAAGGTAAAAAGTATAGTTTTAGAGCTCAAAGACATGGACTTTAACATAGCCTTAAGAGTCTTCTAATTCAAGGCGAGATGCAACAAGTTTGTCCAAATGAGATACAAGTTTAACCGCCCAAGATTGACAACAAAAAGCTGACAACAAAATGGGACAAGGGTCGATAGGGGCGGAAAAAAAAGAGGTTTGGTGATCCCATCACCTGCCGTCTAGATCCCGTCATCGCCGCCCAGCTCCTCACCCTCCGTGTCATCCTCAACGCTTTATTTTTTAAAATTTTGACAAGTAAATTACGTCTCTCACTCGTACAATTGTTAATTTTTGTAATTTTTTACAATTTAAATCACATTTATCACAGAATGATTCTTAATTTGTTTGACTAATTTTTGACTCAAGTTACTTTCCACAAATCTATAATTGAAAAAAGTGGAAAGTAACTTTCCATGTATACAAGTTACACTTGTACAATGTAACTTGTACAATTGTAAAAAAGTGAAAAGTAATTTGTACATTTGGAACTTATACATATGAAAAGTAACTTGTAAATTTACAAAAAAGTATAAAATAACTTGTACATTTACAAAAATCATGAAAAGTAACTGATGAATAAACATGAAAAGTAACTATTGACAATTTAGTGGAAAGTAACTCATGAATAAGCGTTGAAAGTAACTATTGACAATTTGATGGGAAGTAACTCCTATCTAATTTGGAAAGTAACTATAAGATGGTAGTTATTTTTGTAATATTGGAAAAATACGGTAGTTAATTTCCACAAATGCTGGTGACAGTTACTTTCCACAATCACTAATTACTTTCCACAATCACTAGTTACTTTCCACAAATCACTAGTTACTTTCTACAAAATCACTAATTACTTTTCACAAAATCACTAATTACTTTTCACAAAATCACTAGTTACTTTTCACAGTCACTGATTACTTTCCAGCACCCCCCGCTTCCCCCGTCATCATTGATAACTCAAGTTACTTTCCATTGGTTTAATTTGAAAAGTAATTCAAGTTATTTTTAACGATTTCATCACCAAGAACATAAATTACTTTCCGTAATAATGAAAAATAACTTACTTTCTACTTTCCCACTTAGAATATGAACAGTCACAGGAATATATTAGGAATATTGAAAGAGCATTTTAGTAATAAAAAAGTATTATACACTAAATTCCTTAAGGAAAAGATATGAGGATCTAGAACTAAATATTTCCATCTGAATGACCTAAACACCAATTATCACGAACAAAATTACTATAGAAACTTGAGAGAATTGACATACATAACATTAACCAGTTTGCATAAAAGAGCTGGAATGCACAACTGCCTTAGACTGACAAAGGAGAATAGACACAAAAACTAATCCCATGGAATCAACTTATATGCTTCCTTCGGACCCTGCGAACTGACGTAGACGACACCCTGCGAACTGACATAGACGACGATGCAGGCCAGACAGACCTATCTAAATCTTCTGCGTCCTCTGCAAGTGCTCTAAGCAAGTCATTGCTAATTTCACCAAGCCGCCTCCGTCTTTCAGAGTTATTTTGTTGAGAAGCAAGTTCATCATCATCCAGTAGGTTGTTCAGGTACGCTGAGCACCGAGGGAAGAATCTTTTTCCAAGTTGCACTGGTAGTGATCAGATGTTTTGATATGAGATAAATCAAAGTCGTGAAAATGCATTGGAATACACATATTTTCTTAAGCAAAAATTCTGTTTTGAAATGATATAGATATATCATATTGCCTCCAATCTACATGGTCTTGTTTCTCGTACAGAGAGTCATGAAGACTCTTATGTCTCAAATAAAAAGAGAGAGCAACTTTCAGCCTCTCCATCAATGGGTTTTCAGTAGTAAAAAAGGAGAATAATACTTGTCAAAAAGAGAAGGTTCTAACAGAATTACCTGTTTTAGCTAGAGCTGTCAACCGTGATATGAATAGTTCTTGTGTTTCATCTGAAATCTCAGATGTGAATTTCACAGTGCCATCCACTTGAGCAATATCCATCGCTATTCTGGCTTCCAGAGGGAAAAAGAGACTCGCTAGAAGCACTGCAAGAAAGTGCAAAGTACATAAACAACTCAAACAATATCTCCTAAGATGATTTTTAGAATATCGTCACCAGCATCCAGCAGTATGATCCTATCATAGGTAGCTATTAGAGGAGAAACATGCTTCTTACATTTTAATTATATAACAGAGAGTAACTTTATGGTGTTGTCTTGGTATTATGCCTTCATAATTAATCATTTCGATGTCAATGGAACCAGATTACAAATGAACAGCAAATATATGTGTTATATCAGTAAACAGCATTTAGGGATCACTTCTTCCAGCTTCCATTGGTTACTAGTGAGGTTGCTAGTGACAACATTTTTCAGGAACGTGCTGTGCAATAATGTTTCAACTAGAAGTGGAGTCCCTAATTGAGATAATTCTTGAAGAACCAATCAAGACCAGATGCAATTTCCAGTTGTCGCGTAATGTGTGCATAAAGCAAGAGTGCAATCTTGTACTATGGTGTAATTGGGCTTTTGTGGAGGCAATATAGTTAGTATTTCAGTCTAGAATGTCTCCATCCTTGTCCAATCATTCTGCACCAGTGTCTCTCATTCTCAATAAAGGAATTTGCACTCCTTTTTATCCAGTCTATAGCTATTAAAGTAGTTCAAGACCAGCACATCCTGCAAGGTCATTTCCTCATGGAAAACTATGTCTCGACGTCAGATACAGCAAAGAGAGACACTATCATAACACAGCAAAGACTAGAGCAGTCACAGGCATCACATACTAGTTCTATTTATACAAGATGTCAGAGCACCATTGAAGAGATTGATGTTATTATTTATGAGCATGAATATAGCACAAATTAACAAAAGTTGTTCGATCAGACATGCATGTGAGAATCAAGCCAAATAAAACATGATTTATCTGGTTGAAATATGCTACAAATAAGGCACCTTAATAACGTGATACCATCCACCGATGTATGTGATAATTTAAAAATTAATAGTTTAGGCAGTGAGGCCAAGATTACCTCTTTCCTCGTAGTACACCAATTTTTTATGCAATTCAACTCTGTCCATTTGCAATGAAATAGGTATTTCCCCAGTAAGAAAATCTCTTCTTTCCGCTTGTTCCAAGATCACAACGCATACAGCATCCTTACAAGACTCCTTTCTTTCTTCCGTGGGCCTATGATAATCCATTGATCTAGTGAGCCTTTTGGAAATTTGTAGTGCTGTTCTTCCATCTTTGGTGAGTTCAGATGATCGAGCTCCCTTCTCTATAAGAGACATGATGATTTTAGGTTCTCTGCGCAGTGCAGCAACGTGAAGCACGGTATGACCTCTTAGATTTTTATGATTAACATCTGCTAGTCCCTGTTGCAGAATAGCAGCTATTATTTTTGTATCACAATGAGCTACAGCATAATGCAGAAGATAGGCATCATCTGGATCGGTGTGCCCCTCTTTCAACAACATTTCTACTAGCTGGATATCATCAGAATCAAGAGCCTTGTATAATTTCTTCACATGCTCATTAGGAAAATTAGAGCTCTCTGAACAATCTAACCCTTCAATTAAGCGCAACTCCATTATCTCCTTTACAATAACAGTAGGCAATGCCTTCTCAAGAGCCACAGTGTCAAGATCAGACTTAGCTACAGTTTCGAGACACTGGTTAAACAGCCTGCTGCAGGATGCATAACACAAATTTGCGACAAGAAGAACAACCAGAATGTCATCTATAGCCACCTTTTCAAGAATCACAAGGAGGTGCCGCTGCATAAAATCGTATACCAATGATTACCAACCTCTCAAACTCTAAAAGAGAAAAACTGAACCTACTCTGCAAAAGCACTCAAAGTAACCAAATAAAGTAGTAACACTACATGAAGCCAACAACACATGATGAACTCATCATCTCTACAACAAATAAAAGCACTTAAAATAACCAAATAAAATGTAACACTACATGAAGCCAACAACACATGATGAACTCATCATCTCTACTGGCTCTACAACAAATAGCTACTAAAACAGCTCAAATAGGTGATGTGGCATAATCTAAAATAACTCAAAACTTAAGCTTATAACAAAATTTCAGATCATAGCCATCATTTCTAGTACTCTAGCTATCACTGTACCATGAAACACCTACTCTAAAACAATTCACCTCTTAAACCACATCCAGCAATCATCCATATTCCCTGCACGGAACTGTACTTGAATCATGTCCAACACAATCAACAAACAAGCCGTTCAAAAAGACATAAAATAAAATAAAAAACCATCCACTGAAATTCTAGTGGTAAAAACCAGCAGAAATTTACTCAAATGAACCAAGAACTACATTTAACAAAATTTCGAATCTAAACCATCCCAAAACCAGTTCAAACAATCATTTTGAAGACTACCTAAGACAAAGAAAAACCACTAACTAATTAAGAAACGCCCAATAATCACGCCAAAAAGACATTAGCATCGTTCGAATGCCCCACCTGGTAAAGTCTGACGACCTCAGGGATGTGGAAGACGAAGGCAGAATATAGGACCTGGAGCATGAAATCCAAAGCCGGACGACACCCCTCGTGCAGGCACTCCTCGTCGGCGCAATCGCACGCATCTCTCGGCAACTCCCCGACGCGTCCAGTATAGATGTACTCCAACACCGCCGTCAGCGCTTCGATCCCGACCTCGAACCCACTCAATACCTCTCTCAGATCTAGCCTGCTCTCGCTGCCCCTCCTCTCGAACTCCTCCGAGAAGAACGTGCTCCGCGACGCCAGCACGCACCGGTGGACCCCCACCTCGCCGCCAGTGGCGGCGACAACGCTCGCGTCGGCGAAGGCCTGCGTCCGGAGGAGGCTACCCAGGTTTTCGGAGAGGCGGCGGAGCGCCTCGTCTCCGGCGGAGGAGTCGCCGCCGCAGCCATGCGCGGGGATGGCGGCCATGGAGACTGAGCAACATGTACAGAGGATGAGCTCTTAGTCAGTATTTAAAAGACACCTTCCTCACCTGATTGGATGGCCACTATGGGGCCCACCCGACCGCCCAAATCACTGCAAAATCAAGAGCGTGCCGCGCTGGGAGGTGCTTGCGTACTCCCCAGGAGATTCCGCGAATATCCTCTCTCCATTTTCCGATTGATTCGGGGATTCAGGGGGCCTGACATAGCCAGGGAGCCCTGACATAGCCCTCCCACGCTCAATCTGGCCCTTCCTTTCGGATTCGGGGGGCCTGACGTAGCCATTGCTATGTCAGGCCCTGCCATACTGGATCGGGGCCGTGCATCTACGTCTACTTAATTGTAACGGCCAGGATTTGATCAAGCTCCAATGGGGGAGAACAGCTGGCCGGATTTATCTTATTTCAAACTTTGAATCGCCCTAATAATATTTTGGACTGGCGCCGGATGGAAAACGCCCGCGTCCCTTTATCTTCCCCCCGGCAATTAAGCCTCTCCTCTTTCACCATCTCTAACACACACAGTGCCAAAATAATGCTTGGGAAACAGTCCTTGATCTATTTCCGGAAATGGGTTCTTGCTTTTTTAGGAGTTCATCGAGAGGTTTGCATCAAAATCCGATCTTTGTTTTTTTTGGGTTTTTTCCTATGTTCTTTCTGGAGGTGTTCTTCCTATTTCGATCCTTTGATTTCTCTCTTTCCGGAGCTTTTTGGTACAAATTCTTTTCCCTTTTCAACTGTTCTTCACCAGAATCCAAAATCTGTTTCTTGGCATATAGTTCTCTTTTTTATATCATAAATTTATATCCCTTTCTCCTCTTATTCTCAGTTATTTTCCTCTCTTTTTGCAGCACTTTCCTTTAGGTTCCCTCTTTAATGTGTGAAGATCGTGTTACCATCTCACATAAATGTCTGAGCAAATTCTTGGATCCGATCTTATCATAAGAAGCTTTGTTCAGGTACAGAGCATCCTGGATGGGAACAAGCTTTCGATCAATGAATCAACCAGAGTCATGAGCCTCAGATCTCAGATAATCTCAGTCAGAATGTCGGCCTGATCAGGGAACTCAACAACATTTCAACAGCATCCGGTGGGTCGTAGATCTCTACGGCGACCTCTCCACATCCTTCACAAAATCCATGGATGTCTCGTGGGAGGAGGGACTCCACCAGCACCCTTCAGTACAATGGCAAGGCCGGTCGAAGAGAATTCGGAGTGGCTGAGAACTAATAAGTTGGTGCTGGGCCAATGCCGATTGTTTTAAGGCCTTCATAGGTTTATAAAGAGATGATCCTCTGTTCGATGGATCATATAGATGGTTATTACAACTTGTGTTCAAAAATCTAGTGTAGATTCTTGTAATGGTGAATTATTTCTGTGCTTTTGTTAGGGTTTGAGCCATCCTAGATATCAAAAGGATGAATGTTGTATTTTTTTCTGCATATAATTCCATCTTGTTTGCATTGCTACTTGTCTTTATATCCTTTTTAGTTTTCAATTGTTTGTTTTCATCTGAACTCGCCTACATTGCTACTTATCTTATTCTGATCATTGAATTCTTAATTTTTTAGCCCGTTGCATTATTGAATGGAGACAAGCATTGCAGCTTTTCATAGAAGTGTGAATTGATGTGCCAAAAGGATTATGCCTCCCCTTAAAAATCTTTTTATAACACAAGATATAGTAGGCTTTGGAAGTATACTTTATTGAGCTCAAGCCATGGTACAAGTTGAGTGCCAAAAAGTAAAGAACAGCAGTTGTGTGCCTGCATGTAATACACGACAAGTGATGCGCAAAATTTGAACCAGAAAGCATCCAAATGAAGGAGCTTCTTACAAGCTTTTTCTGAGTTAGAGGAGATAAAAAATGACATCGAAATGGCTATTGAATCTGAAATGAATAGAACATCCCATGATAACCTATCTCTTACAACCTCAGTTTGTATCCACCCTAAACAAGCACACAAAGGCTATACTCCCGTTGACTGCAAATCCTCTTCAGGTTATCCCCTATGGTACAACCCGCTCAGCTTTTGTCTACTCTAAACAAGCTTGCAGATGCGTAGATGCGTGTTATAGACTTATACATCCGAAAGCTTGTTATTGGATCAGGATTTTGATCTTCTTTTCTCATCCACCCTGTAGCATTAAAACAATAAAGACCAGTTAAAACCAGAACCATTTTGAGTTGCATATTTGCAATTAACTTAGACAGACCTGTAACCAGAAATCCACACAGTTCTTCCTGCAAACAAAGTTGCAGATGTATTCTGGGAGATATATTTTCAAAGATACTGCTTTGAGAACCTGAGAACACAATGTACCAAAAAAAAACAAGAACATGATACCCCCTAGAAAGAAGACTATAGTATGACTTCAATTATCTTGTCAAGTACAAGCAGAGGAATAGCAGCGAAGGAAAAAGATCAAGCAGTCACGGTTAATCATGATACTTCACAAACTAAATTTTTTAAAAGTTATGATATAAAAAAGAGAACTATATGCCAAGAAACAGATTTTGGATTCTGGTGAAGAACAGTTGAAAAGGGGAAAGAATTTGTACCAAAAAGCTCCGGAAAGAAAGAAATCAAAGGATCGAAATAGGAAGAACACCTCCAGAAAGAAGATAGGAAAAAACCCAAAAAAAACAAAGATCAGATTTTGAAGCAAACCTCTCGATGAACTCCTAAAAAAACAAGAACCCATTTCCAGAAACAGATCAAAGAGTGATTCCCAAGCATTATTTTGGCACTGTGTGTGTTAGAGATGGTGAAAGAAGAGGGGCTTGATTGCCGGGGAGAAGAGAAAGGGACGCGGGCGTTTTTCATCCAGCGCCATCCCAAAATTTTATTAGGGCGATTCAAAGTTTGAAATAAGAGAAATCTGGCCAGCTGTTCACCCCATTGGAGCTTGATCAAATCCTGACCGTTGCTATTAAGTAGATGTAGATGCACGGCCCCGATTCTGTATGACAGGGCCTGACATAGCAATGACTACGTCAGGCCCCCCGAATCCCTTCCTTTCATGGGTACTTAACGGCCCAATTTTTGACAAGTGTCCCATACCTATTTGTATATATATATGTTAGTTATATATATTCTATATTTCTACTAGCAGTGCCCCTGCAACATGGCAGGACACTCTCCCACTTAGGGGTGAGCAAAACCGAACCGAACCGAACAATTCGGTTCGGTTCGGTTTTTTTTTTCTTCAAAAATTCAGTATTCGGTTCGGTTTCAGTTTTTATTTTTAAAATTCGGTAAATACAGAAATATCGAAATTTTTAAAATTATATAGCTTATTTCGGTTCGGTTTTATATTTTAAGTAAAAAAATTTCGGTATTTCGGTTTTTTCGGTTCGGTTCGGTTTTTTCATGAATTCGGTTCGGTTCGGTTTTTAAATTAGTGTTTTATGTCATAATTCGGTTCGGTTCGGTTTTTAAAATCATGGAATTTCGGTATTTCGGTATTCGGTAATTCGGTTCGGTATTTACCGAATTCTCACCCTTACTCCCACTAACCCCTCAACCTAGGATTATTCTGTCATATAGGCTCCACCTAGGCCATCATTATGCCACATAGGACAACACTAAGGTTATTTTATAACCATCGCTCCATATAATGATGACTAGTGTTTACCCGTGCCCCTGGCACGGTTGGGCACGACGCTCTAAAAAACGGACAACAACACATGCTATTCTTTCCCAGCAATTTGCATCAATTTTTTGTTTCCTCTCTGAGCTGTTTTTTATCCAATACTTTATTCTTTTTCTTCTTTCTATTATGCTTCATTGTGTCGGGAACAAAGATCAAATTAGGGTTTTTGTGATTCCAGAAACAGAAATCCACAGAAAAAGATAACCAACGCCTGTTTATGATGGACCCATGCCATGGCACGGTCTTTGCAAAACTTATTAGTTTGGATAACCAACACCTATTTCATGCATAGAATTAATATCAATTGAGTATAACCAACACCTATTTCTAGCATAGAATTAATATCAATTGAGTATAACCAACACCTATTTCCATATCTTATAACACCAAAGATGAAGGATGCACAAAACATGTATGAGTATCAGTCCTAATTATTATGGAGTGATGTACAAAAATCCCATTGAGTACACATACGATTTTGATGGCCCTTCATCTCAAAAGAAAGTCTCGAGAACGGAATAGATTGATAAATCATGCATGACAGAATCAGCACAATATATGATATATCCAATTCAAAATACGATATGGATAACTAAAATGAACAAAATTGAGAGATAGCTGCAGAATTGGCAAACAGATTCCTAAACGAAAGTAACAAATCAAAGATGGTTGGACTGATAATGCTGAACTAATAACCTAATAAAGCTACATAATCTCAAAGCATTCGCCGTAGATGAGCACGTCAATTAGAAACAGAAGATGCATATAATCCCCAAAAAGAAAAACCATCAAAGCATTCGCCTTAGTTGAGCACGTCAATTACTGTCCAATCTCAAGAACATATTCTACCAGTGGGCTAGAAAACCAATTTTTCATTATGTTAAGCTTTAAAAGAGATAACTAAAATGAACAGATTTGGGAGCTCAAATCAGAGCTCAGACAAAGCTGACAATTAGTTAATGAACTCATCAGAAATGCAGAATATAAAGGCCAAGCATTATACCTCAGAAGTAGTCTGAACAGGTTCAGCTAATGCATTAATAGCAGTTCATACATGATATGCAGAGAAAAATAGCAAAATTTTATTAGATTATATCCATCCTCCGACAAAGAAAATAGCTTGGCAAAACCGATTCATGAATTAAATTAGAACTAAAAACAGATCTTACAGCATACAATTACTTAGGCGAAAGAGATCAAGAGGAGAAGTAAAATCAGTCTACATATAAGAAACAATTTTTTTTAAGACAAAATGCATCATAATTTGAGATGAAATTCGGCTTCATTATCTTCACACACTAAACATTGTGTTTACCACTAAATACAAAAAAATTATTTATTTTATTCAAATCTACCAATTTTATCACAGGTTGCAGCTAATGTTCAGTGAGTTGAGTCTCGTACGAACTTCAGAGGATCAACCATTACATGAAGCATATCAAATAAGATCAAAAGAAGATGAACAGAAGCACTTGAAAATTAAATCGAACAAAAGCCAGTTGGTAGGAAAATTAAATCATATCATAGAGAAGAGCAAATGAGAAGGGAAGAAAATCAAGAAGGGAAATTGCAGCAAAACCCAGCCAAAATTCACAAAAAAGGGCAGCAAATCGAAGCAGCTGCAAATTAGAGATCCATGGATAACATGCACAGATGCTACTTGGGGCGAGTGAGCGACGTTACCGATGGATAACATGCACAGATGAACAGAAGTGGAGAGAGGAGAACACATCGAAAGCTCATCGGAGATGTGGCGGTGCTGGGCGCGGCGAGGCTTGGACGACAGCGGGGATGCTGGCGAGGATGGCTGAGGCCACCGCGATCTCCTCCGCTATTAAACAATGGAGTTCGTTATGCTAATAATCAAATCCGTCAATCTAATGTTATTAATCCAAAAGGATAATTATTATTAACTTCTAAAAATGCTACTAAATAAGAAACAATCAGGAAGAATTATAGAAGAAACCAAGTTCACAAAATCAAAATAAAGCAACAAATCTCAAAACCCGAACAGAGCACACCAGACAACTACATGAAGCAAATTGTAGAAGAAACCAAGTAGTCGAAGCATATCAAAGAAGATTGGAAGACGCGGATATTGAGCACCTGAGGCCACTGGCGAAGAACAGAGATCACACCAACAGGTAGAGGAAATCTCTTTAGAAGCAAATCGTCAACCGCGAGAGGAAATCTCATTGAAACCCAACTACAACCAGTAAAAAATATCCAAACCAACATCAGAAGATTCGAGGAAAAAAAGGGGTTCTGGAGGAGGACCTCAAGTCTCCGGTAAACCAAGAACAGGGGAAGGAATCTGAAAAAACCAAAGCTCGAAACGATCAAAACAGAGACAAAGGCAATTATTTCAGAAGAAGAGTAGCAGCACAACCACGAACAGAGTAAAAATAAACCTTGAGGTGATGTAGATTGGCAGAAGAAGAAGATTGCTCGAGTTGATGTAGATTATTTCAAAAGAAGAGTAGCAACACAGCCACGAACAATAGAGAAGAAGGAACCAGAGATGTAAACGATCAAAACAGAGAGGAGGAACTCAAACCTCCAGCATACCAAAAAAACAGAGGAAATGAAGCATTCGGGAAACCCAAAGATCTACATCACCGCAACAAGAGAGAAGAGAAGATCATCACAAAGTTCCTAGGCTAGCAAGCATTAAAGCAAAGCCTACCTCTGGATTGTGCGAGAGATCCTCCTCCAGTCGCCGTTGCCGACGCCGTCGCACCTCAAGTCATGGTCTCCTCCAATAGCCGTCGTCCATGTCTGTCTGGTCGCGACCTCCTCCGGCGATCTCTCCTCTCTTCTCTCTTCCCCGATCGGGTCGCTGCTCTCCCTTCTTCTCTCTCGATCGCAACCGTGCCCTAAAAAGAGTAAAGCCACACTAAAGGGGTTTTCTATGCTGGGATCTCCTCACGATCTCTCTCACTCTACCTCCATTTACCCTCTCGACCCCTCGGAGAAGAAGGGGGTGAATGATCGGAAGGGCCAAGGGGCCGGAGAGGGGAAGAGCAGGGAGGTTAGGAATCCTCCAGCGTCGGCGATGCGCACACCCCCTCCCTGTGAACGCCATCCATGGCAACGCTGACTCCGATGCGAAGGACCCGCACCGCCCTAGAAACGTCGATCCGACGTTGACAATGTCGATCGACTTTGAATCGAGCAATGCACCGCCGCCGTCGGGGCGGATCACGAAGGCTCTGTGAACAGAGGTTTGGGCGGGCTCGGAGACGGCGTGCTCACGTCGCATGGGGTCGGGGGAGGTGCGAGGAGCGGAGGAGAAGGGGAGTAGACTGAGGCTGTTGGCGAGAGAGAAGAGGGAAGTGGGTCGGGGAAACAGTGATTGGGCGGGGTCGGAGACGGCGTGCTCGCGAGGTGTAAGGGCGTGCTCGGGTCGGGGGAGAAGAAGGGGAGTAGACTGAGGCGGTTGGCGAGAGAGGAGGGGGGAGTGGGTCGGGGAAGTGGTTATGGGGGAAGTGGGGGAGAAAATATGTGGCCACGCATATCATACATAAGCATCCACATAGGACATTGCATGCCAACAGGATGCCAGCGAGGACAATGTCAAAGTTATTTTATAATCATGGCTCTATATAAGTATTGATGATGTATATGTATATTTATATGCGTGTATATCTAATTGTGTGTATGTTATATATGTATTTTATGTAACATATTATATACATTATATTATACATACAATACATATGCATATTCATAAAACATTAAAACATTATAAGATTAATGTTTATGTACATATACATATGTATATATACAACATACAATACATATAGCATACACACAATTATATATAAGTACACACATATAAATATATGTATATAAAATATATATACTATATAAGAGTATTGTGTGTATATATAAGACTAGGTGGCTGGCACAGGTAACCACCCATCTCCACTAAACCCCCCCTCCCCTCCTCTCTATTCACACACTATCATTTGGTTATGACGTGGTATATGACTTAGATACCATGTTATAGAAATCTTATTTTATAAGATAGATAGGTGGATCCCCGTGCCACCTGACACGTGTGTAACCACCACCCTCACTACTCCCCGATTTTCTCCCTCCCAACCACCCGGTAAGTATACTCTCTCTCTCCCCCTTAGTCATGTGTGCGCCATATGTATATGACTCAGATGTCATGTCATAAAACTTTACTTTATAAGATAGACTAGGTGAATCTCCCCGTGCCACATGGCATAGGTAACTATCACCCCCACTACTCCTCTCTTTCTTTCCTAACCACTCGGTAACTACCCCTCTCTCTCCCTCTCTCCCTCTCTCCCTCTCTCCTCCCTTCATCACGTGTGCACCAAATGTATATGAGTCAGATGGCACGTTATAACTCAGATGACATGCCATGAAACCCTTACTTTATGATATAGATGAGGGTGAGGATATGGGACACTTGTCAAAATCTAGGCCGCTTCCTTCAAAGGAAGGGCCCAGATTGAGAAAAGGAGGGCTTGTCATAGTTGGATTCGGGGGCTGACATAGCTAATCTATGTTAGGCTCTTGTCATATTCAGGAAGGGCAAATAACACTTTACTACATTGTAATTTGAGAAATGTTCAGTTTGGACCATGTATTTTAAAACCGCTCAAAATGAACCATATATAATTAAAACCATTCGATTTATTACCAAACACCCAACGGCGTTAACTCTCTAAACGATAAACCGGCACGTGCAAAACCGCTCACGTGACCAGTTTGTTGTCAACTTCTTCTACCGGCGTCCAAATATAAGTTCTAAAATGTAATTCATTGATAATGTAGTGTTCATTTTAAGCGATTTTAAAACATAGGTTTAAACTAAGCATTTCTCAAATTACATTATAGTTAAGTGTTATTTGCCCTATTCAGGAAACAACCCATATTTTGATAAGTGTCCCACATTCTCTCCCACCTTTCTATGTCTCATATATATGTGTATATAAATAAATATATATGTTATATTTTTTCTATGCATGTGTGTATATACATGCATATCGTATGTTCTATATATACATTCTTTATTATCATCCTTAATATAGAAGCATGGTTATAAATTAACATTTTATTGTCCTATTGGCATCATATGGGGCAGAGTTTTATCCTATGTGACTGCTGATGTGGAGGGGGTAATAGTGGAGGAGGAGGGGAGTTAGAGGGGGTTTGTGGGGAGTTATGAGGGAGGTGAGGGGAGATGGTGGCCTGCCATGTGGCAGGGGATAGGACTAGTATTTATATACATGTATATGTATATAAACAATAATCTTATATATGTTTTATGTACATGTGTATATTTTATGCATGCATATATATTGTAGGTAAGTTATGAATATATATATTTTATGCATGCATATATATTGTAGGTATATATTGTAGGTAAGTTATGAATATATATATTTTATGCATGCATATATATTGTAGGTAAGTTATGAATATTTATACATACATATATGTGTGTAAATTTATATGTATATTCTATATTATATATACATATATATATATATATATATATATATATATATATATATATATATATACACATACATACATAAAACATATATAACATACACACAATTATATACACACAAATAAATATATCGAGTATTATATATATACTGAGTATTATCATCCTTATATGATAGCAAGGTAGTTATTCCATTGTCCTATTGTCACTCCTTTATCCTACGTGGCATCCTATGTGGCACCTGACATTCTACATAGCATCCTATGTGGCCTGGGTGATTGGTTAGAGGTAGTGGGTGAGTGGTTGGTTAGGAGTAGTAGGTGGATGGTTACCCTATCATGTGGTAGGGGCGCCACTAGTTTATATATAAGAGAGTATATAAACTGAAATCCGAGCCACTTGTCAAAATCTGAAATCCGAGCCACTTCCTTTTCTGTGAAAGGAGTCAAGGACGGGCAGTTTGAATATGACAGGGCCTGACATAGATAAGCTACGTCAGGCCCTCCCAATGCATCCGGCCTGTAATACTTCAGATACTGCAGAGCCTGCATTGACCAATATCAACCGTTGGATGGTAATCTGATAAATAAGATCATTTCTCTCTCTCTAATTTTCCTCCATTTCCTCTTACGATGTAAATGTGATATTTAATCTCAACCGTCGGATTACCATACAACGCATAAACATGATGCATGGATGATTGGTGGATTGATGGATGCCATCATGCATGCATGCATGCATCATCGATGATGGATGGATGGATGAGGATAGAATGGACAGTCGAGGCTTGAAAGCGCGTCCTTTTGTTTGGTACTTGGAACCTCAAGAAAAGAGATGGACACTAAAGAAGGTTAGAATTAAGAAAGCATGCATGTATACGTGTTGCGCTGGAGAGCCACATGGGTTGGCAAAAAAATAATCATATAAAATTGAGCCGTCGGAAGGAGAGAGATCTATTATTGTATCATATTAACTAGTGGGCTTCCACTTAGCACGGTTAGTAACCACCGCTACTGTTTCTATTTCTCTCTTGTGATCATTGATAACATCACCTCATACTACTCATTTCCCCTAATCATCCCGGTAACAATCACTCTCGTTACTCCCATTCATGTGATTTTATATTAATTGTTTGATATATTCGAATATAACTTGCATCATACATTTTCAGTCATCTAATAAAATATACATGATTTTATATAATATTAGATGGATCCCGTGGCACCTTGTAGGAGGGATCGGCCGGAGTATATTTATAAATGTTTAAAGAGCCAACTTCCGATAAGATCGTGCGCCTACCGATCAATAGATATGGTTTCTTAACCGCGTGAAATATATAAAACGATATCAGGGAGATCTATTTTTTGGTTTCTCGATCTCTTGGTCCCCCGCTTTCGTCACTCACGCGCCGCAAACTTTTTTATATTTTGATTCCATTTGTTGGTCCCTTTGACTTTTCTCAATGCCGGTCACTAAATAAAAAAAATTAAGAAAAAATTCAATGGCTGGAACTCTAGAGTGTTTCTGTGTCTGTCTGTGTGAAGGTCATAAATTTATGACGCATGGTAAACGTGAAAGCCTCTCATCGAGAGAGATAATCGTCCTCTTTATGAAAAAAATCATAAGAATTCTCAGAGAGGATAAAACTACTTGAAGATTTTACTAATAATAAAGCTCTCTAATTACAAACCCTAAACTCCTTTTATAGGATAAAGAGAGGGGAGCTGTTTAGGTCATACCCAGGTTTTAGATACTACCATCATACCTACGCTCAGGATTTGATCATTTCTATCCAAAGGTCCGGATCATGCCAGCTCATTAGTAAGCTGCTGACTGGATTCCGAGCCGAATTGAAGCCAATTGAGACTGAGCCGGCTCGGATTAAAACCAACGACGTTGACTCGTTCTCTCGATTCCTCTCTCTCGCGCTGCAACTCCTCATCGCCATCCCAGCTCCTCGTCGCCATCCCACCTCCTCATGGCCATCCCACCTCCTCGTCGCCAGCCATCTCCTCCTCATCGCCATCCCAGCATCTCCTCCTCGTCTAGGGCGCTGGATCCGCTTGTTGCAATAGTTCCTGCGCTCTACAATTATCAACATCGCCACAATCTGTATCACCTTGTTGAGATGGTTGACAGATAAGCTCTTGTGGTTCACTAGCATCTGAAATAGGGTCTGGATTTTCTCTAGAAGCTTGCTTCTCTCTGGATCATCAGAAAGAGGCCACCTCTCAGAAAAATCGATTGTATCCTTCACATCACAAATCGAATACCCCTTCATCTCTACGATCAACAGCAAACTCATTGCAGGTATCTGAAGCATCTGACTCTCCCTGCAATGGTGAAGAGGATGAGTCCGAAGTATCTTTTGAGCTCCAGTACTCAGATGACAAATCTTTATCCTTGCTGCCACTGTCAGAGTCAACTTCTCCTGTTTGACCTTTGAAGTGCTCTTCGATCATCTTCATGGTGGTAGAGCTCGGCCACGAGAGGGAAGGAGTAGAGGGACTGAGGACTGGGGAACAGATTAGGGATTGGAAATAAGAGGCTCGGCTCAAAAACAGCTCAAAATGCATGTATTCAATCTACTAATGAGCTGGCAAGATCCGGACCTTTGGATAGAAATGATCAAATCCTGAGCGTAGGTATGATGGTAGTATCTAAAACCTGGGTATGACCTAAACAACACCCTAAAGAGAGACCAATTTATAGATGGACTTAAATCAGGAATTAAACTCAAACCCAATAACTAATGAACCAATCCCGAATTAAGAAAGAAGAAAACGACTACAAATAGGAAAACATGCTAAAAATAGTAGACTGATAATCTGCCTAAAAAGAAAAGTTTTACACTAAAACGGATTTTTAAGCCATAAAAAAAGAATCTGGATCTTTAGAGGCCCATGTCATCGGACATCGGGGTCGAAACTTATGCCCATCCGGCGATCACGATTATACGGAGATCTGAGTCGGACTGAGGGAGTTCGAACACGACCTGAACGCCTAGAAAGTCTCTCCGGATCAGACTCAGCCATGTTTGGATATGTGACACGCCTTGAAAAGTGTTGTGGTTTTAACAAGAACGTCAAAATTAGAAATTTATAATCCGAATCACTAACTAACTACTTTATGGGTAGATAGCAATGAGTCCGAGTCGAATCCACAGGGAAAAGAAGTGTTAAGTATAGTTACCTCGTATAGTTCTAAATCAAAAGATTAATAAAGAGAATGATTTTTTGTTTTCAAACTACTCTTAACTAATATTAAACTAAACTGAATAATAGTAGGATAAACGGTCAAGAGATTTCTAATCCGTAATAAAGAACTAACTAGGTCTTCCTAGGATAAAAGCAATTCAAAAAGTGTTAATGGTTTTAACTAGTCGATAGGTGAATGGCTAGAACCCCTACCGCTCAACAAAGATTCGTAAGAAGTCTTCATCGGAACGAAGATCAAATCAGCGGATAATTGGTATGAGAATAATCAAAGTGGTTCTAGCACTTTGAGATCGCCTAATCAATAAAGATAAAGAACGAATTGTAGGTTATAATCATAGGTCTTAATGGTTCTAGCATTAAGGTAGTGGTTCTAGCACTCCTACAATCATAATCTAGGGTTTAGAATCCAATCCTAAGATCTAACATGGTTCTAGCATGAAAGCATCTTGAAAAAGTCATAATCCTAGCCTCTAACATGCAATACTCAAAACCAGCGATCATAATCTCTGCGTAACTTTCACATCCGAACTCGAAATGAGATAATTCAAGATTCGGTGGAAAGCTAAGGAAGAGATCTACAACTTTTGTGTTTTGAGTTTTCAAAGATTCCGGCTGTACAACCACGGAAAAATCGAGGAAAGACAGGCCGAATTTAGGACACTAAGAGCATACAATTCATTCACCATAATAAATCAACACCAATAAGATATGACAATAAAAGATTATTCCATTAAAAACCATTAAAATAATACATGCTCATATCCATGGAAGTCTCTAGAAAGATTCTCTAATACATCATAGAAATCCCTAGGCTAGAGATTAGTTACTCATCTCAGGAAGGAGATCCGTCGATGAAGGTTGTCGCCGCGCTCCACCTATGGATCTTTCACCAAAGATCTAACCTAACTTGTGGAAAAGAAACTAAAAGAAACCCTAAGAGATGAAGAAAATTCGGCCATAGAAGGCTGCCAAAACACCTCCAAAGAAGGCTATTTATAGCCTCAGACAAACCCTAACTCGAATTAGTCAGTTTTCTTTTATTTTTCCCGCAGCACCAAAAGAGATCGATCCTCTTTAAGGTCGGATCGATCTTCTTTTTCCGAAGCTTCTTCTGCACCTCTGTACTAAAAATAGCATATCTTCCTCTAGGAAACTTCAAATCACGAATCGTAAAAAGTTCTGGAATCTAGACTTCAAGAGCTTTCCAACCATATATAGGACATTATCTGGTTCTTCCTGAGCAGATACAGTTTTGATGTCGAAGATGACCCATCTTTGCTCCTTTGCTCATTTGCTCCTAGCGAGTTCTTTATTTCTTCGTTTTAGCACCAACTTGATCTAATCTTCGTTGAAGGCTCTTAAACTTGAAATGGGAAAAAGACAATTAAAATAGCATTGCTCGGAGAATAAAAAGACCTAGTTAAAAGGGTGATTTGTGCACTTTTCACGTCTTATCAATATGGACTTGGTCCTGCATCAATTTGACTCGTGACTATAATACTTTTGGCCATCTACTATGAAATAGAAAGAGAATGAGTTTTTTTTTTAATGAGTCGAGCCCGGAGGTTAGAATTACAAAAATTTATCCAGCTCCGATTGGCCGTCCTCCGGTTCCCAAACAATAGCAACCCCAGAGGATCGATACGACCGAGATATACCATCAACTATTACATTGTCACGCCAAGAGATAAGAGTAAACAAAACATATCTCAAAATGGACGTATGAAGTCAAATCTCACGCACAGTTTCCTCTATACCTGGCGTCCAAACCCGTCTTCTGTTAATGACATCAATAGCATGCCGTGAGTCTGACTCGACGACAAAGCTACGCATATCATCCACCTTTGTATATTGTAAGGTAAGCAAAATGGCCTTCAATTCTACATGAATCACTGAATTGGCATAAGTTGGCTCTCCTATAGCCCATCTTATTTTCTCTCCGGTAAAAACTACCACTTCAATCGCTACGCGTCCAGCAAGCTATGAAACATCTGACCGTATAACAGTGATCCGTTCCTTGCTATTTCATAAGATAGCCTCGGTACGCCGGCAGAGAAAGAGAATGAGTTGCTAACTTGAAGCTGATGTGTTCGTGGTACATCTGTACGTATCATTGGACTCCACGATAGAATGCTGATAAGGATTTAGATGCTGAAGATCTGTGAGATTCAAATAGATTCAGATGCTAAAGATCTGAGTTGGGTGAAATTTAAATAGATCTCAGCCCTAATACGTATGATGGTACAAGAAAAGTGATGATATGAGGAAACAAAACCTGGTGTGAGAGAGGGGGGGTGGGTGGGTGGATGATCCAAACTTTGTCACCAGTAAAAATTAATGCCATCCATTATCCGAAACCAGAACACAACATGCATGGGTACTACGTACTTTGAAGCCCATATGGTCAGGGGTGAAACCCACTAGAGCTGGAGGTGTAGTCGACTCAGCCCATTTGGAGTTTAGATTCAGACCAAACTAAAAAAATCTCTAATCATTTAACCTAAAAGATTAAGCCATCGGATGATGTTGGGTTTATTATTAATATAGTTTAACATAGGGGGTTGTAGATGATCCAAACTTTGTCACCGGTAGCAATTAATGCCATCCAATTATCCAAAACCAGAACACAACATGTATGTAGGGGTGGCAATTCGGGTTCACGGGTCGGGTTGAACACTGATATCTTGACCCAAAGGCCAAACCTGAACCCGACCCGTTTAATAAACGGGTCAGGTTTATCAACCGGAACCCGACCCGACCCGTTTAACCTGTTTATTAAATGGGTCGATAAACGGGTCGGGTCGGGTCGATCCGTTTAATAACAATCAAGCATCAAATTATCAACTAATTAATAAAATGAGTAAGCAATAAAATTACAACTTGTTTCAATTACATTTAAACCATCCAATCTGACCAATAAACTTACAACTTGTTTTAATTTTCCTTAATGGAATGAGATGACATTCAAATCAGCTCTAAAAGTCTAAGTGACATTAAAATTAAACGGGTTGACCCGCCTAACCCGCGGGTCAACCCAACCCGACCCATTTATTCGCGGGTCGTAAACGGGTCGACCCGTTTATGACCCGAACCCGATAACACCAAACCCAAACCCGTTTATTTCGGGTCGGGTCGAGTTCGCGGGTCATGATCCGAATTACCACCCCTAGATGTATGGGTAGTACTTTGAAGCCTATATGGTCAGGGTCAGTGAAACCCACTAGAGCTATAGGTGTAGTCGACCCAGGCCATTTGGGTCCATTTGGTATGGGGTTAGAAAAAGTGGGGTTAAGGGAGAATATGGTTAGAAAAGGTTAGAAAAGGTGAGATTAATGAATGAAGATAGAAAAAAGCAGAGTGACGGTGGTAGGTGGAATGTGAATAAAATAGTAATGATGATATTTGGTGTTTGGGGATAGAAATGAGGTTAAGGGAGACCCCTTTTACCCTACACCAAACATGGGCTTAGAATTTAGATTCAGACATAAGTAAAAAGAACTCTAATCACTTAACCTAAAATTTTAAGCCAATGAATGATGACGAATTTATTATTAATATAGTTTAACATTCACACCTCACGTATGGATTCGAATAAGTATGAAGTGAAAATTAATTAAATAAGCGGTATCGAAAGTGCGTGACAACGAGGCTTGAACATAGAACCTCCGGTCCGATACCATAAAAGACCTCTAATTACTCTCAATTTAAAAGTTTAAAAGACCTCTAATTACTCTCAATTTAAAAGTTTAAATCATTGAATGGGAGAGTTTATTATTAATATAGTTTAACAAGTGTATGAGACCAACAAATGGACCACCGTATGATTTTCCATTTCAATGTGATGTCTGTTCCAGTGAGTTGTTCAAGTGTCAGACTCATGGAGGTTGGAAGGAAATCACCAGAATGGCTTCTTCTGGCGAAGCCCCTGACTTTTCCCTTGGCTGCATGGCTACGTAGGTGGAGATTGGAGCCTTGATTTCATTTGCCTTCTTTCAGATGCAAGTGTGAACCTATAAATGGCAATGAGACCCCCCACCGTACTAAAAGCTATCATACACTCCTGTCATGGAGGCTAAAGCAAAAGGAGAAAGAATGATAGGAATGGAAAGCTCTGTTCTCCTTTTAGCAGGGGAGTGGCTTTTCTCTCAGAGGTATTGCCCATGAAGGGAAGAAAATGATAGAAGAGTTTGTTTTCTAGCTATATATATACACTAGATGGGTCACATGACACGGGTAAATAAACCACCATCACCTGCTATTTCCTTCATGTGACTTCATTTCAATCATATGACATATGCGAATATAATTTGGATCAAACATCGTTAGCTGTATGATAGAACGCACATGATCCTATAATAAATAAATAAATAAGTATATATATATCTATTATATAAAATCAGTTTTTATGAGTCACGATCTAATTCATCTATTTTCTCACACATGACAACTGAGTTAGAGAGAGAGAGAGAGGAGGAGGAGAGAGGGGGACACATGGCAGCTGAGTCATACAGAGGGGAGGAGAGAGAAGATAGTGAGGGTGGGTGATTAGGGATAGTGGGGGTGAGTGGTTACCCATGCAATGTAGCAAATAACCCACCTAATATATATACACGGTGCTATGTTTATAGAGCTTGTTTACACCTGTTGAAGGCTATGTGATTAGTTAAAAGATAGTGGATATATATACACTGTTAATTAATTTGTCTTAGTTGTCTCATATATATAGCATATGTAGATGAGCATAGGAGGAAACCTACATGTAGAAGGGCTAGCTATATATCTATATTGTTTTGAGGTTTCGGAAACTTGCATGTTGTCCTTTCCTGTGCTCTTACAAGATTCCTCCAAATTCTGCAAAGAAACAGGTTTCTAGATATGCATTCAGTAACTTAGCCTATCAAAGTTGGATATGCATCTATCCTAGCAAAACTAGATAGTTGAATCAAAGGATGCCATTTCTTCAACTAAAAGAATTCCTACTTCATTTCTGCACACTCATCCTCTTCTTTTGGCTCAGAAGATTGTGTATTTGGGTGGAAAAGTTCATTGCCACCAAGTTAATTACATCAGAAAAGAATGCCAGCCTCCATAGGAGTGGAAATAGCACATATCTTTGCTTTTCCGTTTGTTTCAGAGTAGAAGAAGCAAATTAATTAGCTCTGTTTCAGAAGTAATCTACGTACCCCCTCTATAATTACCTTCTTAATTACTTCTTAGTCCTTTATTGATTCTAAGTGTCAATACTTAAAAGGAATAAGTATATATGCCTAATCTGCAATAATCCTGCAATAATTCTTGTAATAATCTATCACTGACAACAGGACTATAGCAAACTTGTTAAAAAAAAACTTTTGCATTCTAAATTTTACCAGACACCGCCAATAATAAGGAAATTGAGAATAGATTGTGATTTTTTTTTTGTATCGTTCTTATCTAGCTGGATAATTAATGCAGTACTACGTACTACATATGTGGAAAACAAGATGACCACCTGAAGGCCTTTGCTAAGCACTGTACATCAGTAACTTGCTATATATCAAGATGAGATAACTAATACATTTAAGCCCTGTTATTCCAAGATCAAACAGGAGGTCGTCAAACAATTGGGCCATCAATATTTTCCTCTCCATGTATTTAGTGTCCCTTAGAATAATTCCAATAGTCAAGTCTAATCATGACTTAATCTGGATAGATGTCAAGCGGCTGATGGTGAAGATTTCGCAAAAACCTGCGCATGCATGCCGATCATTAGGCAAAAGAATATCCAGAGCGGAGATTTGAACCAGTCCATATGAGATCTCGTCACACTCATGATCAACAATAATATGGGAGAAACTTATGAGTTAATCATTTCATGATTAGATCACAACATTATGAAGACGCTCATACCACATTGTTCCAATAAGTATGCATATGAAAGATCATCTTAATTATGGCTTGTTATGTATGTTATCTTGCACAGATCGAAGTGAGGAAGGTAAGTATGACATTGCTCCGGTGGGAAGTAACAACAACAAAAGGGACAATTTAGGGAAGGGAGAGGGGTTGGAAAGGATTGGCAGTTGAGACCTCACAATCTGCTGATGGGGATCAGAAAATTAGAAAGGCCACAGCGTCTCCATCCGACCTCCCTTGACGAACCAAGTTCTGTACCATAGGCGAAAGCAACTTCACCAGCACATATATGCATGCATGGCTTAAAACCTACGTCTCCTAGCTCTACGAGATCCCCTAGCTTCTCATGTTCCTCCATATCCTTGCCTCCTCTTCCTATCACTCATGCCCTGCATGAGCCATGCATATATACATATATGGAGCCATGATCGATCAACCGTAAAACTTTATAGAATATAATAACAATCTTTATAGAATATAATCTTAGAATCATTGCTGTAAAACTTTGTTAAGCTGCAGCTGCAGTACATGACTCTATAGTCTCTGCAACAGCTGTAAGGAATTAAATTTACAGCAGGCCCAAAAACCCTAGCGCAATAAAACACACAAGAAGATCCTCTCCTTATAAGAGTGATGCAAGCTTTTCTCTTTCTTCACACAAAGACCCCTTATCATGCTATTGGTCATCATGGTACCACCACCCTCATTAAATTCAGCACCAGAGTACCACCAGCTGGTCAGAGCACAACTGCAGCTCTCCCTTGTGGGGTTCCAGTGAAAAAGCTCAGAACCCGGAGCAAGCTAGTTAGGTCTAGGACTCCTCTCTCTCTCTCTCTCTCTGCCCTGTTCAGCTCCCTGTTCCTCCTTGTTTCCTCGTGCTTGCCATTTAGGACCTTCTTTTCTGATAGCTGTTGTGTGGTACACCTTTGTGTGATAGGTGGCCAAAGAGAAAAGAGATCATTTGAAGCAAAGGGAAGGAGGAGGGGTGGAGGAGCTAAGGTGGTTTATAAGGATTCTCTTCAGATGGGGCATCACTCATGCTGCAACAAGCAGAAGGTCAGGAGGGGTCTCTGGTCACCAGAGGAGGATGAGAAGCTCATCAAGTATATCTCCGCCTACGGCCATGGCTGCTGGAGCTCTGTCCCTAGACTCGCAGGTGGTGCACCTCTTTCTCTTATATATATTCTCTGTTGCCTATGATTCAGCTTTCCAAGATGATATTTAACTAAAAAAAGATTGAAACTTTTTTTATCCTTTTTTTTTTTTCCTTTCTTTGTTGGAAATTGGAAATGGCACAGGATTGCAGAGGTGTGGGAAGAGTTGCAGGCTAAGATGGATCAACTACCTCAGGCCAGACTTGAAGCGTGGGAGCTTCTCCCATCAGGAAGAGTCTCTGATCATTGAACTCCACAGGATGCTAGGAAACAGGTCTAGCTTTTTCTTCTTTTCCTCCTTTAGTTATGGACATCCTTAATAAAGTCCTACATATATATATAGTGTATCCTTTTGATGTGTAACAGATGGGCACAGATAGCTAAGCACCTTCCAGGAAGAACAGACAATGAGGTGAAGAACTTCTGGAACTCAACCATAAAAAAGAAGCTCATGTCTCATGCTGTGGATGGCATCTCCAATCCAATTACTCCTCCTTGTGATGAGCTCTTGCTGATGAATACATTGCCAAGCCAACTGTTGTATGCACCAATGACAGACTGTTTCTACCTCCCAAATACAGCAATCTCCACATCACAGGCCTGTGTCGGCCATGACATGCTTGGCTGCAACATTGATAGGCCTGTTGCACCCTCTCCATGGACTTTGGATGATCATTCTAAGGTGTACGATAATGTCGACGTCATCGATCATCTGCAGTTCGTTGAAGAATCTAAAAAGACCGAATTACCGAAGTTGGTGTTTTCGTATGACGACCCATTGATCGGCGCCGGAGTACATGCCCTGCCATCTTTGCCGGCAACGCTGCAAGAGGTCGATGAGACTGTCAAGGTTCCTTGTTTTCCATCACGGCCTTACTTAAGTGACCATCATCCGAATTCAGTGAATATGACAGACTACATTGAGGTTCTTATCGGATCATCTTCATCTCCAATGGTTTCATGTGGTAATAATTATCTTGGCATGATCAACCCTAACTTGCAGCAGCCACCATGGACTGATCCCTAGCTAAGGGTTGCCTATCTCCTTATTGTTGCTTGCCTTTCTTCTTCTTCTCGATGTAATAGGGAATATCACCGTGTATTGAAGACCTACATTTAATAACTAGCTAGGGCGCTGTAGAATTGAAGGCTAGCTTGGAGAAGCAAGTCACATGGTAATTCCTTAACTTCGCTGCTTATATGGGTTCATGCAGCTTGGAAAGCATAGGTGTGTATGCCCTCCTAAAATGGGGCAGTACTTCTTCATATAGATACTTTGTATAGGCTCTACGAGACATGCTTGTGTGGCTATATCTATTCTATGGTTCGTACTGAGATGCTTTATATGCTCTCATTTAACTCATCTCTCTCTCTCTCTCTCTCTCATGGCGGCACATGCATGGAAACAGTGAATAAGCCAATGAGGAAGACAACCTGAGAGACCCCTCCATTTGACATGCATACGTGGAATTGAATGCCAGTGCAGTGAGCTCATCCATATGGCTAGTAGGGTTGAGGAATGATATGTATACAGGGACAAATGACATTAATGCTCTACAGCAGCTTGGCTGTGGTTGTTGCAGTAGCAAAAGAGATCCTATGATCAGGCCACGTTTGGTTGGAAACGTTCTTGGAAAGCTAACAAGGTTACCATTAGAATATGAAAAAGGGTAAAGATTTGCGTACGTAGCCGTGTTATCATTAAAACATGAAAAAAGCTAACAAGGTTATCGTTAGAATATGAAAAAGAGTAAAGATTCGTGTGCGTAGCCGTGTTATCATTAAAACATAAAAAAAGGGTAAAGATTTGCTATGTTGCAGATCCTTTCAATCGGTAGACATTGAGTTAGCTAATTCATCGATAGTCTTCTACCAATAGATTAGGTGACTCAATCAGTAATATTCTATCGATTAAATGATTGATACATTCAATCGGTAGATGTCTACTGATTGAAGGGGTTGTATGACGTACACGCCCTTACTCATGTACCCCAATCACGGTTCTATGAAAAAATACACATGGTGGCAATCTATTATATAAGATCTAGTGCATCCTATCATATGGATAGTGATGCATGATCCAAATTAACCCCGGATATATCAGACGATCGAGATGCAGCAACGTGGAAGAGAGTAATGGAGGGTGGTGGTTAGCAGATGATTAGGAGAGAAAAAAAGAGGAGCATGAAAGATGGTAGTTATCCGAGCCAGGTGGGAGGAGACCCACCTAGTAACTTATACATATAGGTTGTTTATGTTTATCATCATCGAAGGATTGTGTTTATCAACCTTATAAGGAGCAAAAACGGTTACATCCGTTTATCTCCTATTAGTTTATTTACATATATATTTTCCTAAGTTAACTTTGTATATTTTTATCATCTTTGTATGTTAGTTTTAAATATACATCCTTATATAATCATAAGCCAGGAGATTAGTTTTAAATATACATACTTATCTAACTTATAAGATCCAAGGGTAGTTACTTTTATGACTCATCATCTGAGTCATAAACTTATACACATATGGCATACACGTGGTATAAAATTATAATTAAATAAATAAATAAAAAAAATAGTGGCTGATGTGACGTAAGTTATAATAGAGATAGTGGGGGCGGGCAGTTAGCCGTGCCAGGTGGCACGGGCCCACCACCTAGTAAATATATATATTATGATTGATAAATTAGAAGATTAACCAATCGTCAGTTGACATGTCAGCACTGTTACTGAAATATTATTATTTTGATGATTGAAAAATTATGACTCCCTTTCTCTTTTGATGTAAAACAGTATAAAAGTATGTGAAATAATCATCAGGGACATGATCTGATCCACTTGGCCCAGCCCATTTCCATCACAATGCTAGCCCTCCATACGAGGCCGGCCCAATCCTCACTGCCTCCGTCAACAGCCCGTTCCATCCTAATCGTCCACGTGTGAGAGTATAGATTGGAATTAGAATTAAATTACGCGGCAGGACTACGTTACCGACGTCTTCGCGTGACGGTGTCGATGTGAAAGGAAGCCGAACTCCAGTGGAGCTTAAGCCCTAAAGCTAGGGTTTCTCGAACTCTCGAAACCGGAGCTTTGAATTCCATGGAGGAGTTGGTTCGAAGAACTGGACCCCAGCTCGAAACCCTAGCCTCGCTGCCGATGGGAGCCCCATCTCGTGTGCCTCCCGTTTCTCTCAGGCGATCCCACCTTGACAGCGCCACCTATCGTTCTCTGGTTCGGCTTCTTTCCCACTGCGTCGATTCCTCTATCGCCTGCGATGTTGCAAATCCTGGATCGAATGCCACTCGTATCCAAGAACCCAGGGGTTCGTCAGCTGGGAATGATCGTATTTGCGAGGGAATTGATGCGGAGACAGGCTCCGTGGAGGCATGTGGGTATTCCATGGATGGTGCGTTGGGTGAAGATCGTGGATTGTTGGGGGTATTAGGGCGGGAGAAGGGAGGTGTACGGAGAGGAGCGGACAATGAGTTTCCTGGAGAATTGGGCTCGGAAGAGCCACGTTTGGGTGATGGATCTGATGTCGTTGGTGCTAAGAGTGCCTTGGCAGCTAAAGATTATGGTTTTGAATGCCAGCAGCATGATAAGACGGATGCTTTTGAACCATCGAGGGATGATGTGAACAAGGGATTCGAGCTTCCTGATGACTTGATTTCTGATTGCACTGGATTAATTGATTTGATTGAGGAATTGGAGGGTGTCTACGCAGAGGAGGACCGTGATGGTTGCACTCCTCCAATTGGTGGAAGCTGTGGTATTCCTGAGTCAAAAGATGGGGTTCTCCGTTTTGTGGGTGTGCGAGATGAGGGAAAGATACAAGTAGGCAAAGGCTGTGTTAAGGAAACACTTCTGCAAGTTCCGGTAGCCAAAAACAGTGAAATGATAATTACTCGAGATGAAATGAGTTGTCTTCCCAACATGGAATTGCTGCCGAAAGAAATGAGACAAGATGTGGAAACCGAGAACTCTGGCGATCTTGGTTTGGTCGCTGAATTGGAGCAAGCAAAGATAAAAGAAGTACATGGTTTGTGCGCTAACAAGACAGTTCCAGAGGTTGCAACAAATGAAAACAGCAATTTGATCGTTACCCAAGGTGAAATGAATTATTCTGCCAAGGAATTGCATTTCAAGGAAATGAGACAATCTGGGCAAAATGAGAACTCTGAAGGTCTTGGTTTGGTTGCTGAACTGGATCAAGGAAAGATACAAGAAAATAAAGTATGTGTTCACGAGGCACTTGCAGAGGTTCCAACGACTGAAATCGGTGAAATGTTTGTTACTCGGGATGAACAAATACCTTGCCCTGACATTGAAATGCCAAACAGGAAAATGAGACAAGACGAGCAGCGTGAGAACTCTGATGGTCTTTGTTCATTGACTGTACTGGAACTAGGAAAGATGCAAACAGAATGCAATGAGTGTGTTACAAAGCCACTTCTGGAGGTTGCAGCAACTAAAACCAGTGAATTAGGTCCTGTCCCAGACGAAAGGCATTGCTCTATCGGGGAAGTAGTGTACAACGAAATGAGACAAGATAGGAAAAGTGCGGACTCTATTATTGCAGCTGTAATAACTACAGTCTCAGAGAAGCCTGCAGAATTCAAAGCCAAGGATGAGGATGCTAACTTGATGAAAGAGATAATGGATATAGTGCAGCAGGAGAAACGTTTCAATTTGGACCCGGTGGTGCATGCTTGTGATTCGAGAAAATTAGAAGAAAATTGGGCCAGCTCCGTGGCTGCTTCTGCTAGCAGCAGCGATATAGAAGAAGGGGAGATTCCAAATGATCTACAGATTTTGGACCAAGATTTTCTCATGGTGAATGAGGATAGTACTGTTGAGCATAACAAGCTAGGAGATGGATCAGGGGATGTCTCCTCTGGCAAGAAAGAACATCCTGATGTTACTCAGGCCACTTTTTGCAGCATGGATATTATTGGTGATAAAATCAGGTTGAGAGAAACTCCTGACAAAGTGGTTTTATCTAATACACCGATCCATGATGAAAAGGACAAATTTATGCATGCATCTGCTGATTACTGGGATTCTGGGTCTAATAAGACAAAAACTATCAGTATTGACCCTAAAATTGGTGTTAAATTCCAAGCTGGTGACCCTGATACTTCACTATTGTCCAGAGTGGTTTCGGATAAACTTACAATTCAGACTAAAGAAAAGGCACTTCCTGTCAAGGTTTGGAGAAGATTTGATAATTTTAGTTCTAATGTTATTCATTACCTTGTCTCATACGAAAGAAGTAATGGTGAAGTTCTTTACGTGGGTGGCGGCATTAATTTTCCTGCTTTTTTTAGAGTTTTGATAAACTTCATTAGTTTAATACAACTTAGTATCCTTCCTCAGTTTTTTGCAAGTTTCTAGAATCTCTTGTATTTTTCTTACTGTTTTTCATCAGTCATTCTAGCATTGGATTTTGGCATTTGTTAACCTAGAATGCTAATTATTATTTAGAGTTTCATAACTAGTCTGAAGTGAAGCTATTCTACTAAAGTTCCTGCTTCAATGCATTTTGTTCTTCTCAACTTGATTCTGGAGAACTGGATTATGTCTGCAAGTCATCAGTCATTTCTTTGGACATTCATGGTTGCAATTCAATTTTCGGTTTCCTGATTCTCTGGCAATGACTTTTATTTTTGGCATTAAGATTGTCTTTCATGAACCATCTCAACAGGATGATGAGGTTGGCATCAAGAAGCGGCGATTACCCCTAACTGAGGAAAGGAAAGCTAAAAAGAAGGTGCTTCATCATTTCATGTAGTCGTTAGACTCACATCTATTTAGTGCGTAAATTTGTGATGATAGCCATGCTTTATGTTGGCCAAGGGTAGATGCATAATTGCACAATTTGTGTTTTTTCTTTTGCAGGAGGCGAAGAAAAGGAAACGAGCTCAGAAGGAAAGAGAGCAGGGAGTCAAAAGATTAAAACTGCATCCTGTTTTAAAGCCAAAACCAGTTATATACTGTGACTTCTATCTGAAAGGAAGATGCCAACAGGTTGTGCTGTCTTTTATTCCTTTATCTTTATGACAGGCTAAGGCATATTGTCATATATATGGACATTTTGTTCCGGGTGTCAGATTTTTCTGCGGCTGTTATGTTCCTGTTTCTGTGTGTAGGTAGCATTTTAGCTGAATTAAAAAGAACTATCAATATTTTTGTACATTGACACCTTTCACTTTATGGACACCTGAAATATCTTACTTGTGATTTTCATTTGATTGACCTCAAGTAGGATAAGATCATTATCACTTGTAAGGCTAAGTGTGCTAAGATCATTATTACTTGTAAGGCTAAGTCTGCTCTTACAGTTGTTAAGCCAAAGAAATCGGTATTACATCAACGATATGAATTAAGCACATAGTTCAAATTATAAGAATGATTGTATAATTAGAAGGCAGTACGGAAAGAGTAAAGGTATGCACTGGAAGGGTAAATCGTGACGTGACGTGTTGTGACCTATCAGTATGGACTATTGAAGGATCGCCTGTCATCACAAGCAGGATTATTGGTCAATATTCAGTTATTGAATCACGCAACGCTAAGCACTAGTCACATAATATTACTCTTAATGAATTCTGGACTAATGAAAAGCAAGGAATTTGCATGATGATTGAGGAATTTGCAGTGGTTCTACATGGCTTGAAGGACTGTGTTTCTTGCATTTGATTAGTGTTTAGATATCAATGTGTAATAGGGATATGTTATGCATTTGTTTTGATTTTTCCTCATTGCTCCTTAAGTTGATTGCAGAAACAGTTTGAACTTTGAAATTTAAATTTTCAGTTTCTTGCTGGATGTTTTGATTTTTATCTGTCTTGTCTCAGGGAGAATTGTGCAGATTTTCCCATGATACCATTCCCTTGACGAAATCTCTGGTACGCTACCATCTTTTCAGTTCTGCATGTGCTTGTTCTTTTCAAATTTTACAATGGATGAGAAGACAAGTCGATTCTTATTCTCTTATGCCTTCATTGAAGGAAACATTTGAGCATTTCCTGATCAATTTAGCTGAATATAAGTCTTCTTTTACAGTAACTGTACACTGTGCTACAAGTCTAGCCTTAAAATATCTTGGTAGAGTGGTGATAGTTTTAAGCATGCATTTCTTACTTTTAATGATGTGAATGAAGTATTAGAATCTCATGGCTTCATTTCTTCCAATATCACTGGTTCATTCCACCCCCCCAACCCCCACCCACCCACCCAAACCACCTCTCTCTTTCTCTCCTTTGAGTCATTCAGTTGTGGCTGTTCTGAAAATATAATTAAGTCGCTGCTGAGTATGTGTTTAGATATTTAAATGTAAGAATTAGAGTCTACGACGCCATTGCCTTTATCTTTTTCCTGTTGTTTATTGCAGCCATGCAAGTATTTTGCTTGTGATACATGCTTGAAGGGAGACGATTGTCCCTTTGATCATCAGCTTTCCAAGTACCCATGTCACAACTTTGTTTCAAAAGGCATGTGCATCAGAGGAGATAAATGCAAGTTTTCGCACAAGGTAGCTATGTTATGCCTTGGTGTTTCAATTACCTTAAAATCACTGCATTCCTTATAAACCGGTGAAAGTATCTCAACTTTCATATTTTTTGGCATTTGCTTTGTACAAAAACCAATTACTTCCTTGAACTGGATTACCTCAGATTCTAACAGCAGAGGTCTCCTCCATAACACCAAAGGCTACCAACACAAATTCTAAATGCGCTTTAGAAAAGTCGATTTTGAGGAAGCAACTTGATGGGAATGACAAGTCTCGAGTCCCAAGTGATACATCAAAAACTAGAGTTTCTTTGGCACCATTCTCCATGCCCAAACAATCAGAGGGGAACTTGATGGAGAGAACTTTGAAACCGTCTGTGAGGATTCCTGATGGAATACGCTTTATTTCATTTGGAAAAGGATCATCTGGCAGTGCTGATTTGCATCGAAATAACTTGCCCCAGAACCATGATGGAAAAGGACTATGCAAGAGTACCAACAAGCTTCCAGACAAATTGCCCCCAAATCATGCTGAAAGCAAAGTGCGTAATCTAGAGAACCGAGATAAGACATCAGTGGATGAACGTGAGAATTTTCTTCCATCAGGAAAACCTCTTACTCTGGCATCCAGTACAATTCTTTCCCATCCTTCTGGGAAAACCTCTGTTATTAAGGAACCAGAACAAAGCAGTATTAGCAGTGGGTCTGCTGCAGGTCGTTCTTCGAGCAACCTCCGACCTGAAGTAACTGAGGCCTTTGAAATTCTTAATGAGTTTTTATTTGGGGGACAGCTCTAAGCAACAGGTTGTGTAGCCCACATTGTTGGTCCCTTCTTTTAGGTCAATATTTGTATTTCAGTATTCATTGTCGATGAAATGAATTCTGTTGAATGAGTGGATGTATTTTGATTTCTTGGCAGGTAATTATATTACTGTCTGGTGGTGGGCATTGACTACACTTCAGTCTTTGCTCTTAAAACAGGATGCTTTGGAAGTGCCATACTGTGGTACGTGGCATGCCATAAGTTCTTTGAAAAATATAGCATTACATCTTATTTGTGTTGCTTATATATCTTGTAGATGTCAAATTTCTAAGGTCTCCCTGGTCTTTCTCCTGTTTTCGAACTGGTCCATGTCATGAGTAGTTGTTTGACTTCATATATTGGGTTTCACTCCTTTAGTTATACACTTCTTAATATATATAAATGAAAAGGGGAAAATAATACTTATAGTTGTCGCAGAATGTTAGTTTAAAAGTTAGAATGTGAATGAGTTGTTTGTTAGTTGCTGTACTAAATACAAAGTCGTCTGTAGATGTTTTGAAATTGGAATTGGAACTGGTCCTGTACGTGTGTTCCTTCTGGATTTTGATCAAATCGACCATGAAAAGTAGCTAATATAAATTGATGATGCTTGCCTTGTAGAGAACTTCAAAAAGAATATGCCACCACCTAATGATCCCAAGTTCATTACATCTAGTCTAATTAGATCATCAAATGGGAGGCTGTCTTTTGCAGAGCTTTAATTTAATCATTGGGTATGATAATCAAAGAGTTGCTTGTTTATTTATAGTCATTTCGTCAGAAAGGTTTCTGTGGTATTGATAAACTGGAATGACTTATTTTTCAGCTCGAGAGCAAGCATTCCAGACAGTGGTGTGATCAGCTTCTAAAGTGAATGCGGTGCATCGGTAAGAGCCTGCCCTTGTGAAGTAATACCAACAAACAATGCTAACAACTAATGGCCATGAATTCAGATAGATGTGTGGGAGCACACTTTGTAAGGTATCATGTGTCAAGGAAGTATGAAATTTTCGGTTCAGTTCCATCGATATCATATTCGTCTAATCCCCTAAGACCATTCTTCTTGCTCTATGTGAAGCTGGCATTTTGAGCAGGAGATCGATTTGTTGTCCTGCTTCAAATCCCTTAATTGTGATCAAATCAAAGAGCTTTCATAGCCCTCACTTTCCAAGCTGGCATCATGCCTCCCGTGACAACTCAAGGCCAAGCAAGCAGTTCGCGAATTTTAATCTTTCCTCTTGAGCTTAGCAGCAGCTCATGTTGGACCAGTCTCGATATGTTCTATTTATGTTCTCCATATTCCACTGTATTAGTGTTAAGCCAATACACGTGTAACTTTTAGATTGAGGAAAATTGTACAAGCTATGAGGGAATTATGTTTTTGTTGATTGATGCCCCTTACATGAGACGGATGAATGTATAAATATATGCGTCCTTGCAATGGAATAATAATGATAGAAAGAAAGTGGTGGTCGGTCCAAGTGACGCAGTTGCTGTGTGACCATAACCAGGATTTGTAAATGGGATTGGCTGACTTGGTCTAGTCGACACGTGACTGCAGAAAGGGTTCACGTGGTGGTGGATCCTCACCCATCATCGTGGATTTAATCCGAAGTTCAAACTCACATGCAATGATGGTACGATTGGCCCCTCTTGATTTTATTACGTGATGTAACCAGACTTGCCTCCCCCTCTTGGTCTCTTTGAGCTGCAAATATGAAGCATACTTTAAATACAATTCTTTTTTCCTCCTTTTTTGGAGGCGAAAACTATGGAGGCAATGTAAGACCAAGCGAAATCATAGAAGAGATAAGTGCATGCCTGATAAGAGGGTTTAATGCAATCCAATGTGGGATCACGTGATCCGGCAAACATGTCAATATGTCATCATCTTTGATCCGTAGAATTGGAAAGTTTTGGGTATATGGTCATTTGACATGTGTAATGCACATATCACGTCACGTGATTAGTAGTGAGGTATCGACTAATTGATATATTTTATCGGTAATGAAGTGTTGATGTATTAGATCAATTAATTGGTACCTCATTACCGATCCGATCATTAGTATATTCAATCGGTAGTGAGACACCGACTGATTGATCTATTCTATCAATAATGAGTACCAATGGACGAGAACAATCAATTGATAACTCACTACCGATTTGACCGCATGTGTAGTGTACATGGTTTAGGCAATATGCATAAATCAGCGTCGGAAATAAATATCATGACATCTCTAAGTTATGATTCATTTTTAAATTAGAGTTTGTGAAGACCTTTTTTTTCAAGTTCGAAGCCTGCTCCTTGATTCAGGTCAATACCAAATGGGTCATCACCATGCAGAAAAAATCTAATAAGATAAATTAGCATAAAATTGACTCTTTCAGACATAATCATCCGTATTATTATGACAATTATCTCATAATCAAGAAGACAAAAAAAATTCACAAAATGTTAGAAAACTAATAAACTCAAGATGCTCAACCACAGCTAATTATAACCATATAACTGTCTAAATTCCAAACTCCGCTTAATAAGGTAAGTAAAGTGTGCAAAGGAGCAGTTTGCAGGACCCTCTTCTAGTCCTTATATACACGTCTCTCTCTCTCTTCTCATTAGAGTACCCTTGAGATCTTTTGGGCTTCTTGATTTCGTTGGGATCTTAGTCTACTTCTCTCATGACGACCAACCATCTCCCTCCCTCTCTCGTCTCCAATCTCCAGAGCGTCCTCATTGGCCGCAAGGTTGCCGGCGGTGGGGACGAAGAAGGGAGGGATGAGCCCGATCCAGAGGCACCCAAAGAGCCCAGCTTGACGGCCGAGGCTATGGTGTCGGATTCATCGCCGGAGGCATCGAAGCCGGTGGTTCTTGTGACGAACGGAGATGGGATCGGTTCCCCCGGGCTCGTCCTTCTCGTTAGTGCTCTCGTTCGCGATGGGCGATACGATGTCCATGTCTGCGCCCCTGAATCGTCAGCTCTCTTTCCCCCCTCTTTTGCCATTTTGGAGTAGAAATTTATGCTTTTTTGGGTCTCATTCCGATGTTTTGTTGGTGGGTTTCTTGGATTTTTTCCCTTTTTTTGTACGTATAAATCGGTGGGCGCGGTTTTTATGCTTAATATGTTCAAGAAAGGAATCTTGATGTATTTTAGCGCTGGATTCTTGCTTTGTTTGGTGGGTTTGTTCTGTTTTGCGAATTGGGTTATGGTATTGTTAAATGTTTCTTTAATGCGTTTCTCACGTTGATCGGTTCTTGGAATTTTTTTCCTTGCTTTGGATTCTTTCTCTTGATGCATTCTTAGTGATGGGTGTCGCATCTTCTCTTCAATTTGGTATTGAGCTTGTTCTATTCTATACGTTGATGGGTTCTGTCTTCTTCTTCTCTAAAAACTCTGCTGCTTGGTTTTGGTCCGTTGTATTTATTGAGATTTTAGGCAACTTGCTGGACGCTGGTTTCTTTAATTTAGTGAGGCATTTTTGGAGTTCTTGGGATTCAGATATGTATTCGCTGAACAAACTTAGAGGGGATGAATAACTTGGGATGTGTGTGATTCTATGCTGCTTGTTTTCTTGATTGTAGAGATTTAGTTTTGTAGGGATAAGTCGGCTTCCGGGCATTCTGTTACAGTCCAGGAGACCCTTTCCGTGAACTCCACGGATGTGGCTGGTGCCTCAGCCTTCGAGGTTTCTGGTAAGGTTTTGTGCAGATTTCATTCTTTCTTAATACTAGAATCATTGGAAATTAGTCTTGACTACTGCATTTCAGAGAACCAGTGGCTTAAAAGTGTTTGTGGGAACAATGTTTGCGCTCATAATGCTTTTTAGTTGTTGATTGATTTTGTATGTCTCAACAGGGACTCCTGCTGATTGTGTTTCGTTGGCACTGTCCGGGGCCTTGTTTCCTTGGTCAAAGCCGGCATTAGTATGTGTTTCTCAATAATGAGCTAATCTATGACTCGTGCTTCTTTCTATGACTTTGTGGAGGCTCACACCTATAATCTGCTTGATTCATTGTTTAGGTTGTGAGCGGGGTTAACAAGGGTTCAAGTTGTGGTCATCATGTGTAAGTAGGCTGCCCTTCAGATGAGTTTTTTTCTTTCCTTTATATTGGTTACTTGTTAGGAAGTTTGACTTGCTTTTTGGCCATGACAGTTGTAGTTTTATTGGCCATGTATTCTTTTCTTCTTTTGATCACTCCAACCCTTTCCTTCCTTTGTTTGAGTTACCTATTATTGCAATTGAAGTTTCTAGCCCTTATGCTGTTGTATGCTAGATATCTTTCATTTTGACTGGTGCGAGGCAACTCCTATGTTCCTTTTTCCTGTTAGATAATGTCTCTGACTTTGTGGTTGACGTCCCAATTGGATACAGCTTTTACTCTGGTGCTATTGCTGGAGCTAAAGAGGCTCTGTTACGTGGAGTACCTTCAATATCAATCTCATTGAATTGGTAAATGTTGTTATCTCTGTTGTTGTGGTTTTGATTTATCTATGAGAGTTGCGTTTTTGTTGTGAGACTGTTGTTGTGTTTGATATGCTTAGGAAGAAAGATGAAAGTCAAGAAAGTGATTTCAAGGATGCAGTTGACGTCTGTTTGCCATTGGTACATGCTGCTATTAGGGACATTGAAAAGGGACATTTTCCCCAGAGTTGCATGTTGAATGTGGAAATTCCTACTTCTCCTTCTATGAGCAAGGTATGCAAATAAGCTACTGCTTGTCACTATTACTCAATCAGATTGATATTTTACTGCAGTTTTTGTTGACTCAACGTCCCTATAGCATGGGATATCAGGCCTGACTATTGTAAAACGATATCTGGGTGGATTGGCAAGTCTTCTTAATCTTTTAAAACACCCTTGTTCAAATCAAGGTGGTTGCATCATGTGTCAAACATAAGAAAAACAGATCAACTGTACAGAACACAAGAGATGGGCTTGTAAGGAGGGCATAGCATAGAAGCGGAGAGATTATAAGCATAAGAATAATAGATCAACTGCACAGAACACAAGAGGTGACGTGCTTCTAAGGAGGGCATAGCATACAAGTGGAGAGAATATATGCAGCATGGGGTGAGTGACCAAGTTTTTGTGGTGATAAGCTTGTTGGTTGAGCAAAAGTGTTTGGCATGCTCATGGTACATTTTATAAGAATTGAAAAAAGTTAATGTATTGCTTGAATCACGATTGCCACAAACAGTAGCATGACAAGTAAGGTCTATACTTCTTAGATATGATGCATTTGGCAGACAGTTTGGATGGATCTTGCATCTAAGATGAGGCATTTAAGTCATGAATTTGAAGAGTGTGATGCTAAATGAAGGGCCTTTCAACAGTCAGGTGGGACTCTCATGACAATCTATTACATTTAGTGGTACCTATTTTGAACATGGGTATTGTATGTGGGCTTACGGCCCTATGGATGAGAGATCAGAGAAATTCCTTATAATTGCGTCTTGAGGTAACGGAGACTTTGGTGAAGACAAGTGGATATGTTCCAACCATGAGGTACAAATTAGTTGTGCAAGGTCCTTGAGCATGCAATAATTCGAGTACAGCCCCTACTCATTTGAGCTCCACCTGGCGATGATGAAGAAATTCGTGAAGCTGCTTTCACCCTGCCTCACCTGGGTGCAAACGTAAATGAGAAAATATGACAGTACTGATTGCTGAATTCTATTCTGTCAAACCACAAAATTGACGGTAGCCCACTCACATACACTCTGGTGTGAGGTACTTTTTAGTTCACAATGCCTTCAGAAAGAAATATGGTATGTCTTACGCCAGCCTAGTTGCCCAACGCTAGGATTGGGATGAATGGCTAGGCCTGAGATACAATGGCATCTGGGTTCTTCTAACTGGGGGAAAAAACCCACACTTTTTTGTTGTGGTGGGGACTTTGGACATTGGTTTTAGAACTGAAGAAATGAAATTGCTTCCTTGTTTCCCTCCTTCACATGCAATTTTATCATCTACATTCATTATATGATCCATAGGTCTATATTTCTTAGTTTCCTGATGTTGAGATCGTCAATTTTGTTGCCTGCTTTTGATGGGATACCCCTTTCTCACAGGGTTTCAAGGTGACTAGGCAAACTTTGAGGAGGGCTGCTCCCAGTTGGCAAGCTGTTTCGTCAAGCAGGCATCCCTCCACTGGGCAGTTCATGTCTATGCATCAAAGCCTGGGCATTCAACTTGCACAGCTGAGCCGAGATGCCTCTGCAGCAGTGAGTAGCTGAAAACATTAACTCCATGAACTTGATTTTGAGCACACATGTTTATCTTCGTAGAACTTTCACCATATTCCATTTTGTTTAAGAGCAATCTGCACTTCTCAGGGTGCAGCGCGGCGCGTTAACACTCACAGGCCAAATGTGGAAATAGAATCAGTTGCAGCAGCAGGGAAAGCTGAGGGTCAACGGGCGATGAAGAAGTATTTTCGACTAGAGGTATGATTTTCGGCATAAAAAACCCCCATTTTGCCTGTTAGCTGTGCTCTGCATATCACTTAGGAATAGTAATCAAGGTCATTGGCATGTAAAATGAAAGATACTTAATCAGAGCTGTTAGTTCGAAATATTTCATTTGCTTGGTGTCAGTCCTTTCTACTTCAGATAAGATATTGACACAGTTTATTTTTGGAAAAATTCCGAGGATATCTCATGCTTTTTTCTCTCTATCTCGACATTTTAGAGCAATCAAGACTTGTTGTTACCTTTGGTTGCAGTTTCTAGATAAAGAACAGGAAGATGTGGATGAAGATCTTGATTTTAGGGCTCTCAAAAATGGCTTTGTGAGTTTTTATTTCTTCTTCCTTCAGTTATTGTGGCCCCTTGTTGTCCCTGTTTCACCATTTGAACTTGTGGCACTGCAGATCGCTGTAACTCCTTTAAACTTACATTCCCAAGTGGAGCCTGAGATTCAAGCTTCTGCATCAGATTGGCTTACCTCGGCTCTGACAATATCTGATGAAGCTCCCTGAGTATGCTTGCTTTTACAGGATCTAATGGAGCTCCTTCAGTATGCTGACATGACAGCATTGGTTAGCCCTTTGTGCCTGACTCTAGTTGATTCCTTACCTTTTCCTCAAAAAAAACAAGGTTGGCTGGAGATTCTAATTTGCAGCGGCCTCTCCATTCTGGTAGTACAACACCATTGGTTGTAGTTCTTGAACTTTTTTTTTTCCCCGCCAGATAGATGTCATTGGCAGCATGGAGATCTGAGTTGGGGTTTTCCTTGCATCTGATTGTTTTGTTCTTTTTAATTTTTTTGTTTGCAACGACTCGCTTTGATTTTGTAAGCGATCAAGGGTGGAGTGTTTTGTGTGAGTGGAGATGGCTGCTTGTAGTGTACCTTAACCGTAGCTTTGTTTTTGTAATTGGTACAAGTGTTGTCTTCTTGGTCCAGTTTCAAGTTTCAGTTACTGTGTGGAGAGCCTAGCTTATCATTATCAGGTCCTATACATCACCAAACGCTATTTATTTTATACCCAGGAAGCACATCTATGATAGAAAGTTCTAAATTTTGACTGGCATGCAGGGTCTCCTTCTCTCTCTTGGTAAAGCAGAACTGTTTGAATCTGTGGTCGTGAATGGAATATGGTTCTGTAGATTCTCGAAGAACTACTCTGTCTAAGGTTGAACTTATATTAGTGTTTCCATTTTATTCTCCTATGAAACTAAAGAAGAGGCAAGTTGATCCTTCCCTTGAATTTTTTGTCACTTGTTAAAATTTTTTTTTTTTTTTTCTGCATCAGATTACATCCGGGACTGTTTTATATGATCTGATCCAACTTGCCCAACCTAAATGACTTGACTCAATTGACTCAGGCCAGAAAACCCATGACTAACCTTTTATATAGGGCCATACCCAGAGCACATGGTATGTGATAATGTGGCCCATCCATGTTCAGAACCCATGGGTTGGGTTTGGGTTTTTCTTGTCTGGATCCGACCCTTTGCATGTGATATTCAATATTGTGTTTTTTTATCTTTTATTGAGCTTTAAAGTATGGATCATATATGGTAGTTCTTAATTATTATTGAATCTTAATGGTTAGAGTAACATGTAACATTTGACGAGACCATCCAACTGACCATCCATTTTAATCCTGGTTGTCTATCGAGAAAATTCCAAATATGCGTCGGTCACCGCCCTCCAGTCTCGGTCCATTACAATGGTGTTTTCGGAATCTCTTAACTCTGTGCCATGTTGGACGCAAGGGCTGTCACGTGTACACAGCTTAAAAAAGAAGAGCAAATCACGTGAATCCAAATATCCCATTTTTGTTTCGTTTTGTTTTGGTGATCTTCTCAAAGCGGTGATTCATGAGCCAGGAGTTCCTCAAATTGGAGCAGTCAAGAAGAGACCGAGACGAAGCCATCATCCTTATGCTGCATGAATAAGGCTTAAGTTTTTGTGTTGAATGACTAGAGTAACATGGTATCAGAGCGACGTCTTAAGTTCAAAACCCGCACAACAAAGACAACATCTGACGAGACCAACCAACCGACCACTCCTTTTAATCCTGACCGTCCATTGAGAAAATTCCAAATATGCCATGTAACGCATGAGCTGTCATGTGTACACGGTGCACCAACTCAAACCCATACAATAAAACCGGAGAATTCATCGTCGTTAAAACATGGATCATATAATTAGAGGCCTTCGAACTGGTCTCTGTTCGGCGAGAAATTGACCATGTGATATTCAATGTTGTTTTTCTTTTTACCTTTTATTAGGCCTTAACACATGGATCATATATAATAGTCCTTAATTATCATTGAATCATGATAGATTATAAATACAATAATTCTCCTACTTCTAATTATTATTGAATCATGATAGATTATATATACAATAATTCTCCTACTTCTAATTATTATAATTCTCCTACTTCTAATTATTATTGAATCTTGATAGATTATAAATACAATAGTTTTCGTGATAAATGGTTAGAATAATGTGGTATCAGAGAGGCATCCTAAGTTAAAAACCTACGCAACCACGCAACTAACGCAACATTTTATGGGTCCACCCAACCGACCACTATCCCTTCTCGCGTGTCCCGTGATTCAAGGTGCGTTCTTTCTTTCCTTTAATTTTCTCCGTTATTTTCTGGTTTTGTGATTTAGTGTTTGACATTTTGATCGTTTAATCTTGGATAGACTTGAAGGATGCATTAGGTATTTCCTTTGAGTTTCTTTTATTATCCACATCGACCTCTTCACCCTATTCTGTTCCGATGGGATCAAATCGGGATCACATCTTCCCCTTTCTAGTCGAAGATCTCTTTTCCGCTGCGAAGTTTATTGCACCGAGGATCTTCCGCAGGATCTTCAGCCCCGGCGTCTTTTCCACGAGCACCTTCTTTTCCACGAGCACCTTGTTCCTTGCTCCTGTGATCGATCCAGATATCCTTCTTCACACTATGTTTCATGGTCATCTGTTGCCGCCCCGATCTAGCTTATTGTCATGTCCACTTCGTTGTTGTGGGCTTCTTCCTCGGTGATCTTTTCTGATTAAGATCCGACGTGATTTGATCCTTTTATCTCTGGCATCCACACGACACCCAGTCTTCTTTGGACATGTTCTCCAGCGTGATTCGATCGGCGGTTGTTGCTGCTCGCCAATCTTCCTCATGTCTTTAGCGCAGTGAGACAGTGAGATCATTAGAGGCGGGTCTCTGTTTGGCGAGAAATTGACCTTGTGGTATTCAATGTTGTTTTTCTTTTTACCTTTTATTGGGCCTTAACACATGGATCATGTATGATAGTCATTAATTATTATTGAATCATGATAGATTATAAATACAATAATTCTCCTACTTCTAATTATTATTAAATCTTGATAGATTATAAATACAATAGTTTTCGCGTTGAATGGTTAGAATAACATGGTATCAGAGCGGCATCTTAAGTTCAAAACCCACGCAACCACGCAACATTTGACGGGTCCACCCAACCGACCACTGCCCCTTCTCGTGTGTCCCGTGATTCAAGGTGCATTCTTTGTTTCCTTTGATTTTCTCCGTTCTTTTTTGGTTTTGTGATTTAGTGTTTTGTTAGTCATGAGGTTTCTTTTGATTATTTTGTTATGGGTTTGAGATAAAATTAGCTCAGCTCGGACATTTTGATCGTTTAATCTTGGATAGACTTGAAGGATGCAGTAGGTATTCCCTTTGTGATTTTGTTTTATTTTTTATTTCTTTATCAGAAATAATGTAGCTTGATTCCCTAGTTATGTTTTTTTATCTACATTAAATTTCTAAAATTGAGTTGAACAATTAAATTTCTCGCTCTTTTTATTGCTATTTTCTGTGAAAAGTGCTCTAATATGATTGCTTCTCATGTTGTTTCTTGGCTGAAAAGCCAATTCATTTTCTAAAAAATTGTCTTTTTAAATCACCAGATCTCATTCCTTGGAGCAACTGTTACTTTTTTGCAACCTTTTTTTATCCCAACCTTATAAAGTTTTTTGTGTTGTGAATCATGTGCTATTATACATCATACATGAATGACCATTACCTAACCCTCATTTATGAGGGTTGAAATTTTTAGTCATGCATGTCTGGCCATTTGTCTGGTTGTATGAGATTTACCTATAAATAGGCATTGGATGAAACGGGGTGAGTGAATTGAAGTGAAGAGAAGCTCTCATCTTTCTCTTGTTCTCTTTGCTCCCCCTCTCTCTCTCTCTCTCTCTCTCAAGTTCTTTGATATATTAGGTGTGCTGCTCTTAATATATATACAAGACTTTGATCTTTTTGTATTATTGTTAGCATATATCTACCTGATTTAGATAACTAAATTAAATTAGGTTGATTGATTATATGATGCAATTAACATCAATTAAATCTATATTTATAGTTTCCTTATTTATGACACTTCTTTAGTTTTTTAGAACATGATTTTTTTGTAAAATTCTAAAAGACACAAAATACATCAATATTTCTCCCAGAATAATGATCCGGGTCCTCCCAAAAGTGGGAGGACTGGATCCTCCTCCACCTATATAAGGTGGAGGATAATATATATGCATTATATATATTACTAGGTGGGCCCCCTGCCACATGGCAGGGTAACCATCAAGTTAATGGGTGATTCGGTTATAAAAACCGAATTTGATTAATGGATCAATCTTATATAAAGACTAGTACTCACCTGTGCCCCTGGCACAGTTTTTAGTTATTGTTAATATAAAATTTTAATAAACTCCCTGTAGTTTGTCTGGTTAGACGGCTGTGTTGATCCGTAGGTGGTCCAGGGTTCGAAGGTTGGTCATAGCTTTTTGTTCACTGCCACTATAAAACATAGCCAATAAAATATAAAATAAAATATTATAAGTCTAACTTAGGGTATAAAAATAATAGAACTTAGGTTGATATGAATTAATGCAGGTTTATATAAAGCAAACTTAGAGAATATATATAAAGAAACTTAGGGGATATGAATTAATGCAGATTAACCGTTATTGCTCCTTATAAGGTTGATTTATATTTAAAACTAACCTAGGGAATATGATAAAAATATATAAAGTTAACTTAGGAAAATATACATGTAAACAAACTAATATAAGGGAAACGGTTGTAACCGTTATTGCTCCTTATAAGGTTGACTAGGTGGTGGGCCCGTGCCACATGGCACGGCTAACTGCCCGCCCCCACTATCTCTATTATAACTTACGCCACATCAGCCACTATCCTTTTTTTTATATTATTCAATTGTAATTTTATACCACGTGTATGTCATGTGTGTATAAGTTTATGACTCAGATGATGAGTCATAAAAGTAACTACCCTTAGATCTTATAAGGTAGATAAGTATGTATATTTAAAACTAATCTCCTGGCTTATGATTATATAAGGATGTATATTTAAAACTAATCTAAGGAATATGATAAAAATATACAAAGTTAACTTAGGAAAATATATATGTAAATAAACTAATAGGAGGTAAACGGTTGTAACCGTTTTTGCTCCTTATAAGGTTGACTAGGTGGTGGGCCCGTGCCACCTGGCACGGCTAACTGCCCACCCCCACTATCTCTATTATAACTTACGCTACATCGACCACTATCCTTTTTTTGTTTATTTAATTATAATTTTATACCACGTGTATGCCACGTGTATGTCATGTGTGTATAAGTTTATGACTCAGATGATGAGTCATAAAAATAACTACCTTGGATCTTATAAGGTAGATAAGTATGTATATTTAAAACTAATCTCCTGGCTTATGATTATAAGGATGTATATTTAAAACTAACTTAGGGAAGATGATAAAAATATACAAAGTTAACTTAGGAAAATATACATGTAAATAAACTAATAGGAGGTAAACGGTTGTAACCGTTATTGCTCCTTATAAGGTTGATATACATAATAATATATAATGTATATATGAGTGTAAAATATACATATATATTATCAACCTTATAAGGAGCAAAAACGGTTACAACCGTTTACCTCATATTAGTTTATTTACATGTATATTTTTCTAAGTTAATTTTGTATATTTTTATCATCTTTCCTAGATTAGTTTTAAATATACATCCTTATAATCATAAGACAGGAGATTAGTTTTAAATATACATACTTATCTAACTTATAAGATCCAATGTATTTTTAAAATTAAAATATCATATGAAATTAAAATATAAATATAAATATGAATATAGAGAGGGAGGGAGAGAGAGAAAGAGAGAGCGGACTATGGAGGAGGATCGGGTCAGTGGGAGGACCCGAATGACTACTCTTCTTTTATTATACACGTCGACCTCCCTGCCTCCCGTGAGATCTGGCCAACCTCTCCAGTTTCCCTTTTTAGTCGGAGATCTCTTTCTCCGCTGCGATCATGTTCTTCTTCTACGCCTTGCTGAAGCCGCCGTCCTCTTTGCGATTTCTGATAAGATCGCATTGTTGTTTGAGGCATTCCTCTACGCGGGCTTCGGCGCCGAGTTCCGTTCTGACTTTTGGCGAAGTTTATTTCATCTTCCGCGGCATCTACGCGGGCAGTATAGAGTTCCGTTCTGATCAAGATCCGACGCTCCGGCATAGGAATGATTGCGATGAAACTTAGGTGAAGAAACTTTGGAAGAAGATCGATGGCAAGGCAAAAGCGAATTCGTGATCACCTCCGATGGACGAAGCTCTATACTTTCTCATGCGTCCGACCAAATCTTCAGTTAGGCCCCGAGGGACCCTGCTCCCTCCAAGGCCCTGGTTACTCTCGCATTGTCTACTGCAACCAGCCCCGCTTCCAACAGAGGAAGCCCCTTAACTACCCTTCCAATTACATCTCCACCACCAAGTACAATATCCTCACGTTCCTCCCAAAAGCCACCTTTGAGCAATTCCGGCGTGTTGCCAACTTGTACTTCCTCTTAGCGGCCATTTTATCACTTACGCCCGTATCTCCTTTCTCGGCTGTCAGCATGATTTGCCCATTGGCCTTTGTTGTTGGTCTCAGTATGGCAAAGGAGGCATTGGAAGATTGGCGGAGGTTCATCCAAGACATGAAGGTGAATAGGAGGAAAGTGAGTGTTCATAAGGGGGCGGGTGAGTTTGGTAATAAGAATTGGCAGAAGATTAAAGTTGGGGATGTCATAAGAGTGGAGAAGGACCGGTTCTTTCCTGCTGACCTGCTCTTGCTGTCATCTAGTTATGAAGACGGGATATGTTATGTAGAGACTATGAATTTGGATGGTGAAACTAACTTGAAAGTCAAGAGATCTTTGGAGGTGACTTTGCCATTGGATGATGATAATGATTTCAAGGATTTTAAGGCCACTATAAGATGTGAGGATCCGAATCCTAGCCTTTATACTTTTGTTGGTAATTTTGAGTATGAGCGGCAGGTATACACCCTCGAGCCGAGTCAGATTCTACTCAGAGATTCAAAACTTAGGAATACAAGCTACATTTATGGAGTTGCTATTTTCACTGGTCATGACAGCAAAGTTATGCAGAATGCTATGGAATCTCCTTCGAAACGAAGCGGGATTGAGAAAAAGATGGATCGCATCATATACTTCCTCTTTACACTGCTTGTTTCAATCTCGCTCATCAGCTCCATTGGTTTCGCAGTGCAGACAGAGTTTGAAATGCCAGATTGGTGGTATCTGCAACCTCAAAAGGCTACAAACTTGTATGATCCATCGCAGCCAATAGTATCTGCCATATTTCATCTTATCACAGCTCTTATCTTATACGGATATTTATTACCCATTTCGCTGTATGTATCGATTGAGGTTGTGAAAGTTCTGCAGGCAATGTTCATCGATCAGGATATACAAATGTATGATGAAGAGACAGGAAAGCCTGCACGGGCCCGGACATCTAATTTGAATGAGGAGCTTGGGCAGGTTGACACAATCCTCTCAGATAAGACAGGAACTTTAACTTGCAATCAGATGGATTTCTTAAGGTGTTCTATTGCTGGGGTTTCATATGGTGTGGGTTCTACTGAAGTGGAAATTGCTGCAGCCAAGCAGATGGCATCAGAAATGTCAGCTCCTTCTGAGTGCCATAGCAGCAGCAGAGGTTTCTCGAGAAGTAATTCTGACTACTTTGGCTCGTCAGAGATTGAACTGGAAAGCAGGATCACTTGTAAGATTGAGAAGGTGCAAACACCCCGGATAAAAGGTTTCAATTTTGAAGATGATCGTCTCATGCAAGGTAATTGGATGAAAGAGCCCAACCCAGGGACCATACTTCTGTTCTTCCGAATACTTGCAGTTTGTCACTCAGCAATTCCTGAACTGAATGAGGAAGCTGGCAGTTTGACCTATGAAGCGGAGTCACCAGATGAAGGGGCTTTTCTTGTTGCAGCTAAAGAATTTGGTTTTGAGTTTTGTAGGAGGACACAGTCAAGTGTCTTCGTCCGAGAAAGATATCCTTGTTTTGAAAACCAGATAGAGAGGTTAAGATATAAACCCTGTAAAAGGCTTTTCTACTCCCTATATGCCTTCTGTTTCTTTGAGTTTGCATCTTAATCTCTTAGGTACTTATTTTTGCAGGGAGTACAAGGTTCTCAATCTATTGGAGTTCAGCAGCAAACGCAAGAGAATGTCAGTTATTGTTAGGGACGAGACAGGCCAGATTTTACTTCTCTGCAAGGGGGCAGACAGGTCTGTGAATAGTTCTGCTGATAATTATGCACATTTGTGGTAGTTTTGGTTGCTGAAGCCAGTCTATAATGTATTTATCCCACTCCCATATGCTTAATGGACCACATGTATCCATTGTCTCTACAATCTTATTGATTTTCTTCTTGGACCAAACAGCATCATTTTTGATAGACTAGCAAAGAATGGGAGAATACTCGAGGGGGATACTAGCAGGCATCTAAATGAATTTGGAGAAGCAGGGCTGCGGACTTTGGCACTTGCATATAGAATGCTAGAGAATTCTGAGTATGCTGCTTGGAATTCTGAGTTTCTCAAAGCCAAGACTACTATAGGGCCTGAAAGGGAAGTCCAACTAGAACGAGTATCTGACATAATAGAGAGGGAATTAGTCCTTGTTGGTGCAACAGCCATCGAGGATAAATTGCAGAAAGGGGTGAGCATTGGGCATAGTTTACTCTTGGACCTAGGTTGAGTTCAGCCATTTTACTGTGTCGTCTCTACAGGTTCCGGAGTGCATAGATAAACTAGCACAAGCTGGTCTCAAGATTTGGGTTCTGACTGGGGACAAGATGGAAACTGCAATCAACATAGGGTATGGTTTTTCCAATAGTATGGCGTTTTATTTTGCTTGATGCCTGTCCATGCAAAATAAATGTTTCTCTCTGCAGGTTCGCGTGCAGTTTACTTCGACAAGGCATGAAACAAATCTCTATATCCGCAACGAACACAGAGTTAATTACCCAGGATGCCAAGAAGGTATTGAAGTTTCTGTTATATGTTAACATTTTTTCTGTATGTCTTTCTGTGCAAAAAGTTAATTTCATGTTAGGCTTTGGTTTTGTCTCTGAAGACTGATCAGGTTGTAAAGGAAAATATTTTGATGCAAATAACTAATGCTTCGCAAATGATCAAGCTGGAAAAGGATCCTCATGCTGCATTTGCATTGATCATTGATGGCAAGACTTTAGCATATGCCTTAGAGGATGATATGAAGCATCATTTCTTGAGTCTCGCAGTTGATTGTGCTTCCGTCATATGCTGTCGAGTCTCTCCAAAACAGAAGGCTCTGGTATTTTGTTGTTTCCCTGAACTAAGTTAGAAGTTATAGGAGTTTCTTGACATCTGCTGCAAATGGATAGGTTGCTTATTATTTCTGTCATAATGAGAACAGTTTACTTGTTTAGGTGACAAGGTTGGTAAAAAATGGAAAGGGCAAAACTACTTTAGCAATTGGAGATGGTGCAAATGACGTTGGAATGATCCAAGAGGCTGATATTGGTGTTGGTATAAGTGGAGTTGAAGGAATGCAGGTTGGTAATGCATATGATGGATGCTTATTTACAGGACTTAGGAGAGTCCATTCTCTTTTCATAAATTCTCATATGGTTTGTAGATTGTCAGCTGTTTTAATCAATAGGGCAGGTAGTTATCGCTCTTTTTAGAACAGCTCTTATAATTGATGGCAACCTCACTATTCTTCACCTTGTGCAGGCTGTGATGGCTAGCGACTTCTCTATTGCCCAATTCAGGTTTCTAGAACGGCTTCTTGTTGTCCATGGGCACTGGTGCTACAAGAGGGTTGCACAAACAGTAAGCTATAGAAAACACATGCTTTTGCACAGCTTTTATTTTATGTTGCCAATCTTTTCTCTAACTGATACTTACGCAAAACAATGACATACTTTCAGATCTGTTATTTCTTCTACAAGAATATAGCTTTTGGTCTCACCCTGTTCTACTTTGAGGCCTATACTGGATTCTCCGGGCAATCAGTTTATGACGATTGGTACATGATACTATTCAATGTGGTTCTCACAGCATTGCCGGTCATATCACTAGGAGTCTTTGAGCAAGATGTTCCTTCTGAAGTCTGTTTGCAGGTCCCTTTTTTTATCTCATCTTCACTCCAACTTACCATTAGTGCCATATGTACATCATAAATGCTTTTATCAATCATTATCTCATTGCAAGCAAAAATAAGCTGATTGAATGGCCTCTATTGATCTAACTATGCAGTTCCCAGCTCTATACCAGCAAGGAGCAAAGAACCTGTTCTTTGATTGGTACAGGATATTTGGGTGGATGGCCAATGGCCTGTACTCATCCCTCATGATATTCTTCCTGAACATCTGCATATTCCATCATCATGCATTTCGGCAAGGAGGCCAGACAACTGACATGGCTGCTCTAGGGACCATCATGTTCACCTGCACCATCTGGGCTGTTAACATGCAGATAGCTCTCACAATGAGCCACTTCACATGGATCCAACACCTCTTTGTTTGGGGAAGCATTGGCACTTGGTATTTCTTCCTGCTCAATTACAGTTCTATGTCGGTACTGATCTCCGGGGACGCCCATATGATACTCTTTGAAGTCATAGGACCGGCCCCGATTTACTGGGCAGTGACACTTCTAGTTACTGCAGCCTGTAACCTCCCATATCTCACTCACATAGCCATCCAGAGATTGTTTAATCCCATGGATCACCATGTAATCCAGGAGATCAAGTACTATAAGAAGGACTTGAAAGATCAGCATATGTGGACGAGGGAGAGATCAAAGGCGAGGCAGGAGACGAAGATTGGGTTCACGGCGAGGGTGGACGCCAAGATCAGGCAATTGAAAGTTAAGTTGCACAAGAAAGTCTCCTCATTAGGAGGACAAACTTTAGTGTTATCTAATTCATGACATGCAACTTGACTTCGAAGCACTTTCTAGTGAAAAGAAGAAAAATCTTGTCTTTTTTTTGGGGGGAAGGGCGCCAGCTACCAAATTATATTTTGATACGGCTTAAGGTGAGGATGAGATTTATCTAATCACTTAAGCCGGTCAAAAGATTAAATTGCGCCTCGCCCTCTCTCTCTCTCTCTCTCTCTCTCTCTGCTACTAAGCACTCCGGCTATCACCTCTCCTCCGGTGAAGTCCTCTTCTCCGGCTGAGCTCCACCCTCCTTCTCCGGTGAAATTGCGGTCACCCATGACATCCCTCCTCCACTCCACCTCCTGAACCGGCTCACCGCTGCTGAAGCCCTCCAGACTCACCGTGAGTTCCACCTCCTCCGGTGAGCCGACGCCCTCCAGACTCACCACGAGTTCCACTCGCCGCCGCCCGACTTCCCTCCACCTCCTCTTGAACCGACGCCCACAACGTCTCCGCCTTCCTCGACGCCGTCCGACCACCCCCGGCCTCCGTTTTCGTCAGGAGCCAACCCTGAGCTCCGCCCTCCTCACGGATCCGGTGCCATCGGCCCTCTACACCGCTACTTCCGACCTCCCCGGTCCCATCCGACCTTGGATCCTGGTACCCGAGGTCACTCCATCCCTTCTCCAACCAGATCCGGCGACCAAGCGCCGCCTCCCTTCCCTGGCTCACGGTTCTCCAAGAACACCGCCGCCGCCTCCTCAGATCCGCCATTTAGCCACCAACAATCCAGCACCGTGGATTGAGTCCCTAGCCCACAACGACTTCATCCCTACCGGCGCCGTTGACCGCTGGTCCGTCCTCGCCAGTGATCAAAGCCGGAGCTCTCTCAGCAATCCGATCCGCCCGGCTTCCTCTCCAAGCTACATGGTCAGACTGGTTGAGCCACTTGATTAGATCTGAGTTGACTCAGTCAACCAGATTGGATCTCAGTCAACTAGATTGGATCAGACCCGGATCAATACCAGTCAGATCCAATCAGGCTCAGACTCAGCCAATCAGATTTAATCAAGCCAGAACTTGACCTAAATCAGACCAGATTCGAGCCCGATTGACTTGATTGAGCTATTAGCCCAGATTTGAGCTGACTGCTCAGATCAGATCAATTTCAACAATCGGGCTCAGCCAGATCTGATTCAGACTAGTTAGATTCAATCGGGCTCAGCTTCCACCAAATCAGATTTGCAAGCCACATTAGAGCTGATCTCAACCAATTTTGAGTCAGATTGAGCCATTTATGAGGAGAGACTCGTCACGAGCGATCTCAGTCTCGTAACATACACTTACAAATTACTTGTATTTTTGTATCTTTTGAATCACTTTTTAGAAAACACATGCTAGATCCGAGCTGCTCGAGCCCCTGGATCGGCGATTATGGCCCACGCCTAGCCTAGAAATGCAACTAGTGCAAATAATGTATGTATGATCATACACACAGATAAGAGTTCAGACATGCAATAATATGCCAAATATTATACAGGACTAGGTGCAGCATACAACTTGCCAAGGGTGCACTTAGCAAGGGTCTAGATAAAGCAGATAAATAGGCACTCATGCTTACAACGAGATACAATCCCGGTTAAACGATCAAATAACTAAGACAATAATATAATAATATTTTAATCAAAGCTAAGGGCATACTTAAGGCCCATTTATTCTACACAATCCTAGGGGACACCTCCCCTGGTTCAACCACAAGCCACACGTGGGCTTACACAGATAAAATAACATACATCCAAAATAAGATTACAATATTCAATTTACCGAAATCAAACCAATTATACTACTAAGCTTGAAAAAGCATATCTTTCAATCTAGTTGTCCGATCGATATAAAACTTGGTATGCCCACTTGATGACATTCCCCGAATCGCATATTCAAGATTTGGATTGATCGAATAAACGGAAATAGATCAAAACCTATAATTTTGGTAAAATTCCATGTTTGATAAACTAATCAAAATCCTATTGAAAATAACTTGAATTGAAACCAAACTTTTAGGGGTGAGAATTTGGAAAATACCAAACCGAAATACCGAAAATTTTTCGGTACACCAATTTAAAATCCGAACCGAATTATTGTCTAAAACCGAACCTAATTAATTCGGTACACTAATTTAAAAACCGAATCGAACTGAACCGAACCGAATTCATGCAAAAACCGAACCGAATCGAAAAAACCGAAATAATTTGTAGTTTTTTACTTTGCAATATAAAACCGAACCAAAATAAGGTATATAATTTCGGTATTTCGGTATTTACCGAATTTTAAAAATAAAAACCGAAACCGAACCGAATATCGAATTTTTAACAAAAAAAAAACCCGAACCGAACCGAATTGTTCGGTTCGGTTCTAGGAATTCGGTTCGGTTTTGCTCACCCCTACAAACTTTGTAGCTCACACATAAATATCTCTTAGATCATCCCCTCCAAAAATAAACTCAATTAAATAACTAAAAATCACTTAATTTCTCAAATTAAGCAAATTGTCTTGTTTCAGCATAGACAACCCATTTAATCCACCAAACATCATACGTAGATCCCAAAAATATGAAACTAGTTGGAAATGAAAGCTAACTCAGAGATCTACAACTTTCATGTAGAAGACCAACTGAGATCACCCATGTACGGCTCGGAAATCACGTTAGAATACCACTGTTCTAATTAACCTAGAAAATCTAAAAATAACATAAGGAATACTTGCTTAAATTCATATTAATTCAAAGCCAAATCCTATAGAACTCTTATCATGTGTTAAGAAAACCCAAACGCATCATCTAGCATACTTTAATTGAAGAAACAATCAACTAATCACTAAAGAACATAAAAAACAAGCTAAATGATGAATCATACATTACTAAGCCAAATCCACGTTTAATTCTCAATTAAACCGTGTAGAGGAGATCTAGATAAGCTCCCCTACCTCCTGGCAAGCTTTCTAAACGACTGCAACGGTCCCAATCCATGGATCAGAGGAGAGAAGAAGGGGGAAGAAGAAAAAGAAAAACAGAGGCGGTTCGCGGGCTCTAATAAGCTCTCGACCGATCAATCACCCCACAGGCCGATCGATTGCACATACACATTGACATGTATCCATACACACACACACACATATATATATATACATATACACACACATACACACATACGTATAGACATATATAGCAATTCTAATAAATGTGTGGGACACCTGGCACAATCGGCACGGACCACGTTAAGTTGGGTGGGGGTTGGCATGTTAGAGCATCATCGACAGCTTCCTTATCCCTATCCTTATCCCTATTCTAGTGTGATTTTATGTCGTTTTATAATATAGGGAATCGGCTTTTGCCTTATTCACCCAACAGTTTTTCATGTATTAATTCTCAATAATGCTGAAAGTTTTAAAACTTAAACATGTTTAGTGGATATGGAATGCGTTTTCATTCCTAACAGATTCCATGTCTCATTCTCTATCTCTAAATTTAAAGAATTGACTAAAAAAACATTACGATTTCCTATCCATAAACTCGTTTCCTATCTCATTCTTTAAATTTTAATAGATTTCCTAATTATATGGAATGAGATTGATTTTAGAGAATGACGTATGAAATGTGTTTAAGGATAGAAAATATGTTGTGTGACATTTTTAATAATATTTTTTAAATATAGGAACATGGAATGTGATAGGTTGGGTTGGAGCTAAACTCCACATGGTCCGGCTAGAAATTATTTTTCATTTCAAAAAGGCTGAGGTACTTGTCCGTAATAAAACTGTCCATTCATAGTATAATGTCATATGGTCATGCTTTCCCATGTTCTCGCGGTTTGTAACGTTAAACGGGTGATGGCATCCTTGTCGTATCATTACAATCACCGGATGCCCATCTCGTTACCGCCCTCGATTCCTGCGGCGCGCTCTCTCCTCCGCGCGCGGTGGCGATCTCCGCTCCTCGCCTCCGGCACTTCCGCCGCCGTCCCTCGCTGGCGGTGGACCGCCCGCGCCCGCCTCCTCTCGAGTAAGTGAAGGAACCATTCCCTGATTCCCTCCCCCGCGTTGCCTTGTTTCTGTTCGTCGCTATGCCCCAACGACGCATTCGATCGATAACTTGCTTGCTTGATTTCTTTGTTGTACGATCCGCTTGTGTTCTTGGCGGTCGGATGATGGGTTCTTGGATCAGTCTTTCTATTTGGGGGCTTTGCTCGGTCTTTTCAGGGTCCCTTTGGTTGAGTTCTTGGATTTTGAAAGATTGCCGATAGAGGATGATAATGGAAATATGAATATGATTCTTGGGCATATGCCAGGCTTTCCAACTCGTTTTCCCTGAAGAGAATGGAATAGTTTGATTAACATACATTTACTGCGAGGCGGTTGTATCTTGGAGTTGGTAGTTTCTTGTTCAAGATCTGGTCGTTCTGGGATTACTAATGAGATGATGATTCTCTGTTGGAAGAAGCTTTCTTTGTTTGCTCCCTATTGCTGGTAGTAAATGTTACTCTTGTTGGTGCCTTAATTGTATCTATGCTAAGATCAAATGGGAAGATGGAATTTGCTGTTTTCAGCTAGTTTTCCACCTTATTTTCAAGATGCTGATGACTTAGTTAAAATTTCAAGATTTCGTGGATGGAGATGCCAAGGATGGATTGCCTTTGGAGCAATCGGAGCTTATTTTTCTGGGAACAGGTACCAGTGAAGGCATTCCTCGAGTAAGCTGCCTGACTGATGAGCAAAACACTTGCACGGTATACTGTCTGCTCTGGATTGTGATTTGGAGATTCTTTTGCAGTTCAAGCAATAATAGCTGTTATCTTTGCCAAGGATTTTTGTCGCAGCATATGGTTCTTTTATGCTGGTTTGTTGCAGGTTTGCTCAAAAGCTACTCAACCTGGAAACAAGAATAGGAGACGTAACACAAGCATTCTACTCCGCTATGCCAATTCTTTAGGACGATTTAACATACTTGTAGATGTTGGCAAGTATGTATTGATATGAAATTCCATTTGGTGTTCATTCATGATTAATTAACCCATAGTTCTACACTCTTGGTACAATTTCCATCATAATCTATATTGCTTACCCTCCATTGCAAACTAATATGTCTATGCACCTCATAATGTGGAAATGATTTTTTCGACTTCAAAATGCTTCGCTTTACAAGAGTAATATTTGCAGATTTTTCTACCATAGTGCTCTGCAGTGGTTCCCGCCATACAAGTGAGAGCTCATTTTGCTCATTGATGTTCTTCTCTTGTGTATTCTTTAGGGAATAGGTCACTATTTTCTTTTCCACTATTGGTGTGTGTTCTCCTATGAAACTTCATTACATTTGTTTCAGGTTGAGAAACATCGATGCTGTCATTATTACACATTCTCATGCAGATGCAATTGGAGGTATCTCAGAACAGCCTAGCTAAATTCTTAAAGCTAACATTAAACTAAGTGAAGCGACCAATTACTCCCATTGTGATATTCCATATGTCGAAGATATTTAAAATTCTCATACAATTTATACGAGTTTTCCTTGGTTTTTAACAAATGGAAAGCATTATTTGGGTCTAAAAAAGATGCCCCGTGCCTGCATATATCCAAGCTATCTGGGAAATGGAGGGGAAGAAAGAGATCCAAATTCATCGAAGGAACTGACTAGGAATATTCAGTGCAGGTCTCGATGATCTTCGTGATTGGACAAACAACATCCAGCCATCCATTCCAATTTATGTGGCAGAGCGTGATTTTGAGGTTTTCCAGCTCTCTTTGATAGTCCAATGATAAATTGTTTTGCACATATTTCTGATGACTTATCAACTATGATTGAATAATTAGGAAACAGAGATTTGTAAATACAGATTAATGTCATACTTCTAAGCTACTCTTTGTCAGGACAAATGTTCTTCCACTCCAAAAGAAATTCTGATCCTAGTCTTCTGTCCAATTTACAGTATGTTAAATCTTTCTGGGATTTTTCCTTGAATAATTTTCATCTATTTTTTAGGTAATGAAGAAAACTCATTATTATCTCGTTGATACCAGTGTGGTCCTGCCTGGCGCCGCAGTATCTGAATTGCAGTTTAATATAATCAAAGAGGAGCCATTCACCATTCACAATCTCAAGGTCAGAAATCTTACACATCCAATGATTTTAATATGAAGAGCTATCATGTTCTATCGTATGCTTGGATGTTGAACTATATGTACAGAGAATGTGATGATATTCATGTCACTTTCATAGGCTAGGTCTCTACGTGGATGTGTCGCTAAGGATTGATCTTGAACTCATGGTGCTCAACTTAGTCCTGGAATCTCATCTTTATATGAAGGCTCTATCTAACCATAGGGCACTTAGAAATAGGTATGGGGATTCTAGAGCGACTAAATCGAGAGGCTTATCCTATCTTGCAAAACTGTGGATGTTTATTTTCTGATGGAGAAGTCAGGTAGTCATTTGACGTGGCAAAGCAATCAGGAACGAACAAAAGGGAGCTTCAAACTTAAAAGTGAAGAAACCTGCAAAATTTAGTAAACTTGGCCTTAAGGTCTGATGGCGAAAAAAACATGAGGCTGAACTCTGTATATATAAGACAAAGACCTCTTTATGTACTTGTGTGTATTGAAGCTTGACAAGTTACATTAGGTGATAAACAAACGAATTTACCTTACACTGCTGTCCTATCAATTCCCACATTATTTGTTTTTTTATTCCCTTGACGACGTATAACACCAGAGCCTTTGTGTGCAAATGTTTTTTCTTCCTTCAGATTGTTTTTTCTAGTTGATGTATGCTATTTACTGATTTAGGTTATTCCTTTACCTATTTGGCATGGCACGGGGTACCGGTCCCTTGGTTTTCGATTTGGTGATATCTGTTACATAAGGTCAAGTTTCATACATCATCAACAGCTTCAAATGCTAGCCTTGTTGTTTCTATTATCTGATGATTCACCTTTCCGAGTTGTTATTTTTGTATGTAGTGACGTAAGTGACATACCAGAAGAAACGTACAAGCTTCTCAAGGATTGTGACCTCCTTATTTTGGTGAGATTGTACTTTGTCGAGATCTGGCTTTATGAGCTGTTGTTCTATAGCTTGCATGCTGCAATTTTCACATCCTTATGGTTTTATATATTTTTTCCAGGACGCACTACGTCCAGATCGTAGTAGTACGACACATTTTGGACTTCCCAGGGTTTGTGGTCACTTATGACTTTATTGTTTCCTTACAAATTATGTTTGTTGTTTGCATTCTCAGAAACTCTGAAACCTTATTATTCTCTTAAAACCAGGCTTTGGAGGAAGTCTGGAAAATTCAACCCAAAAGAACACTTCTCACGGGTATATCACTCTGATATTTATTGCTAGGCATATTCGGATGTATACGATGAAAATGCACATAGGAAATATTTATCGCTGAGCATATAAATACCACTGTCATATTTATAGCTAGGCATTTCGGATGAACAAACCGGACTAAAAATTCAACTCAGGAGAACACGAGGCATTTCGGATATATATGGTGAACAAACTAGAGATAAAATGCACATAGGAAAGTCAATCTGATGACCTTCTGCATACAATCTATCAAAAGAACTTGAGAATAGAAGGTTTATATTTTTATGCAAGATTACGTTAGGTGGTCAATTTGCAATGAAAAGTAATTAAATATAGGAACTTGCTGCTACAAACGTAGAACCACAAGCTCCAAAAAGTAGATGTACGATGTTTGGACAAATATACAAGTTTGTCTATGAAATCGTTTTGTTGACAAAATAAAGGCCATTTAAGTGTCATGTCTTTTTGAATTCTTCAAATGCCACTTAGCAATGATAAATGTACTGCTGACTTAATAATCCTGGCTGCATGCTGGGGGCGCAGAATTGCTAAACCTTTTTGCTTTGTGACAAGGGATGATGCATCTCATGGACCACGAGAAGGTGAGTGAAGATCTTGCCAAACTGAAGGAAGGAGAAGGCCTGGATGTTCAGTTAAGCTACGATGGCCTCCGGATACCAGTAACCCTATAGAAAGCTGTTTGCTCGTCCAACCTTCACCATTCTTTTTTCCAAGCCATGATTTCCAGCTTAAGCTTAGCTTAGTCGAATAGGCCTTCAAAATTGAGGTGAAATCAGATTCCACTGGAAATAATAATCACGACAAACTAATACATTGTCTCCCTTGATCTTTTTCACAGCAGAATCAATCTTCTATATCATACTCCAGTTTATGTATGTGCCACTCTTTTTGTTAGAAATGTATTTTAATCTTGATGAGATGCAACAAAATTTTCATTCATCTTGATGAATGGTGGTTGATGATGAATAACTTGGGTCATGTCTTTGTTCAAACTGTGTCTGATGGATTACTGCAAACTCACCATGTGATGTAATGCTAAGGACCTATGCATGGTTTTGTAGCTTTTCATCTTGTCATGGTAAAGAATTCTCCACCACTGCTATTTGTCATTCACTTATTCTAAACTTTTTTTTTGTTTTTTAACCTTTTACCTGCATCCCGTTATTTTTCATGTTTTCCCTCTAGTTTACTGAATTATCGTTTAGGATGTCAAGAATACTTACAAGAACCCTAATATTTCAATGTAGGATTTAGGTTCATAGATGGGTATGTTATCCAAATATGAATTTCTTACCCTTTTATCTGAGGAGTTTATTTTATTCTCTATTATATATTATTTTTTAAAAAAAAAGCTAAGCATGGCAACCTCGGATAGAAGATAACAGTGCTTTACAATAAACAATGGAGCCAACCACCTAATCGAGAGATGACAGGGACTCGATTTAAGCCTTTCTTGAAGACTTATTTAATTATAAACAGGTGGTGGTGACTGGTGGGCATACAACATTAAAGAAATTGAGAAGAAAGAGACATGTAGTATTCAATAAATTTATAAGTTTAAGCTTCAAAGGCCAAATAAAAAGATAATAAAAAAAGTTGGACGGTTGCCAATTGCAACGAGGAAGCAATAAGAGACATGGCATGCCAGCTTTGAGTTCAATCAATGAACCAATCATTTATACTGATAAATGTAAAAGCTGAGCATCAGAATATACGTACCCTTCTTTCATTACAAAACCCCTCAAGTGATGAGAATTGTAGGATCAGAAGCTCATCATTCTCTAGAAATCATTCCATCTTTATGACAACTCTGCATGCAAATGGAACCTAAACAATGGAATTAAACTGGTATCTTTATGAATATTCATGTTGTATGTCACGCTCGTTTTCCCATATCATCTGGGTTTTAACATAATCCCTATTAATTTGTTATCGAAGTTCAAACTTGTAACATCACACAAGAAATCATTAAAATATAAGATGTCATTGTGTTTGGGTGCCATATATTACGGTGGTAATTAATTAATTAACTCAGCATGATTGCATTGCTGTTAATCGGAGTATCAAAAGGAAGCCAATAATTTGAGGGTTGTCTGGTTTTTCTGGATATGTGTAAAGAACAAAGGAAAAGACAGAAAGTGCTACGTCAGACTTGGGTTTTGTAGGGTTTGGGGTATTCAATGGTTGGAGGACTACACCCTTGTTTGCTTCCCTCATCCTCTTCTTCCCCTCTCACCCTCTCTCTCTCTCTCTTCCTCTCTCTTTCATTTTGCTTCTTTTCTCTCATTATACTTGGGGGGAGCTTTCTGCAAGAAAACATTTCAACTCTTTGTATGTATAGTTTCTCAGGAGTTGGGTAACAAATATTTGTCTTTTGGTTGTTGGGTTCTAATTAGGATATGTTCAGTTCTATCAGATATGGGAACAAAACGTATGGAGTTTTGGAAAAATGAGGCAAGGGAGATTCTACTTGTTTCTATCCTTTTCTCTATGAAAGTTTGGTGCAGCTCCTTTTGCCAGTGTCCTAATTAAAGGCAGCCTCTTTATATCTCCTTTTTGGTGTTCTTGGAATGTAAACTTGAAAAACTTTACAAATTTTTCATGGTTTGAGGAGATGGGTAGTCTTGAAAAAGCCTAGTGGAAATACCAACTTCATGCCAGCTTAGCTACAACCCCCTTTTGTTCAATCTTTTCTCCTTGTTGTATTCTATGTAGAGCTGTGTGGAATATCCATTAGCAGATGTGTGTGTCAGGCTTTTGATTGGCTGTGCTTCTTTTTGTCTGCTTTTGGATCAGTATGGCTTTCTTCTGATAGGTGGGGGAGAGCAACACATGGATCTACTTTCTTGTGCCTGATTAGCAGCTGCATCTTCTCCTTTGCTCAATCTAGGTATACTGTTCTTCCTCATATATTTCCATCTTTTTTCTCCTTTTTAATCTCTTTACTACTCAATACAAACAAAGAGGTTTCTAGCTAGAACAAAAAGGATTCTTGATTCAGCAAACAGATAATTATCACTGCAGGAGAACATGTCCAATCTTACTTCAGCCTCAGGTGATCAAGCTAGTATCTCTTCCAACCAGCACTCCTTTGCCTCTGCAAATCCAGCTCCAAATCCAAATCCAGTCAAGAAAAAGAGGAACCTTCCAGGAAATCCAGGTCTTAAATACAGATGATACAAATCTTAATTAGTGCTTGTGTATTTTGTTCAAAAGTATTCATAGATCTTAAAGTTTGAATCTTTGTTTCTTTTTTCTGGGATATTATTATGATCAGATCCAGATGCTGAGGTTGTGGCGCTTTCCCCAAAGACACTCATGGCAACAAATAGGTTCATATGTGAGATCTGCAGCAAAGGGTTCCAAAGGGATCAGAACCTTCAGCTGCACAGAAGAGGGCACAACCTGCCATGGAAGCTGAAGCAGAGAACAAGCAAGGAGGTGAGGAAGAAGGTGTACTTATGCCCAGAGGCCTCCTGTGTCCACCATGACCCCTCCAGAGCTCTCGGGGACCTCACTGGGATCAAGAAGCACTACAGCAGGAAGCATGGGGAGAAGAAGTGGAAATGTGACAAGTGCTCCAAGAAGTATGCTGTTCAGTCTGATTGGAAGGCCCATTCCAAGGCCTGTGGCACAAGAGAATACAGATGTGACTGTGGGACTCTCTTCTCAAGGTAAGGTACCTTCATCTCATCACACTCACAAGGTTCCAACAGAGTTGTATTATGTATTCATTACTCTAATCATTTAACTCAGAAGCTTATTAAGCTTTTAAAGAAAGGGTGAGTTTATATTTTTATATTTCAGTCTAACACTAGCAATCATCAATCATGGAAAGGATAAACATGGGCAAAGTGGCAAACAAAATAGATGAAGAATCTATTGGATCATAAAATCCATACTTTTCTTCTTCTTTTCAGGTCTTTTTTTGTTGTTGCATTGTTAATATTCTCCATTGCTTTCTGCCTTTTTGGAGTCTAGCTAGTGAGCTTTTTCAATAGTAGTAATACATTGAGTGATGCCTTGTTGTTTTGTGTTCTTATGTGTTTGGCTTTTGGTGCTGATGATGGATGGATGGATGGATGATTGCAGGAGGGATAGCTTTATTACACACAGGGCTTTCTGTGATGCATTGGCTGAAGAGAATGCAAGAGCTACCATCTGCACACCCTCCTCCTCATCCAATCCTTTGAGCAGTACTACTCCTCACCACCCTGCAGTACTCCTGTCCTCAGACCCATCTCCTTCTCCAAACACAACCCTACAACAAGCCCACTATTCTCACTTAATAAGCAGCTGCAGCTCTGACCAGGAATTCTCACTGAAGGCCGAGTTGGGGGGCCAGCATCATCATGATCAGCACCTGAACATGAGGCCACCATGGCTAGCTTGCCAAGGTCTTGTTCCATCACCACCATCATCACTTAGCCATATAGACCTCTCTCCTCTCCCTCATCATGGCTACCAGGCATCTAAAACAGCTTCTCCTTATTTGTCAGCCACTGCACTGCTCCAGAAAGCAGCTCAGATGGGTGCGACCTTGGGCAGGCCACATGCCCAGATGGCAACTCACACCACGAGTAGTTCAGCAACCCCTCTACTCCAAGACATGATGATGGCATCTCTCTCTTCTGGGTCTGGCTTTGGTGGGTCTTTTGAAGAGGCCATGGGAGGAATGCTGAGCTCAAAGAGAGAAGAGAACAGTGGATCAGTAGACAGGGTAGCAGGAAGCCATGGGAGGAATGAAGAAGGATTGGGAGGAGGGGGAGGAAGTAATGGTGGTGGGAGTGAAGAGATGACAAGAGATTTCTTGGGTCTGAGGGCTTGTCCTCATGGAGGGATTATGAATTACATGAGTAGGATGGATCCTTGCATGAGCTCCTCCTCCTCCTCCTATGAGCAGCCTCCACAGAATAAGGAACCATGGCATGCATGAGTAATAGTCATGAGACTCCAGTGGAACTGGTGTATGAATTAGATGTTCTTTGTCCAAACCTCAATTCTTTTCATAGAAAACTAGGCTGTTCTCTTTATTTACTACTATATTTTTTGTAGTAGGTGGTACTCATAAGCTTAAGCCTTGACAATAAATATAAGCTAGCTAGATGTGCAATACAATAAACTTATCTACCCTTGTTTAATACAATATAAGTGTCACTACTCTTGTTTAATTTGTACGCATATTTCCTGATTGTTACCTATATTTGATCCACGAATGCTTTGAACACAGTGATTTCGGAAAAATAATAATAAGGTGAGTTTGAGAATACCTACCTACTTCCCTCGCTTCAATTTCTACAACCATCTGTGTGTTGTCACCGCATAATAAAAAAACTTGCATGTAGATTGGATAGCTGGAGAAGCACTCGGGCTCTGGTTTCAATTTGATAATATGGGTCAACTGAGGGGTATGCATCCGGCTCACTAGCTATCTATTGTATCTATCCCCTAATAGAGTCACTAAGTCCTTGACTCAACTAATAAATAAATAAATAAATAAAAAAGCTAACTTCTTCTATGGTACCATATAAACGTTCAATTGTATGTATTATTATTAACACTTAATTGGCATATGTAACGACTAGTTTAGTGTGCGTTCAATTCAGTCAGTAGACCCACCTCACAATGTTAGTGAAATTGTTAGTTTTCTTTTACTTCTTTTAATTTGTTCTCATATATTTCTCTGAACAAGATGACGTTTTTATTGATCAAGAATTAAAACAATCAATGAATTTTTAAAAATTACGTGAGTCTTGTGCAGAGAAATATACCCTGGGCTGATTAAAGCTGAGGGCTACAATAACAATCAATGAATTAAAAAAAATTAACACATAAATAAAGTTTATAATATGATCAAATAAATACTTCTCAAAACATTTCGTATTCAAGAATTGAAAGGAAAGTACATATCTTTTTTTAAAAAAACATTATTTAAGTTGCGCCCTACGGTGCTTTAGACAATTAAATCGGGTTATTAGATTTATATATAACGGATCTGATCTTATCCGGGGTTGGATCCGACTCGTTATACCTACACGGCTACACAAGATCCATCTAATCCGATATGATAGGGCTCCTATGAGCTGGGTTTGAACTTAACTTGGCTGAGGTTTGAATTCAAAATGGGCTAGGCCTAACTATTAATTGCATATACCTAATAATTAGACTATCCAGGCCGGAGCCCGCCTTGATCTGCATGCTGTATATCCTTACTAGCGTGGACTCGTCCCACCAAACACGTTTTGATTGAAAAACTTTTTTCAGTTACGTTCATATTTTTAATTCTCCACCTTTGGATCATGGATCTAAAAAACTCCTACCGTCGGATTGAGTTTTGTTCTCTCCAAGGTTGATTATACACAAAGCAAGAATACTAATGCATGTAGCTGCGAATAGATAGATAGATAGATATCATAGATTTTCTTGAATGCTTTGATCAGATGAGTTGAAGAAGACTTGTGATAAACTTTCAGAGAAAGCTGAAAGAACATTCACAGGGGAAAGTGGAAAGATAAAAGAAGCGTTTATACTTCATAGGAATTAGGAAGGAGCCCCAGGAGAGCCGGTGTTGAGTTGCGTTCCTTTCTGCCTTTTTAGGTTTGTTTACTTTATACTATACTTGCAACAACCTGTTGATAGATAGAGATGGGTGGTAGCTTTTTTTAATCATAGAGGAGGAGAGTGGAGGTGGCCATAGTGTCATAGACTCATAGTCATAGACTCATAGTCATAGATAGAAGCAGGCATTGAGAGGGTTTATTAGCATCAATCCATCCATAAATGAGAGAATTTCAATTAACTACTCCCAGACTTTTGTCACGTAAAGGGGGTATGTGGTCGCTGGTTTGTGGTTCACTGGTTCGCAGCGGTTGGCGGTGGGCGGTGGGCGGTGGTGGTGGGATGTCGGAACGGGCAGCCATCACGAGTAGGAGTTCACGCCACACCACCCCAACTCACATCTCTCTATATATATACTAGTAAGTTCCCAGTCACATGACAAGATAAATATCATCTCTCCCTACTTTTTCTAATAACTCCTCACTAACCCCCTCTCTCTCCCACTAACTCCTCCTCCACGCAGGCTCCACGTAGGATAACCCTCTCTACGTCGGCTCCACATAGGACAACGAAAGGTTAATTTATAACCATCTCTCTATATAAGGATGATATATATATATATATATATATATATATATATATATATATATAATATAAAAAATCCTGACGCATATGAGAGAGTGTGTTTTCACATCATTTATCAGTGTTTGATATGTGATAACTTTATCTGAGTTAAGAAACTTTATTTTAAGTTTTATGAATAATTTTATAATGATTATTTGGAATAACGAAAAAGTAAAGTGGAGAATGGAAATAATTTTATAATAATTACTTATAATAAGAGAAAATATATTTGAAAATAAAATATGAAATAAATAATGGATTCAAAAATATTCTAAAAATATTTTTCCCCTTAATCCTGATTAAGAATTATTTATGAAATTTATTTTCATACCAAACAAAGAAAAGGTTCTGTACGGTAAGCTCTGAGTCATGGATTCGGACCTGAGGAGTGATACTATGCCGACGCCACGTGGGTCGGCTGTTTGCCGACCCGACGTGGCGCACAGCGATTGGCTACTCGCTTGCTGATGTGGCATAGTATCATGGATCTATATTATGATAGATCCATCCACATCGTATCGCATCGTCCCGACACGGTGATCACCTCGAACGCCACCGCCGACACAGCTACGTCAAGTTCCCTTTACCAACGATGAGGACCTCCGTCATCTCTGCCGCCGTTAGCCTCATCGTTGTTTTGCTTCTCGCAGTCGCGTCGGCGGGGTCACTGCTGCCGTTCCTGGATCATTGGAAGGAGAGCTCCTTATCGGATCCTGGAGCAAATACCTTTTGGGCTGGAGCCGGACGCGGTGGAGGCTGTGTTGCCGGCGAGGGTCGACTGGAAGGAGAGCGGAAGCGAGAGGAGGAGAAGAAAGGGGAGACGTGGCACTGCGTCGAGCGTGTTTACGGCCGGTTCTGGCGGCAATTCCGGCTGCCGGACAACGCCGACGTGGACTCGATCTTCGCTAAGTTGGATAACGGCGTGCTCACGGTGACTTTTCCCAAGCTGTCGTCGGAGAAGTTCAAGGGGCCCAGGGTGGTCAGCATCGTTGAGACGGACTGTGATAAGCTTGCCGGCGCGGCGGAGACGATCAGCGAAAAGATCACCGGAGAAGGCGGCAAGAAGGAGGAGCTCTAATGGGTGGTCAACAAGGGTATTAAAAAACACGTCCGCAAGCATTAAAAAACTGTATACTTGATGCTTCGGCAAGGAGGAGGTCTAATGGGTGGCCAAAATGATCCGTCGGGAAGTCGACGCCGTGGAAGAGTTGCAGAGGTGGAGGCGTTGGTGGATGCAACCATGTAAAGAACAAGGGATCTCAGAGCTGGTTGATGGAAAAGGCTGCGTTCTTGAAGGAGGGGTGCTTAGGAAATACTTGATGCTTAAGGGGGAGGCATGAGACATGGTTATGTATATATATTTTTTAAAAGAAATTTAATTAAGTCCAACGGCTGAGACTGGACAAACAATGCAAACAAAGAAACAGAACAAAAACAGAGCTAGGAAAACGCAGAGGAGAAGAAAGCAAAAAAGAAAAAAGAAACGCGAAACCGATAACAAGGAGATCCCTCGTACGGAAACACCCGTCAAGGAGATATCCTCAAAGCTTCCCGCCGGGCAAGATCAGCAACACAGCGAACCCATTCACCGTCCTGAAGATATGGGCGGAGTTGATCCAGATGGATCCTCATAACCTGGTCATGTATAGCTTTTTGTCACCGATTCCATGGTTGGATTCCAGATATTACATTAAATTTGTTCATCTATGAAACTTGTGTAATTTCTGTCTCAGTATCCATGGTGTAATGCTATATGCGTGCATGGCAGGGCTGTCGGCTCTGTCTCAGTAAGGCTTGAGGCGATGATCGATGTCAAGAACTTGGGCTTTAAGAAGGTGTTGGAGAAGGCATTGCATCTGAAGGCGACGGCATGGAACTTCTGGCATCGGTGGTTCGATTTTGTGGTAATGGGAGGGCTGGCAGTGAGAAAGACTCCATCGTGGAGAGCAGCAACGGCGTGGAGCTCCCGGAGTTGGAATAGCGATTGCGAGATGGCGTTGACTTCCCGACGGATCATTTTGACGCTATATCTCATCGGAGGCCCAAACCGAGAAGTCGTCGATGTCCGAGAAGGTGAATGGCCCGCTGGTGATCTACGGCGTTGCCGTCAGATTCTTATGCATCTCACGTGTCTCTGAGTTCTAGCAAAAAAGACATGTCTATGAATAACGAGAAATGATTTCACGCTGACGCCACGCGTGGGGGGGAGTGGGGTCCCTTTCACGTGCGTGCACCCGCCACGTCGGGTCGGCAAACAGCCGACCCACGTGGCGTCGGCATAGAAACATTTCTCTTCGGACCTTCACCCCTGCTGCTTGACTACATCTACAATGACACCGGTATTTTTCGGTTTTACCTGTATTTTTGAAATATCTAGACGAAAAAATTCATTAGTTTTTAGTCTCCAACGACGTAAGATAATTAAACATATCTTTGGACAAATGGATTAAATATCTAGTCGCCACTCAACTACTAAAGAAGGCGGCAAAAAATAAACAAGAAATAACTTAAGTTCTCAAATTAATGCAAGTAAGTATGACGGTGTCCATCTGCACCAACTGCACACCCACTTGGGCGCCCCACAGCTTATTAATTGACGAAGGAATAATCTATGTCGGTCGCCAAAGGTACGACTACCTTTATTTCAGTTCCTGTTATTAATGCTTCCAATGAATGCAGCGGATGTATCATCACCTTGGTCAGGAGTCAGGACGAGTTATCTTCCCTATCTTAAACTATCTTTAATCATGGGCCGCTTAGACATCTACTAAATCCAACCAACCTCTGTTCCACAAACGTCAAACAGCTGGTGAGTAACAGGAGCATTGACATATGATGCCCCTGTCACAATAATCTTATGTGATCTGTTGCATCAACCTCCAATTCTTTTTTCCTTTTTTTTTTTGAGATGAGCTCTAATCCGCCTAATCAATAGGATTTTTTACTGTTTAGGGTCATTGTAGTTTGTTTTCGACGCATCCGGGCTCTTTTGTTGCAAAACAAGGCATTATTGTATTTTTGCGGCCAGTAAATGTTTGGAGCAATGGAGTTGATCCACTTCAATGGAAAAGCCTCTAAAAAAAAATTCCATTTCAATAACAATATTTTATAATCAATATAATTAATAATAAAAAAGAATGCATAAAATATAGAATATATTATATAATTAACTATCATATAGAAAACATTACAAAATTATAGAAAATATATAAAAAAATTACATAATTAACTAAAATACAGAAAACATTACATTTCAGCAATAAAAAAGAGTACACAAAATAAAAAATACTAATATTTCGGCAAGTCATCGCCGAATTCACTGCTACTCCAACGTGCACTTCCTCCGTGCTGACCTCCTCCATACCCATCTCCCATGTGTTGGCTTCCTCCGTACTGGCTTCCTCCATATTGGCTTCCTCCATTTGGAGTTTTTCAATCAAGATTTGCCATTGTTAAGAGCCCAGCACGTTTCTGGGATAAACGTGTGTTACATGATATCATGACTGCTTCTGTTATAATGCATAATATGATTGTCAAACAAGATGACGTTTTTAACTCAATACATCATATTTTCTTGTAAAATCCCAAAACACCCTTTCCTTGGTCTTGGGTGGTGGTGGTGGTGGTGATGTGGCTTGGGCGTGGTAGTGGTGGTGTTGTGGCTTGGACGTGGTGGTGGAGTTTTTCAATCAAAAATTGTCATTGTTAAGAGCCCATCACGTTTCTGGAATAAACGTGTGTTACATGATATCATGACTGCTTGTGTTATAATGCATAATATGATTGTCGAAGATGAACGAGATGAAGATGAAAGTGCTATCATTTCTACTCCACCACGTACTCAACATGTTGATGAGATGGAGGCAAGTGAATTCGAATGATTTCGCCAGTTTCTTAATCGACATAAAAATATCAAGGACAAAGAAGTACATTTTGCACTTCGAAATGCACTGATTGAACATTTGTGGGAACAACATGGCAATGAAGAGATGTAACGTTTTTATCTATATTCAATGTTTCTCACGTCTTAATGCATATTAAATTGAAATTCTCAATGTTTAGTGTGTAAGATTCATTTTCATTTTAGTATTATGTATAAATACCTTTAGATAATGTAATTACAATTAGAATTAATTTAATTAAAAACCCATGTATTGATGTATAATTTAAAAACCCAATGATGAAAAAAAAGCAGTAAAAAACTAATTTATATACAATTAGATAAATAATAATTAAAAAGTATTTAATATTAGTATTGTTTTGTAGGGATCGACAAGAGTTTTCCATTGATATATTATTTATTCTAAATAAATCAGTAATTTTAAAGTTACGTAAATTATTATAGTTAATGCACTTTAGTTGTAGGATATATTAGTAATTTAGAATTAAATGAGAAGAATATGAAGGATAATATGAGAATTATAAATATCATTAAATAATAATGCTGCATAAATACATCTAGGTTTGTTCTGCTGCATAAATGCATATGGGTGGGGGGAGCTGCATAAATGCAGCTCGATTTGCAGCCTGATTGGAGTGAAATTGGGTTGATTTTTGCAACTCAAATTTTTTTTTTTTTTTTTTTGGATGAGTTGAGCCCGAAGGCTTTTTGCAACCCAAATTGGAGATGCTCTTAAAGTCTAAAAATGCTCATAATTTTTCACATGGATGAAGCCGTACCATATCATGGATAATAAAAAGTTTTGGGTTTTTATCCGCTTCTCTCTAAGCTTTGGGATCTCTCTCACTCGCTCCCCTCTCTCTCTCTCAAAGACACGCCTGGATGTGCTACTTGGATGAGGTCCCCCCTGCTCTACATTTCCATGGTGGTTGACGAGGAGGTCCTCAACAAGTAAGCAATGGGGACCCCTGCACCACCTCTCCTAACGGATATATGCGTCGATGAGATGTTTATACTCGCATTTACAAAATATGCGCGCATCCTTAGTGTTCGTATTGCATTATATGCGTTTATTATGACAAATTTTTCGCATAATATTTATACTCGTTGTTACGCCGCATATAGCGATTATACTCATAATAACGCCGCTTATAACATTTACTTGTATTTGCATACTTATATGCCCTGTTTGGATGATGCAGTTCCCGAGGGACAGTATCCGCGAGGGCGTCCACTCGATCCCCGAAAATGGGATCCGATTTTCAAGGACCCGTGTGAGATCCCGCCCCGCAGGATATGCGCGTCCTTCCATCCCGCGGATCCGCCGAGATGGGGCAGCCCCAAGCATGCCCATATATGCTCCGCGTATAATTTTATACTCGTGGTTACGTTGTGTATTGCTATTACTTGTAATAAAAACAAGTGAACAAATTCTCATATGTGCATGAAATAATAGGTCACTTGTAAACTCTATAACTTCTCCCATTTTTTTTAAAAAAAATTGTAACTCAGCCTTAGCTTATCTGATAAAAAAAAAAGAAAAAAACGTCAAACTCTTCCCACACATGACGAGCAGCGCGTATCCTCAAAACCAACAACACCTGCTTATGTTGTGCTCTCCATGCTACCCAAAAAATTAGGGAAATAAATAAGAGGAGAAGCTCCTTCATGCTCTCCTCCCCACCATCCAAACACAAATTCTAAAAAAAAGAACGAGATCAAGGACTAAAGAAGCCTATCATTGGGATAGAGGACCCCCTCCTGGATCCCAATGTGACGAGAATGGTAACCCTGGAAGGGAAGGAGGAGTCGGAGTCGGAGTCAGAGTCAGAGACGAAGCTATTGGTGCAACAGGCAAAGGCTTCATCGGCTGTGGAGGTGGCAGAGTTTCTGAATATTCCGGCCATTAAGGGGTTTGGGGACGGTTGGGAGGTGTTCTTTTGGGAGACGAAAAAGCTATGGTACATCATGGGACCGGTCGCGTTTAACATCCTCTGTCTACCAGATCTTCGTGGGACACCTCGGCAACATTTAGGGAGTGTTTGGTTGCTTGCATCAGTTGATGCAGTGCATCAATTGATGCTGCATCAGTTGATGCAGTATTAGTATCACCTGTTTGTTTGGTTGCTTGTATCAACTGATGCAGTATTAGCGCATTTTCTGTTTGGTTGGTATGTATTGCATCAGTTGATACAGCTGTTTCATATCATTTTTTTTTCTTTAGCTGTTTTTTATTTAGCTATATTTTTTCTTTGACTATATTTATTAAATTATTGAGCTCGTGCTAACTTAATAATTTCTTAATTATTAAAGTAAAAAAGATCAAGCAGGTGTGAGTATTAACCTAAAATCGTCTTAGCAAACTCTTAACTACAAAGTATCAACCAAATCTTGAACAACAGTGTCCAATTCTTTACTTATCTTCTGGACTTAACACGTTTATGATAATTTTTTTTAATAAAAATCAACAAAAATACAAGCAAAAATAATATATTCATGTAAAGTTTTTTTCCACGAATTTTCAGATTTTTTGGTTGGGTTTTCAGATTTTTCGGAATTCATATATTGATTTCTCAGATTTATTCAAGGTTTTATTAATTCCGAAAATAATATATTCATGTAAATTTTTTTTTCCACTAATTTTCGGATTTTCTGGTTGGGTTTTCATATTTTTCGGAATTCATATATTGATTTTTCAGATTTATTCAAGGTTTTATTAATTCCGAAAATAATATTTTAATTCATATAGTGATGCATCAGCTGATGCTGCATCAGCAGAAACAGCCATTTTGGCTCTGCTGATGTAGCATCTGAGCCTCTTTTTGCATCAGCTGATGCATTTGATCAACCAAATACTGGTTTGTATCAAAAGGTTGCATCAACTGATGCATGTATCAGCTGATACACGCAACCAAACAGCCACTTAGCTCTTTGTTGTCACCATTGGCCTCTCCGTCATCTCCATCTTTTTCTTTAGGATAAGATGAGAGAGAGATCCGAGGGCATAAAAAGAAGTGGATAAAAATTTAATTTTTTATTATCCATGGCATCACATGACTTTATTTATGTTAAAAATAACGGATAAATATGGTATTTTGATACTACGGGGTCTTATTTTGTAAGAAAACATAGAGGGAGCCCGGATTTGTTAAAAGGAACTTATAAGGAACATAAGCAGCAAGAGTAGCTTAGGATTCCTCTTTAGATAGGATAGGCAGGCAGGCAGCAGGCAGCAAGCAGCCCCATCCCATCCCATCTGCTCACCACCAGCAGTCTCCACTCCAGTCCCTCCACGAGGATCCCTTCTTCACGTGTGATCCTGACAACCCAACCCCCCCCCCCCCCCCCCCCCCGGCGGCGCCCGCCCGCCCGCCCTCCAATGCTCACTGATGAGAGCTAAGGGGGCGTTTGGTTGCTTGCATCAGTTGATGTAGTGCATCAGTTGATGCAGTATTAGCATCACCTGTTTGTTTGGTTGCTTGTATCAACTGATGCAGTATTAGCTCATTTTCTGTTTAGTTGGTATGTATTGCATCAGTTGATACAGCTGTTTTATATCATTTTTTTTCTTTAGCTGTTTTTTATTTAGCTATATTTTTTCTTTGACTATATTTATTAAATTATTGAGCACGTGCTAACTTAATAATTTCTTAATTATTAAAGTAAAAAAGATCAAGCAGGTGTGAGTATTAACCTAAAATCGTCTTAGCAAACTCTTAACTACAAAGTATCAACCAAATCTTGAACGACAGTGTCTAATTCTTTACTTATCTTCCGGGCTTAATTCGTTTATGATAATTTTTTTTAATAAAAATCAACAAAAATACAAGCAAAAATAATATATTCATGTAAAGTTTTTTTCCCACGAATTTTCGGATTTTCTGGTTGGGTTTTCAGATTTTTCGGAATTCATATATTGATTTTTCGGATTTATTCAAGGTTTTATTAATTCCGAAAATAATATTTTAATTCATATAGTGTAAAGTTTTTTCCCACGAATTTTCGGATATTCTGGTTGGGTTTTCAGATTTTTCGGAATTCATATATTGATTTTTCAGATTTATTCAAGGTTTTATTAATTTCGAAAATAATATTTTAATTCATATAGTGTAAAGTTTTTTTTTCCACGAATTTTCGGATTTTCTGGTTGGGTTTTCAGATTTTTCGGAATTCATATATTGATTTTTCGGATTTATTCAAAGATTTATTAATTCCGAAAATAATATTTTAATTTATATAGTGATGCATCAGCTGATGTTGCATCAGCAAAAACAGCCATTTTGGCTGCATCTACTGATGCAGCATCTGAGCCTCTTTTTGCATCAGCTGATACATGCATCAACTGATGCATTGACCAATCAAACACAAGTTTGTATCAAAAAACTGCATCAACTGATACATGTATCAGCTGATACATGCAACTGATACATGCAATCAAACAGCCCCTAAGCTTTTCCTTATGGGATTCCGCGATCCCTTGTTCACGTGTGATACTGAGCGGGGTATCGTTCAGACTTCAGATCCCTATAATTCTTTCATATGATCATTACACTGTCAAATCTCTCATTATATCCAACTATCCAAACCATGCCGCCACCTCATCACCGATGATTTCTCTCTCTTTTTTTGTGAGTACGGACGTAAAAGACATATCTCTCTCTCCTTCCTTCTTCAAAAACACCCTCTCTCTCTCTCGCGCGCGCTTTCTGAGGTACAATACGAACAAAGATATGCTCAAATCACAAGTTATAAGAACTAAGGTAATCTTATCTATTTTAATAGATAATTTCTTCTCGTTTTTTCCATGTATATTCTAAAAAAATATATATTGATAAACATCCTAAAGCCATGTTTAGATCCAAATTTCAGTTATTTCAAGAGAATCATATTTCTAAATATGCAAATGACACTCATTTTCATGATTGCAATGACGTTCCTCAATTTTTTCTATGATTTTTCAAACTAAATTAATGTCTTGTATTAAATTTTCATGATTATTATGATTCTTGTATTCTCATGATAAACATCCTAGTGACAGATCTGAACCCATTACGTAGCCGTAAAATAGATGGGTGGCCAATGGGGGGAGGGGACAGGCCTTCATTGTATAATTCCGTCTCATACATATATATACACTAGTACTGACCTGTGTCCCTGACACAGTTTTTAGTTATTGTTAATATAAAATTTTAACACTCCCTGTAGTTTGTCTGGTTAGACGGCTGTGTTGATCCGTAGGTGGTTCAGGGTTTGAAAGTTGATCATAACTTTTTGTTCACTGCCACCATAAAACATAGCCAATAAAATATAAAATAAAATATTATAAGTCTAACTTAGGGTATATAAAATAAATACTAGGTGGTGGGCCCGTGCCACCTGGCACGGATAACTGCTCGCCCTCACTATCTCTATAATAACTTACACATCAACCCACTATCCTTTCTTTTTTTATTTAATTTCAATTTTATGACACGTGTATGCCACGTGTATGCCATGTGTGTATAAGTTTATGACTCAGATTATGAGTTATAATGGATAACTAACATCGGATCTTATAAGGTAGATAAGGATGTATATTTAAAACTAACCTAGGGAATTATGATAACAATATACAAAGTTAACTTAGGAAAATATACATGTAAACAAATTAATAGGAGGGAAACGGTTGTAACCGTTATTGCTCCTTATAAGGTTGATATAAATATAAGTCTTTGCATATTACATAAGATAATATTAATAGAACTTAGATTAATATGAATTAATGCAGGTTTATATAAAACAAACTTAGAGAATATATATAAAGAAACTTAGGGGATATGAATTAATGCAGGTTAACCGTTATTGCTCCTTATAAGGTTGATTGTACGTATGTTCATTTATATATTTTATATTTATGTACGTATATGTCTAGTGTTAGAATTTTTTTGCCAAATAGGAGTCTGATATTCACGTTTTGCACTTTATGACCCATCTTATGTTTTTTTGCATAGTATGACCCATACATAGAAGAAACACGTGTATAAACTAATACTCATATAATTCTTGATTATACATGTATCATGTATCATGGATACACGTATAATTATTATTTATACGCGTATTAGTTTATACACGTGTTCATTACGTGTATAGAGTCCTATTATGCAAAAAAAAACATGGGAGGGGGTCCTTAAGTGATAAAAAGTGAATACCATGGGTCCTATTTAACAACAAATCCAATGTTATAATATATATATATATATATATATATATATATATATATATATATACCATGGGCAACGTTGGTCGACGGAGAACCGACGACTGGGGTAGCGGGACCGGCGCTCCGGAGGAGAGGAGGAGGGATGCCGGGGCCGCCGGCGCTCCGAAGGAGAGGAGGAAGGATGCGAATAAACTCGGGGGAGGAAGCAACTTATACCTAATAGCCCTGATTTTGATCGTGACCGTTCGATCGGAGGTCATGATTGGAGTTTGATGTAAAGAGTTATCAAACTGGTTTTACCCTAAAAATTTTCCTATATATATATATGAATATGCATAAAAGAAATATATACCTAACATACATACAATACACATACATATATACTAATCATTCTTATATAGGAGTATGGTTATAAAATAACCTTTGGTTGTCCTACGTGGATCCTACATGACAGGCTTAGTCCTATGTGAAGCCTATGTGGAGGGGGAAGTTAGTGGGGGAGGTGGTTAATGGGGATGAGGGGGAAGTTAACATGGAAGTTAATAGGGGTTAGTGGAGAAGGGGGTTGAGGGGTGGGTGGTTAACAAGGAAATTAACATGGAAGTTAAAGGGTGAGTGATTATCGTACCATGTGGCACGAGGGCCCGCTAGTATTATATATAGAGACTAGTGGTGCCCCTACAACCTGGCATGACAACCACCAACCCCACCCCAAATAACCACCCAATAACTCCCTCCTACCAAACTCCTCAACCTAGGATTATCATACCACATAGACACCACCTAGGACATTCTCATGCCACATAGGACAACAAAATGATTAACTTATAACCATCAATGCCATATAAGGATGATTGAGAGAGAGGGGGAGTGGAAGCCACATATCCCCTCCCCATTGGCCACCAATTTATTGCACGGGTATGCAATAGACGGGGCCGATGGGCTATTGGAACCCCCAATCCAGCAAATTAAGCGTGAGAGCATGAGTTTGGTGCAATACTTCAAAACTATCAGCAGGAGCACAAAACATCATGCTTACCTGTTTCGTGCACCATATACGACTGCCCCACACCATGTAGGATCAATAAAAACTCCTCTCTTTTGGCATGTGAGATGGTACTCAGCAGCAGCTCATGCTTTCAGGAAGGATGACATCATGACACCCTTACCAATTCCCTCTTGCTCCACGGGGTTTTACTTGGCCGCGTTTGGTTCACTTCGCAGGCAGCCGTCTCTGCCAACTTTGCTGCTGGTGGGTTCCCAGCATCCTGCACATAGTTGACGCCATGCATGGTCGATTCAATCTTGAGGTGTGCAACATTGCCTATTTCGCCCGGTGAAATGGACAATTGAGAGAGCGAGATCGTTAGGATATATAAGTATAGGAGGCGTCAGTCAACACATCCTTGAGATATGAGCAGGTCCGATAACTTTCCACTGTCAAGTCTGTCATAAAACTACAATTTCCAAAAGATTTGCGAAGCATGAAAACACTAGCGTCTCATCCTTCAGGCTCAATTGTTCAAGCAAAAAAATTAATTAATTAAAAACATTAGCGTAGAAGCTATTTCAGATCACAAGATGAAGGGTAAGAATTGATGGAGTTACATAATACATGCCAATTGGTGCTCTATTATACATATGTGCAATTTAAAGTACATGAAATAGTTAAAGCTCACCAAATGGACCTGCAGCTTCATATAGCATCCAGTGTTTCATTTGAGCCGATCAAATCCTCAGAGGAACTTGTTCTGCTCTAAAAATTGGTATCAGATGGCTGTGTATGAAGAAGCAAAAGGAATCCACCTAGGCATGATAAGTATTAAACAAGGTTTCACCCGTGTAATTACTCCTTCCCTTGCACAATTATCACGCAAGCTAATCTCAATTTTGAAAGTTTCGTTTCTCTCCCTTCTACCTGCAAATTTTCAGAAATTAGAAAACTTGAGATCAAAAGATCAGGACTTCGCAGGAGTTGCAATAAAACAAACATACCTTTCAAGCATCAACGGAACTCATCATGGTAGGGATAATCATCATCATCGCTGAAAATAGCACTATAGAATACATAAGGGTGTTGAATCATCTCTCCCAAGCTTAGGCGCCCATCTTTATCTGCATCTGCCTGCAGAGTATAAAAGCATTCCGTGGTCACCTCTAACAAACACAAAAGTTGATAGGAAGATGCATTATGTATCAAAAAAAGAAAAAAGAAAAGAGAAGAGGAATGATACCATGCATCATATAGCAAGCACAATTAGTTACAAATTAATCTACTTCGACCTTGATGATAATAATTATAACCCTATAGCATTACCTATAGGGAATAAGGACAAGACACCCAGCTTCAATGAGCAACACCTTGAGCTAATGCACTTACGAAAGGCTTGTTACTTCCAACTCAAACTTGAATTTATTCAAGACTTGAACTTTTTCATTATAAATTTGGAAAGAGCAAGATGACAGCGAATTCCATCTAAACCTTGAGCTTCATCTAGGTGATGTTTATAACTTAGACATGCCCCCTGTATCTACCTTGCAGAAGCTGCTTTGTCAAGTTCAAGTCATCATCCCAACCAAGCAGATCTACAGATGTATCCACCACGGTCTTCACCTGATAGCATTAGACCCTTTCTGGATTGAACAAGAACGGAAGGACTCCTTAAGGAAAGATAACATTCATATGGAATATCGATAGCTCCCTACATAATGGAATCCGATTCCAGACAAAAGATTTGCTGAACACATGCCCTACTAAGATGATAAGCACGGGCACAGGAAAGAAATAAGAAAAACTGATCTGGCGAAATCAAGACTTCTAAGATATCACCCCATAATGCTAAGTTGACAGGAAAGCATCACTTCATTCAGTTCATTGGTAGCTAGTAAGTCTGAATGAAATATTACATTTGTCCTATACTGGGCACTATGAGCCTTACCTGTGATAGCACATAATCAGCTTGTTGCTTTGCATAATAGCGTTCTGAAGGGTGTAGATTACCAATTACAGGTATTAACTCGTCTTCTGATAGATATCTGGCCAAGAAACAATGAATATTATCACAAATAGGTCTCTCTACAAAAGATGAAAATTGAGCTCTTCAGATCCGTACCCATCACCATCCTTGTCAAGTTGTTCAAATAACTTTTTGGCAGGCATTTCCATCAAGGTATCAGATTCGTTGTGAACTTCATCATAATTCCGAATTGAATCAAACAATCCACTAAAATATTCTTTGAAATTGAGCTTTCCATCTTTATCTTTATCTCTCTCCCTGAAGGAACAAGAACAAATGTAAGCATAATGTAATCACATGCAAAAAACCGGAATTCGGTTGTATAAGTTCCCATGGAAATAAAAGTCTAACTGCAACCCTAAGTATCTATTGGATGGATGCTGAAATGTGTAATAAATAAGAGATCAGACTAAGTTTACTATCTGCAAATTTCAAGTGTTCAAATGTAGGCTTTTCACACATTAAAGAGGGATGTTCCAACTACTCCCAGCCAAAACAGGGCAACTTTGACTACCATGTGAATCCAAGGTCCAAGCCTATGATACAAATGTTATACTTACACATATCACCCTTTGTATACAGCTTGATTTTCAGAGTTCACAAAGGCTTAAGTTAAACATTATTTTCTCCGCAGCAGCCTTTCGGAAATAACTAATAAAGAAAAATGATTTCCTCTGAAGAAAGGGAATAATATGCTCATTAGCCTGACCTTATTTCTTCTTTGCACAACCATTGAATCACCTTTGGGTTAGAACTGTCTGCTGGATGAAGAAAACTGGAGCAAATTGCCAAAAAAAAAAACCATGATGAGCATGGAAAAGGTGCGAACTAATTATATGAGACAAAAAATGCATGGAATACGTACTCATTGAACTCTGTTAAATTCAACAGGCCATTCCCATCTACATCTGAAGCATTGAAGTGGTCCTCTTTCCACCAACCCATATCATCTGGCAACAAAAAAATGTATCTGCTGTCATAAGACTTTTCTATGTGGCATACAAATTGGTTCTGTGCTCGAAAGTGTAGCAACCACAAATGATATACACAAAAGATCATGTGACCATATTATGGCAACACATTTGTCGCAATTTAAAGAATAATTACCCATACAAAGTGAAAGAAATGATTGAATCAAAGCCAAGTTAAAACTTTGAATAGACACTTATGAGATATTGTAGCACGGAGCCTGATTTTGTTTAAAAAAAGCATGAAAATATTTGGGGAGTAATTGCAAATCATATTACATGCACTTTAACCAATTCATCCTTGAAGACTTCAAGCTTTTGAATTCAATTCTATAGCATATTCCTCTCAATGAGATTAGACAAACATTTTTACTGCAGTGCTCAATACCCAAAGCTCTGGGGAACTGGAAGGCTTCAGACGAAGAAGACATCGACAGGGTTTCATAAAAGGTAAAAAGATATCATGTTTAGAGTGACCATCTATTGTTCCTATGATGCACATCACTTAAACTGAGTACAGATTAAAATACTGATTTTCTACACATTTTACTTCCATGAGAAGTTTAAAATCCTTTAGAGAATCTGTATGAAACCTAATCCAAGAATTTTAGAGTAAATTATTAGGATAAGAGACTCAATACTAATTGAAATTACAATATACAAAGAAAGACTGCAGCTATAGATTTAGTCTGCTATAAATATAGACGGAAAGAAAGTAATATAGACCAAGAGAGATGAAGAGGCCGAAACAAATAGAAAGATAGACGATAAATAGAGAAATCTAAAGAGTAGCAGTTAAAGAAAATAAAAGATACAATAGGTCATAAAAAGATCAATGAGAGGTATTTCGCAGCTATTATGGCATCTTGTTTTCTCAAGGTGGATGGAAGAGAAAGCAAATCGCAAGTTTTCTCGGTTCTTGTAAAGAACTCTCCTAAATCTTTCTAACACAACAAGAAGAGGCTTAATAACTTCATCCCTTCTCACTGCAGCAAAGCGCTACATGGAAGTGGTAGGTCTACGGAATGGAAATGGAAATTGTAGAGCGAACAAAATGGAGTGGGGCGTCTGTCAATTTAAGACCTAAATAGTAATCTGCAATATAATCTCGCAGCAGGTAATCAGATTATGCTTCAGCTATAGAACCTAAATACACACACAAAGTTCATAAGATCTACAAAATACAAGCTTATGAACCATATCTCTAGATCGTTTGCAACAATTTATCTCTCACATTCCTCATCAAGAAAGCAATCAAGAACGATGTCAAAAATCAAAATTGGCATCCATACCCATCAAATTAGATCATATATGTATAATGCTGAACTCCAAAGCTCTAGGGGCAACGATAGCTATAACAGAGATAAAAAAACTATAATTAGATCTCACCGACCAGTGGATTTTTGGGCCCAAGAGGGCGCCTCGTACTCCTCGAACGCCACAAACCCATCCTTGTTCTTGTCGTGGAGCTCCAAATCCCTCTCCGTCCGATGCATCACCTCCTTCTCCGCAAGCTTCAGATTCCACTCGGTTAGCTCGTCGGAGCTGACGAACCAATCGGTGGGCGCCACATCGATCTTGGGGAAGAGAAGAATAATGCGGTTGGTGACATTGAAGCGCTCCTCGTCGTTGATGTAGTCCTCGGCGTCCACGAAGTCCTCCCACTCCGGCTGGGCCTCATGACCCGGGGCGTGGTCCTCGAGTCGGAGCTCGAGGTCGGATATGAGAGGGTCGAAGGGGATCCGGTGGCCAGCAGCTGGAGGGGAGGAAGGGGACCGGAGCTTCAAGCGGCGGTGCTGGTGGGATTGGGGCCCGTGGTTGGAGGAGGAAAAGAGGAGGACGACGAACAGGATGACGGAGGTGGCGGTGAGGGCGGTGTATAACAGCGCCGACCCGGCGGTGGAGGAGGAGGAGGAGGAGGAGGGCGTCGGCATTGCCGGCGCCGGGGCCGGCGCTGGGCTTTGGATCCGGGGATAGGGTTTGGAGTTCCAAGAATTGGGAGGTGATGATGGGATTAGTTTTACCGCGAGGATGGTAATGGTAACCCTAAAAAGGTATTGATTATTAAATTAGTTGGTTTGGGAAGGAAGCGAGATGTGGGGTATTTGATGACGTGGCAAAAGCGTGTTCATGGATCGGGTGCAATCGCATTGGATTCTGGTTGGAAACAGTTGGTGCTCAGAGTAATATATATGGCCCATTTTTTATTTGAATTTTTTCTATTCTAATTCAACCTTTAGAACTAGATTTTTGAGAATATAAATTGAAACTATGATCTCGATATAAAGCGTCAGCTGTCTTGGAGTATATATTTTTGTCGGAATTTTTTTGTTTATTTCGATTCCTCCAAGGTTTCAATGTCGAGATCTCTCTCTAGTAGACCTGATCAGATCCGGACTTGGACCATATTTTCCATCTAGGATAAACAAACAAAAAAATTTATGTCGAAGCCCGGCCGGCCCACTTTGATTGCCCGGGCGGCCCACTTTGATTGAAGATAAGGATACATTCATTGCGGGCTCGATCTGGGCATGTAGGCCTAATCCCACGGTTCCTTCAATGAGCAATTTATTTCCTCGGCGCAAGCGCCCCCACACCAAATGCTTCTCTTTAAAAAACAAACAGAAAATTTTGATTATATTATTTGTGCTTAAATAAAACTTTTTATCTTGATTTAGGACCCCATATAAGGATGGCCAAAAATTCCCTCCAAACAGGGACTTAAAACTCAAAACCAGAATAGAAGAGCTCCAATTGGTCCAAAGATCATCACAGTTAGTTTGTGTTCAACTCTCAATTTTTTTTTCTTTTTCCTTTTCTTTTCTTTGTTTTTTTTTTAGAGGGAGTTTGTTGTTCTACAGTACTCATTAACAGGGGATGGATTGATTATGAGCAGTAATAGATCAAGAAGATGCTACTCATTAAACAAATCACCACCTCATACATAGCAAGCAGAGACTCAAGTACAAGTACTGATCTCAGTTACACAAAAACCCATTTGTGTGTGCTATCTAAATTAAGCTTGTAGATTAGACCGCAAATCTTCCTTCTTCTTCTTCTTCTTCTTCTTTTTTGGCCTTTCCATAACTAAATGCATCGAGCTGAATCTCGACAATACCAGTCCACTATATCCACCACATTAATATGAAACAAATTTATAAATCTTCTTTGACGATCGAACAACTACATTCTCCCTGCATGCTTTCCCCAGCCCCTCTCTCTCAGTATCTTCACTCCCATGTACCTGATCAATGATCATCACCGAGCAACAAGTGATCAGTACTTGAGATACGCTTAATTATACATAGGTAAAAGATTTGAGCCATGATAATCTGTTTTTGATCATCTTATAAATTTTGCAAACATGTATATGATCAGGAGCTCCGGTTTAATTACCTGCCCATCATCATGACGGTGGCCTGAGGGTTCGTCCCCGGCGAGCTGTTGAACACTGAGCTGTCGATGACCCGCAGATGTTTGACGCCGAGCACCCGGTAGTGGCGGTCGACGACCTTGCCGACATGGCAACCGCCATGGTAATGCCAGATGGTGATGACTGTGTCACGGCAGAACTGCTCGAGCGAGGAAGTGTCATTTGTGTGCTTGGGGATCAGGTTCACGTTGGCCTTCACGCTCATGTTAAGGATCATCCCCATGGTGTACTCGTCGACGTTGGTCAGCTCGGCGAACTGCTTCGTGCGGACGATGCGCTCCATGGTGCGGATGCCGTAGACGCACCGCCGGAGGTCTCTCGGGTGGCTGAAGTAGTTGAAGGTGATGTTGGGGTTGTCGTCGACGTTGGTGTTCAGCAGGGAGATATGGCCGGAGGAGAGCGGGCCTGTGATCTTCTCCAGGATGAAGCCGCCTTGGAATGCCTCCACCGGGAGGTCTCGCTTGGATTCGGCGAACTTCTTCGCCATCTCCAGACTCCGCTGCTTCGGAGGTACGGTGGCGAGCTGCCCGATCTGGAAAAAAATCCGCAAACACTTGGATCAAGCGTGCAAAGAGCGAGTCATGAGAGAGATGAGTGCAACTGAGGTACCTCGGCAGACATGATGCCATGGTGGCAATGGATGCTGTCCGACGACTGGCTGAAGCCGCTGCTGGCTTCGATGTAGGAGCCAATCTTGGTAATGCCAACGATCTGGATCAGAGACTGCACGACCGGCTTCTTGGTAGGGATGAAGATGGCGTTCATGGGGTTGTCGGACATCCCCTTGCCGACGTACCGGCTGTGGAGCACCACCGGAATGCCGAGCCTCTTCAGCTCCTTCTTCGGCCCGATCCCGCTGAGCATGAGCAGCTGAGGGCTGCCGATCGTGCCTGACGAGACTATGATCTCGCTTGCCTTGTGGTGATTCAGGAAGGCTTCATGCATGTCGCCATTCTCATCCTTGAAGAGCACTCCCACTGCCTTCAGCCGCCTCCCTGCACCATAAAATGCATATTGTTTACACTTTAAAACCTTATGTTCAAAGATTTGATCGAGGAGCTGATGCAACTGCCATTTAAATGTTGGAGTTGTTATACCTTTGGTATCGAAAACTATCTTCTGCACAGTGGCATGGATCAAGACATGGAGATTGGTGGGGTTGCCGGCGAGAAGCAGGTCGGCGGCCGTCCGCCGGAAGCCATTCTTGTCAAATATCGTGCCGCCAATTTTAGTGCCGTATTTATGGTCAAACGTATAGCCATTGTACGGCGAGACGCCGGCGTCTAAGAGGCCGTCCTTGAGTGCAGTTTGCCATGGTGCCAACTCCGGCCAGTGAACAATTCTCTTCTCGACCCAGGGATACGATTCATTCACCAACTCCCCATCCCACCCAGCTTCCTTCACAAATCTGCGACATTATAGTTACAATGTATGATGGTTTAGTTAAATTAATCCATATGATGCATATATAGGAATAATACACAAAGAATACATTGTTTTCTTTTGCTTTCTCTTTCAAAGGTGATAAAATTCAATGCGAGACAGGTGGGTGGTTGGGGACAAGAAGGGACCACTTGGTGGTATTAATGGATGGCTCTAAGCCTTTAACAGCGTGCTAGCTGCACTTTGTTACATAGTTTGGCAGCCTTTTCTCAGAAAAGATATGTTGATTTATGACAAGAATTTGAGCTTCTACTCAGCAAATGCTCCCATAGATCTCTAAGATCAGGACCATTCAAGATTCCAAACACATAAATCTCAACAATTAATACTATTCCATGCTAGATGACAGTGTTCCTTGGGTGAACTGTGTAGAATTTGTACTTGCAAGGGGACCCCAACAATTAAGAGGACTGCTTACCATTATGCTGTCTCCTAGCACATGTGGAGGGACTATTGTCACACCTATGAGATCCTGTTCAACCTAATTATTCAAGCTATTTATATGAAGGTATTGTCACACCTATGAGATCATGTTCAACCTAATTATTCAAGCTATTTATTCAAGCTTTTTTACCATTAACAGAAAGCAGAACAGTAAGCAGATAAGAAAACTTTAGAGAAGCAACAATACCGATTTGAAGCATCTCAAAGCATAGCATGCACTCTGTTTTTTTCTCTGCTAGGAGAACTTACGTAAGACATCTTACCAATTTTTGTAGTCTCATAAATCCTAGTGATGTTCTAGACAAGTCAGACATTTTAGCCATGTTATTAATGAGGATCATTTCTATTTCATAGCTACCATCACAATGGCGATGACCAGATATCCTAATCATCTCAACATAATTAAGTCCACCCCAAAAACGTTAAAGGCTACCATCACAATTCCTAACAGAGTAGATGAAGCTGAGATACTTATATCAATCAACACAAGAGAGACATGAGCAAGTATTACTTAACATAGATTGCTTCTTCTTCTTTTTTTTCTTTTGAAAGAATGACTTAGTTGGAAATTGAATGCCAGTGCTACTTGGACGGTCAGCACTTATGACTTTAATATGAGCTATATGGAATGCTCCTTTTAAACGTAAGTAAGCCGTCTATCATTTAACTTTACCTCTTTCTTAACTGAAATATGCCAATAGATCTACCTCTTTCTTTTTTTATGCACGGCTGTCAACTGCAAAATGCAGTAACTCAAGAATAACAAAATTAAGATCCAAGAAGTTGGAGATACGAAGAATGGCATAATTCTCAAGAAACATGGTGAAGTTGCGCATCTGGACATGATGTGTAATAATTCAAAGAATCGTACAGTCAAAAGCTGCAATCTTCTCTAGAAGATATCAATGCATGACATGTACTTTCAGACTTCGATGTCCCTGACATTGAGAGAAGCTTATGAAAGCTAGCTTCAGGCTTAGCAATAACTTGAGATCAAATAAACTGATCAAATTTAGATTGGTCTTATCCCAGAACATGCAACACCCAATTAAGGAGCTCATGATGAATGGTGATCAAACACGAGAGCAGAGATTGGAAAAAAGAAAAGATGAAAGGTGGAAAGAAAGGAGTGGGTTATGATGTACCTCGTGCTGGCCCTGGTGTAGAATCCTGCGTTAATGCAAGTCCCTCCTCCCAAGACTCTGGCTCTTGCATTGATGACCCCGTCGGTGGAAATGAATGCCTGGGAAGGGGACTTGGGGGTGGTGTCCGCAAGAGAAATGTGAAAGTTTTGGAGGTAGGAGATGTTGGCGTTGCCATAGGGGGAGCCTCCTCTCTCTAGCAACAGCACATTATACTTGTAGGAGAGGGTGGCAGCCAAGGGGCACCCAGCTGTGCCTCCTCCCACTATAATGTAGTCATACCCTTGTGCTGGTGTTGCTGAGAAGCTGCTTGCTTCCCTGAGATATGGTTGCTCCATTCTGGTGAATTTGTCCCTCCCTGCAAATTGCCATTTTTCATCAACTGTTTAGTTCCAGACATCCATTGAAATAAAACTTGGAAAACATGGAAGCAGAGCAACTGAAACAAGAAATCTCAAGAAACTCAATGGCACAGGACTTCTTCTGAAATAAAACCTTAGTTCAGCATATATAGTCCAATTCCCTCTTCATGGAAAAGAGAAACTATCAAAGAGATTAAGAAGACAGAACAAAAGGAGGACCTTTGGAAGATCCAAATATGCTGATGAAAAGTAGAATCTTAAGGAAGAGTCCCTTGCTCCAGGCCATGGCAACGAAAGAAGCGAAGCGAAGCTGGAGATGCGACTGCTATCACCCAACAGTGCTCTTGTCTCAAATCTCTCTCACTCCTCTTCTCCTCCTTCATTGGGTATATGTAGATGAGGTGGAATAGCTTTGGGCTAATACAGCTCAGCTCTGCCGTATTTAAGAGCAATGAATGCAGAGCTAGAATAGGAGCCCACAGCAAGACTACATAAGAGGCAACTGCTTTCTTTTCTTCAACCACCATCTGCATGCATGTTAGAATGCTTAACATCTCCAACTTTATAAGAAAAAGTTTGTCTCAGCTCACAACCACTGATTTCCCTTGGTTGCACTCATTTCCTTGTTATGTAGTCAGTGCTCTTTCATCAGCTTTACCACCTTCTAAGAATGGAAGGCACTTCTTTCGCGAATTTAAAATAGCCATCCAATTATATCATCAAAGAGTAGTGCAACCTATCCTTGGCTAGCTTCCAACTGGTTTTTTAACTTGAAATTCACGTTTACCACTACTGAATACTAGGAATGAAGCAGTTAGTGTTAGTCACTAATGATGTGGAGGCTTTTGTGAGGCGCAGTTTGGACCACCAATGAGCTGAATTATTTCCATTGACCCGAATGGCTTTATGGATGTCTTCCATGCTTTCTAACCCTGATTAATTAGAAGATGCCAATCTTAAGGATTTCAAGGTTCACAGATGCTATCAGATAGTGGTGGGCAAGAACTCTGAATCATAAGGTCAAAGAGAGAATATCCTCTTGTCATCACCTATCTTCTATACCAAAGACATTCTCCTCGCATCTTGCAATCCTATGCCATTGGAAATCAATGACAGGTTTAAACACAAAGAAAAGAGTGCTATTTTTGTGGTGACCAAGGTCTCATTCCATGCATATATGTTCCCTCGAAATATCACATTTCCATATACAAATCATCCATACAATAATAACTAAGGAAAAACAAACTATCACTATTCATTATGATTGCTTCACAGTAAAATATCATTACCAATAAACAGTCAAAGTCAGAACAAGAATAAGCATAAGTCATAAACTTACCCATACTATGCAGCAATCCATACCAAGCAATTCCTAAGCGATCTAGTTGAATCCCCATAAACTAGTTGAAGGAGATAACAAAACTTAAGAGCCATGTTTGTTCTTGAATCAGGATGCAAAGTTTTCGATACACTCTGCTTTCTGGTTACTTAAGAGCCATGTGAGTTGGCTGTCTTGCTTCTGCACAAACGTACTATTAGTCGGTTTGAGGAGTAATACTTTCATCTAAATAAACTGGTTCCAATATTTATTTGCTGCGCTAAGGTTAAGAATCATCCTGACGCCCAACACACACACTGACAAAAATTAGTAACACAGCTTGCAATACACTGTTACCAAACCTCTCTCCTCACATGGGGCTGAACCATTTTACTCATATAGCAATTTGGCCCATCAACCTACCAATCTGAACAACATTTCAAGAGGTTTCTGTCATATTTACAGCTCCATATGCTAAACTCTGGTGCTCATGCACAACTACGCATATATTGTCATAGGTTGGGTCATTCAAATGGAGAAGGAGAGAACTGCCCCTCCGGCAGAGTGACATAAATGAGAAAGCTGGAGCAGATGAAAAGAAAACCAGAAGCAGTCTCATGAAAAAGTTCCAAAAAAATAGTGTTTTACTTTCTCTGGCCATCTGTTAACACTGTTTTGGCAAGAGGAGGTGAGGTTATTAATGGAGACCACATGGTTTGAGAACACAGGGGAGTCTTATGGACATTATGGGACCAATAAAGAAGGGTGGGAGGTGAGGTAGTTTGCTGCTCCGGAATCTCCAGGCTAGTTCTCGATCATTTTATAACAGGGTTGAAGTGAAAACAAGAAGGAATTGGATGAACTTCAAGAAGTTTTGCAGTAATGCTTTCGATTTTCCTTGGGAAATGTGGAAAGTGAGCATATATGTCTGTGAAACTTTTGGCTTTTTTTTCACCTGTTTGGTGGGTGCCCTTGTGTCTATGATGCCCATACAACCTTATAAAAGCTACAACGTGAGCAGTTGTGTTTTTCTAGGAATAATTAGACTTGGTATGATTGATATGGCCAAAGGATGGTAACTCTCCAGCTATTTTTTGATCTTGTGCTGCCAAAAAGAATCTATATGGGTGAAAAGTGAGAACTCTACATTGGCAGTCAGTGATGCTGATCCAAATTATATAAATTCTTAGACCTGGATACCATAAGGACACGACTTAGCAACTAAAAAGTCTTTATGAAACTTGGTTTATGTCCAAACGGTGCTCATACAGAACTAAAAAGTTTTAAATGCACTATTTCTTCTCATTATAACTAAAATGTGAAAGCCTAGCCTCTTATCCTCCGTTTGGTTCGGGATTAGGGTTAAGAGGGTTAAGAGGAATATGGGGTTAGAAAAAATGAGGATAAGAAATGAAGGTAAGAAAAAGTAGAGAGGAATGTGTAAATGGAATAGTAGTAACCTGTAATCATTGTTTTGATGTTTAGTGAAAAAAAAAGGATAAAATTAGGGTAACCACCTTAAACTCCGTTGCCAAACAAGGGCTTAAGAGATGATCTAAGTCACACCTATTTGATAGTTCCTCCCCCCTTAAAGCCTCCGGAGATCACTGAAATAAGTGTGATGTGTGCCTTCGGATTTTACACCGGAGGAAAAGCGATCTTTACACAAAACAATGCTTCTCAGTTTAAATTCCTAAGACTGTAATTAGCAATGCTATAGCAAGCCTAGGAGGCTTAGAATGAAAATATAGGAGGAAAGTGTGACGCAGCAGATACATCCAATCAAACGAGTTTTTTTTTTTATAGTTTTTTTTGATGAGTCAAGCAGAAGCTACATCCCAGGACCCTGGCTACAGACTATAGACTACATGCTACAAAACTACTATCCAAAGGGCCTGGGAGTGCCACTGTCATATAAAGATGATCCTAGAATGCAGTCATTTTGTTCAACCAACTATAATTTGCTATCTTATATAACAGAGCACTCAAAAACTACAGAGAAGGAAATGCCTAATTTAGCTGTGAGATTCATCGCAATAGCTCATGCATTATAAAAATTAAAAAACCAACTGCATTCTCTGCTAAACATAGATGAATATAATTAGCAATACTAGCTAGTATGACAGATGAGACAGATGCAGCTGCATTCTCGGATAAACTTAGAAGACTTAGCAATGCTAGTATTATGAGAGATAAGACGGATGCATGCAGTTTAACAATTGGATTGAAACCTGGGCATAGCACTCAATTTTAGAATAGCAGCAATTGCAACGCCATGACTCTCTTTAATGTGGTGTCCACAACTCCACATTACAGGCTGTCTTTTTATCCTTTGCTTTTTCTAAACAAAAACGATTTGTGTACATGGGATGTACCCATGTACACAAATCATTACCGTTGGATTGAATCGGGCACACATCCCGATTCAATCCAACGGTTGGGGTACATGCCCACGTGGCATGTACCCCAATCAGGGTTCTTTTCTAAAACATACAGTATGAGTTAGTTCACCTATCAGTCTAGCATTTATCAACAGCACATATGCCTCGCATTTACTTGGAACAACTCACAGTACCTATTTTTGCTTGCATGAAAAGCAATAGCATTAAAAAGGGGGGACAATACCTTCTGCGAATATGAAGTTTTAACAGACAATTCTTGCAGTTATGGCTGTCAGACGAGTCGACGTCTCATCTCATCTCATCTCAATAGAGACAAGAATACGGTGGTTGTGGTGGTCATGGTGATGAGTCACGACGATCCGGTCGGATCCGTAAGCCTAACGCAAAGTACCAATAAGAGTTTTAGTTTTGTTTTTTAACTGAAGGAGGGAGTTGAGTAGGATTAGGAGTTAGCACATGCGTGTGCTAAGAGGTTACTCTGTTCAGTACAAATAGAGATGAATTCTATGTGTAGGGTTAAGCATTGATTAATGAAAGTTCTCCTTCTTGGTCTTAAGAAAGGATCAGGGGTCATCCAACCATTAAGTGGACTAGGGGTGCTCTGCAGCCATTAATTGCAGAAATCCACTTCTTACCTTCCTCTCTTCTCTTCTTGCTAAAACTTCCTGTTAATATCTGCGTGCAGTCCTGTAGTTTCTGCAACTAAATTAACCTACAGCTACTTGCGTCTTCTTCTTCTACCATAGAAGCAGTAAGTTGAGCAGTTAAGGGGGTCGTGGGAAATTAATTCCATCAATTGGCATCAGAGCCATAGATCCGGGCATGATGGCACCACCAGCAAATAAGGAGCGCATTGATTCATTGGAACAAGATATCCAAGAACTCCATACGGGCATGGAACAGCTGTTAAAAAGGCGTGAGGATGCTGACGATCGGCAGAAGGTGATGGAGGTTAAGCTGAATAACAATGAGGTTGCAATATTAGACGCCGTCGCGCAGTTAAAAGCCATCAATAAACGATTAGAGGGGAGTCTTCGTTTTCAGGCGGTGGCAAAATTGGCAGCAGCAGCGGATCGAACGGAGGCGGCGGAGGTTATTCGGAATTTGAGCGCTGACGTCTCATAGGTGGAGGGGAGAACGAAGTGGGTGTCCAAGGACAGTTAAAAATCGAACTTTCAGTCTTTAATGGAGAAGACGCTACTGTGTGGATGAACCGGGCCGAGCAATTCTTTGAAATCCAAGACACTCCGATGGACCAACGAGTTCGTCTGGCATCCTACTATCTTGTCGGCGCCGCAAACCAATGGTGGCAAGGGCTACAACGCATCTATCGAGAGGCAGGAACGCAGATTACTTGGGAAGCCTTCGTGAGGGAATTGAAGATAAGATTTGGAGATACCAAGTATATCAACCATGATGAAGCCTTGGGGAGGATTAAGCAGAAGGGATCTCTACAAGACTACATGGAGGAGTTTGATATCCTGGCAAACAGAGTAACGGGGTGGCCAACGTCTGCATTAATGGGCACCTTCCTAGGAGGTCTACAAGAAGAAATTGCTGATGAGGTAAGGCTACTCAGGCCTTCATCGCTGAGTGAAACCATTGAACTAGCACGGCTAGCCGATGAAAAATTACAGCATCAACAAAAAAGGCCAAAAGGGGAAGTCAATCGGAACTATACTAGAGGTGGCCCTGTTTTTGGGGCATCCGGACATGGCACACAGGGTTCTATGACCCCCATGGCACCTACCAGAGCAATAGTCCCAGTTCGAGCACGTGGGGAAGCGCCGGCGCGACCACAGTCGAACGTTCGCAAATTAACATGGGAGGAGATGCAAAAGAGACGTGAAAAGGGCATCTGCTTCAACTGTGATGAACGTTTCACGCCGGGTCATCGTTGCCAACAAACCCAATCTTTTATGATTGTTGCAGAAGAAGCAGAGAACGATTATGATGTGCAGGAAGTAATGGAGGTGAATTCCGGGGATAGAAACGACCGGGAAGTGCAAGATGATGGGTCAGGAGAACAAAGGATTCCATCAATTTCACTGCATGCTCTATCTGGGTGCACAGGACCTCGGACTATGTGGGTTATGGCAAGGATCCATGGGCAAGAAATTACAGTTTTAATTGATAGTGGGTCTACGCATAATTTTATTCATGAGAGGGTTGCTAACAAATTGGGATTGGCTGTAACTCCGGTGGAAAAATTTGTCGTGCGAGTTGCTAATGGAGAGAGGCTCGTGTGCGATGAGAAATATAAAGGTGTGGCCATAGAAATACAGGGTTATGGCTTTCATGCTGATCTCTACTCCATTCCTCTACAAGGATTAGATGTTGTCCTTGGCATTGACTGGTTGGGAAAACTCAGAAAGGTAGTGTGTGATTGGCAAGAGATGAGTTTGCAATTTAAGGTGGCAGGGAAGCAATATAGCATTGTAGCCCTCAAGCCAGAGATCGCCCAACCTACTTCCGCCAAGGTTCTAGAAAGGGAATTTCGTGCAGGAGGAGAGCTCTTCGCTGTATGTGTTGACCTTCCGGGCGGGAATCAGAAACAAGATACAGATGTTGCAGTTCGACAACTCTTAGAAGAATATTGTCATGTATTGGCCGAGCCACAAGGCCTTTCGCCTCTTAGAGAGTTCACACACCAGATCACGTTGAAGGAAGGAGCCCAACCAGTAAATGTCCAACCATATCGCTATGCCCATTACCAGAAAAATGAAATTTAGCGACAGGTAGCAGAGATGCTTACATCTGGGTTAATTCGTCCTAGCAACAGCCCGTTTTCATCTCCTGTTCTATTGGTCAAGAAAAAGGATGGATCATGGAGGTTTTGTACAGATTATAGAGCGTTCAATGAGGTCACTGTGAAGGATAGATTCCTGATACCCACGGTGGATGACATGCTTGATGAACTACATGGGGCTGCATATTTTGCCAAACTCGATCTGAGAGCAGGATACCATCAGATCCGGGTACGAGAGGAAGACATTCCGAAAACTGCTTTCCGCACTCATAGCGGTCATTATGAGTAATGCCGTTTGGATTATGCAATGCCCCGTCGACATTTCAGGCCGCCATGAATGCTCTATTTCGTCCCTATCTACAAAAGTTTATATTGGTCTTCTTCGACGATATCTTGATATACAGTAAAATGTGGAAGGAACATTTGGAGCACCTCAGGTTAGTCCTAGATATTTTAAGCAACAATAAGTTTTATATCAAGCCCTCCAAGTGTAGTTTTGCTCAGCAAGAAGTTGAATATTTGGGACATATCATATCCCCGGATGGGGTAAGCGCAGATCCTTAGAAGATCGAGGCTATGAAACAATGGCCATCACCTAAAAATACTACCGAGTTACGGGGGTTTCTTGGGCTTACCGGATATTATCGAAAGTTTGTAAAGGACTATGGAAAGATTGCAGCACCCTTAACATCATTACTAAAAAAGGGTCAGTTTGCTTGGGGAAAGGAAGCAGAGGAAGCATTCGCAACCCTAAAAACTGCGATGACGACGACCCCAGTTTTAGCCTTGCCAAATTTCTCGGCGGAATTCGTAGTAGAGACTGATGCTTCCGGGGGTGGAATAGGGGTGATATTAATGCAGACCGGCAGACCTATTGCTTACCTCAGCAAGGCCATCGCTCCCACTAAGCGAGGATGGTCAGCCTATGCCAAGGAGATGCTCGCCATCATAGAAGCAATAAGAATTTGGAGACCATATTTAATGGGAAGAAAGTTCATTATTCAAACTGACCAAAGAAGTCTAAAGTACTTCTTGGAACAACGGGTAGCAACTACTGAACAACAACGTTGGGTCTCCAAGTTGCTTGGGTATGAGTATGAAATAAGATACAAGCCGGGTAAGGATAATTCTGCGGTCGATGCATTGTCACGACGCAGCGAAGAGGCCGAGTTACAAGCTCTATATTATCCGGTGTCGTCAATTTGGGAAGAACTTAAAAAGGCCAATAAACAAGATCCGTTCCTTCAAGAGATTCATCGCAGGTGGCACTTAAACAATCCAGTCGATGCTACTCAAGATGGGGGCGCCGTGAGGGGCGACGGTGACTCCGAAGATGACCCAAACAGCGCGAAAGCTGACTCCGGAAACGATCCAAATAGTGAGTCAGGAACCAGCGGAAGAGTTTCTCAAAAGGATGGTGATGATGATAGCTGGGTAAACCAAGACAAATCTGCTAAATACACCATCAAGAATGGTCTGGTATACTTTCAGGGAAGAGCCGTGGTACCACCCAGATCAGAATTAAGTCGGCAATTGCTAGAAGAGTTTCATGACTCACCAGTCGGAGGACACTCAGGTGTACTGTGTACCTACAAGAGATTGTCACAAGTATTTTACCGTGAAAGAATGAGACAAGATGTGAAGAAATATGTTGCAACGTGCGACATCCGCCAAAAAAATAAAAGTGATTCAAGGAAACCAGCAGGACTCTTACAACCACTATCGATTCCTGAACAAGTATGGGAAGAAGTCTATGGATTTTGTGGAAGGATTACCACATTCTGCAGGAATGGATATCGTAATGGTCGTCGTGGATAGGTTAACCAAGTATGCACACTTCGTGGCTTTGTCTCATCCTTATACGGCTTCGAAGGTGGCTCAAGTTTTCATCCAGCAAATTGTCCGTCTCCATGGAGTACCCAATGCCATCATGAGTGATCATGACTGATAAGACGTGAAAAATGCATAAATCACCCTTTCAACTTGGCCTTGTTAGTCTCCGAGCAAGGCCTTACTGACGATTATTACCCTATGACAGGTACAAGAGCCCTCAATGAGGATTGGATCAAGTTCCGAGCTTAAACGAAGTCATTCGGGCCAGTTTGTATGAAGAAGATCGATCCTTTATTGAAGAAGGATCGATCCTTTGAAGTACATTAAGAGAAATCCAGTCGGGACAACAAAGATCGATCCTCCATAAAGAGAAGATCGATCCCATTTGCGCATTTTTCAGTGACAGAGCGCAACTTCTGAAGGATCGATCTTCACTATGGGAAGGATCGATCCCTCACGAGCATTTTTCAGTGACAGAACGCAACATTCTCAAGGATCGATCTCCATCTACTAGAGGATCGATCTTCATCGGGGCGTAGCCAGAATTCAAGAGAAAGGATCGATCCTCCACGGGACCAGCGATCACACGGAAGAGGAAGATCGATCCTCTACCTTACAAGGATCGATCCTTTTGTGCCAGCCGAGCAAAATCAATGGTCCAGATCTAATCAGAGCGGGGGAGGCTTGTTTACTATAAATAGACCCCTTATGGGGGATTTTAGGCATCTTCTCTTAGTCCTTTCTCCAGCCTTTCTAGTTTTCTTACCCAATTGAGAGGAGGACTTCTTGGATGAAATCCATGGGAGGAGAGCTTCATCAACCTCCATCCATGAATCGATCCAAGATGAGTAGCTAACTTCCTTTCTCTTGGGATTTTCATGTAGTTGTAGGATTCTTTTGTAGTTTTCTTAGGGTTTTTGATGTGTAATCTTTGGGAATGATCTATTGTATGGATTTGAGCATGATTTCTTTATCTTTGTACATGGATCTTATATGTTGAATGGATGAATGCCCTTCTTTGGTATGAGCTAGAACTTGTGCATGATGGGTGTTTGTTGTTATGCCCCAATGAGTTGGATGTGCTAGAAACACATCCAATTCCATTGGGAGGATGAATAGCCCTAGATTAGAGATTAGGGATGCTAGAACCATCCCTATCTCTCTAATTAGAGGATCCATTCTATCTTTCTCTTGCATTGGATTCGAGGTGCTAGAACCATCTCGATCCAATGCTCGACTCCATACGATACCTTTTTCTTGCGACGAATCGATCTTAATCGAAGGTTCGTTAGCGACGATAGAAGCTAATCACTCATTCGTCGACTTTGTGAATGTGATTCCTTCCGGCGGATGATTCTAACCCGACTTCCGTTGAGCGATAAGTGAGGCTAATCACCCGCTTGTCGACTTCTAGATTTCGATCGTCCCAATTGAATTACACACATTAATTCCTTAAGAGGCTACACTAGAACCTACAATGAAATGGAAATCCCAAGGCTTCTCTATATTAGTTTTATCTCCCTTTGCATAGTTAATTACTTTAATCATCATTAATCCAAAACCCAAATTATTTTAGCTAATTGCTTGGAGTTATCTATCGAGTACGTTAGTCAATTCTCATTTCCCTGTGGATCGACCCGGACTCCCACTAACTACGTAGTAGTTAGTTAGGATTCGGTATAAATTGTAATCTCGACGCTCTAGTCACTTTCACGACGAGTGGGTTTGGTGCGTCAAGAATTTGGCGCCGTTGCCGGGGATTTGTTGATTTGAATTTCTTACTTGATAAATTCCTTCCTTCAATTAGGTTGCTTTACTTTTTTTTATTACAAAATACCAAAAATAGAACGTTGCTTATATTGTATATCTTTTTGTATTTGTAGGTGAAGCTTCCGAGCGGCGAAGTGACTCATCTACGGGTGAGGATACAAAGTTCTTGGACCAGCCCACTGTAATGTATCTCTTACCTTGTATGGTCCAAATTTCCATATGTGTGAATGAGTGAGCATGAGGATTCAGATCTAGATATCACATTGCAAGCATTCTTAGATTCTAGGACATCTTCACGCATACCCTTGCATAAGGACCTCCCGCTTCCTCAAGTCATGGATGTGCCCAACCCGGACCCCAATCCTAATGTCAATCCCATACCGGACCGTAGGAGTATGAAGGATTACTATGTCCCTTCTACATTTGCACTCACATCGGGTATACAACAACCCATTGTTCAAGCCGCACACTACGAGTTTAAGCCTCAATTCCTTCAATTTCTTCCAAACTTTCACGGCTTGAGTAATGAGGACCCTTACTACCATCTAGAAGATTTTCTTGAAAAGAGTTCCACGGTCAAAATTCCAAATTTTAGCGAGGATGCAATGAGATTGAAATTGTTTCCATTTACCTTGAAGGGCAAAGCCAAGCATTGGTTAGGATCCCTTGAGTCCCAAACGATCACCACATGGGACCAATTACAAAGTGCTTTTCTTGAAAAGTTCTACCCTATAGCAAAGACTCATGAAATGAGGACCCAAATAACGACCTTTCGTCAAGAAGATGACGAACCTTTTCATGATGTTTGGGATATGTTTAAGGAACTTATTAGGAAATGCCCACATCATCAAATTCCTAAGTGGTCTCTTGTTGATTATTTCTATAATGGTCTTAGAATACGTCATCGACAAGTCGTAGACACCGCTTATGGTGGGGTGTTCATGACCAATCCTTATGAGGACTCATGGGTTTTATTTGGAAAGCTTGCCATTAATTCCCAAAACTATGCCTTCACTTCAAAAAATGTTAGAGATACTTCAAGCACTAAGGGACAATCTAACTCTAGAGGAGTATTAGAGTTATCCGAAGCCACCCGTTGTGAGGACCCGTCCCTCTACTCCTGGGTCGACCGGTTGGGTCGGGCCCGAGGCTCGTTGGTTTGTTTCGCGTCGAGCGCGCGATCCGGTGGATCGCATTGTTTCTTGGACCACAAGGGCAATTTGGTAAATTACGCCTTGTTAGTTTGTTTCACACCCGCGTGTGCACACACTGGCCTTGTATGTGTTAGTGTTTGTTTAGAATGGCTAGGTGAACCCGGAATCGAAAGATCCGGACTTGGGCTTGAGTTCTTGCCCAAGTTTAGCTTTCAGCACACAAAGGATCGATCCTCTCTGGCTAAGGGATCGATCCTCTTCGTGCCAGAAAGCCTTGTGAGATCGTCATGAAGGATCGATCCATTTATGAGTCGGTGGCTTTTCTGCTTCGCGAGGACGGCCGCCGTTGGCCGTCGCTCTCTCCTGTCAGAGAGGGAAGACTTCCCCTCCCCTCCCCTCACTTTTCCCCCCCTTTCCCGGCTGTCCCCTCCCCCTTTCCCCTCCTTTCTTCCCCTCCTCTTCCCCCTTCTCCTCTCTTTCTTCTTCCTTCCTTCTTCTCTCCCGAAGCTTTGCTCTTCCCCTGTTTTTCCGGCAGCCACCTTCCCCTCCTCCGTTCTCCCTCCTCCGACCACCAAATTGGGTGTTGTTTGGCTCGTTGGATTCGTGACAACGAGAGGAAGATCCCTGAAGTGGTTTGGAGGCTTGTTGGTGATCAAATCGCGGGGAATCAGCCGAGGAAAGCGCAGCTAGGTAGGGTTATACCTACTGATGTTTATTTCGGGTGTTCTTGAGATATAGCCGTTGGATCTTGTTGATCCTTACTTTGTTGGGTTCCTTATGCCTTGTAGAATAACTGATTTAAGTTTCATAAACATAAGAGTTGTAGAGCTATTCGTTAGCTTTCCATTCCATCTTGTTTCGTAATTTTTCGATTTTTCTACGATTTCTTACGAATTGTTTTCTGGAGGGCTGCGTTGCAGCAATTAATGGGTAAGTTAGTTTGATTAACGATTTTGATTAGCGTTTTCCCGTTAATCCAACCGTTGGATGATGATGAATTTTGGATATGATGATCCTGGTATATACACCTATGGGTGACTAAGTTGGATCTTGAATCCGACGTCGTTTGGACATCGGATCGACGGGATGAATTAGCCCCTAAGTGGTGGTTTTGAGTGTTTGAATATAATATTATATTTCGAAATATAATATTATATTGTTTATTGTTCTTCTTCGTTTTCGGGGTTGCTTCCCGTTGCAGGAGTCTACGGTTGACGGTCGTGGTACCGTCGTAATGCCGGGACCCGCTGCGGATCGGCTGGCAGCGGTTGATAGTACCGCTGCAGCGATCCAGTAGACTTATATGATGCTTGACATACTGTTGCATGCCTTTCTTATTATCTGTGTATGTCATAGCATGCATTGTTGTTGTGTGCATTAGTTGCATTGGTTAGGGCGTGGGTGATCTTTGGGTCGCCGTCCCAAGGCTGGAAGCTCGGACTTAGCCCTAGGACCGGGGTTGGGTTGTTTGGACCCGGTTGAATTGTGGTGTCCAGTCGATTTGATGATAGGCTTAGATGGCTGGTACACTTATTGCTTGATGATTGTAGAGGTCGTGGCGGCCTCGAGTCGGAGGCTGAGGTGTAGCCGGTGTCCCACTGTGCTGACCTTTGGTGTCGCCAGTGTTAGTTGAGCTTACTGAGTGCCGTCCCTGGGCCTCAGGGACAGTGTCCCACTGTGCTGACCTTTGGTGTCGCCAGTGTTTGTTGAGCTTACTGAGTGCCGTCCCTGGGCCTCAAGGACACGCGGTGGGGTTATGGGACCCCTGTATACACCCAGATCCTACTTGAGGGCGACACTGTTGCGTTCCCCCTTCCTTCTGTGTGTCGTAGTGTAGATCCCTACTGAGCTTAGTGCTCACACCTACCCGGGGCTGCGTTTTGCAGGTGCAGGCGTCGGTTCTTCTTCTTTGGCCCCTACCGGGCAGTTGGTCGGCGGTGCGGCGGCGCCTGGTGGCTTTTGAGAGGTGGTGATCCTTTACAGCTTTTATCCTATGTTAGTTAGTTTCTACGGGAGTGATGTTGTATTTTGAATCTTCCCCTCTCCGAGGATTTGTATATCAACACTTTGATTTTTTAATCTGTGGTTCGAGGCTTCATTATTATATTGTCTTTTAATTGGAGGGTGTTTTTGGTGAATTGCTAGGGAAACCAATAGGTTAGAGGGAACCCTGGCCAGCTTTGTTTTCCGCGTTTTGTAGGTTCCGGTTCGCGTCGCCCGGCCCGGTTGGGCTTTCGCGGGTCGGGGCGCGACACCCGTGTTGCACAACAAATCGATACTCTAAGTAGAAAATTTGATCAAGTACTTGCTCATTCTTTGAATCAAATTCCTACTCCTCCTTCTTCATCGAGCTACCCACCTAATTCTCCATCATTGGGAGAACTTTGCTTCTTATGTTCGACTCCCGGTCATCTAGTTACCGAATGTCATTTGACATGTGAGTATCCGGAGCTCGTGCAAGAGCATATCAATGCGGTTTTCAATCAATCCAAGCCTACCTATGACTCGTACTCAAATACGTACAATCCCGGTCTTAGGGATCATCCAAATTTCTCATGGAGAAATTCCGGCCAACAACCTCCAAATGCATACAATCCTAGGCCTCCGATTTCGGGCAATCAAGCCCCAAGCTATCCTTCTAACCAACCTCCACAAAATCAAACCACCTACCGGCCACCTCAAGCTCCTCATGCATATCCACCTCAAGTGCCAAGTTATCCTCAATCATCTCATCCTCCAAATTGGAATCAAAGGCCACCTGGGCCTTCCCCATACCAAGCTCCCTATCAAGCCCATCAAGCTCCGAAACGTGATCCTTGTATTGAGGAAAGGCTTCTCAAGGCTTTGGACTCTTTTGAGTCAAGTACCCAACTTTTGCATTCTCATTCCCAATCCATTGCAAAGTTGGAAGTGCAAATAGGCCAATTGGCCAATACTATGGCAAGAAGGGAGGAGGGTAGACTTCCTAGTCAACCCATAGCAAACCCTAAAGGCCAATATTTTGTTGATTCCACTCACGAGGAAGTGCAAGCGGTTACTACCCTCCGGAGTGGAAAGATTTTTCCTAATATGGAGATGTCCAAAGACACCACATTAGAGCAAGGGCATGAACCTCATTTATCAACTTTAATGAATGACTCTCAAGCATCACCTCATCATGTTCCTCATGATTCATCAAGTCCATTGCCGTCTTTCAAGGAAAATGAGCTTATTTCACTCGAGCCATTACCAACCAAAGCATACATTCCTAGGGCTCCATACCCTCAAGCACTAGTTGATCCTCAAGCCACATCCCTACCGTGGAAGAGTGGAAAGTATGAGGAGATGCTAGAACTATTCAAGAAGGTCCACATCAACTTTCCCTTGTTGGACGCCATCAAGCAAGTGCCTTCTTATGCAAAATTTTTGAAAGACTTGTGTACTCATAAGAGGCAATCCAAATCTCACGTCTCCAAAAAGCTCTTCCTAACTGAGCAAGTTAGCTCTATTCTTCAACTCGATCTACCTCCGAAATTGAGAGACCCCGGCACTCCTACCATTTCTTGCATCATAGGAGATCAATTGATTGAGGGGGCTCTTCTTGATTTAGGAGCTAGCATGAATCTTATGACATACTCCTTATTTTGTAAGTTTGGCTTAGGAGAGCTCAAGCCGACCTCGATAACGTTGCAATTGACCGATAGATCTATCAAGACACCACGGGGTGTTCTTGAAGACATATTAGTCAAGGTCGATAGATGTGTTTTCCCGGTTGATTTCGTTGTACTTGACATGGAACCGGGTGTTAGACATAAGAAATCCATTCCCATCATACTTGGCCGACCCTTCTTGGCTATGGCCAATGCATGCATCAATTGTAGAAGTGGCATCATGACCGTTACCTTTGGAAATATGGAATTGAAATTAAATATTTTTGATGCTACTAAACAATCTATGCATGGGAATGAATGTTTTATGGTGGATGATGATATTGTGGATGAATGTGCAAATGATGTGATGGTTGCGAATTTTAATATGGATGATGCTTGTGAATCATTTGTTGATGCTTGTGATGACTCTTTATCGAGTGGTGATGATGGTTTGAATTTTGATGATTTGCCGAGTGTTGAAGAGGATTTTCCGGGTTTACGTGATGAAGTGTTGACTTTCAATGATTTTCCGATGGTTTTTAATGCGTTGCAAGATGCGGACTTACCCACTTCGGATTTACTCGATGAATTTGAACATACTTGTGCCATGGCCTTTCGAAAAACTTCTTTTGAGCCATTGCCACCTATTTCCTCCACACCGGCACCCCCATCTTTGATTAAGCCTCCAACCTTAGAGTTGAAACCCTTGCCATCCAATTTGAAATATGAGTATCTTGGGCCAAATTGCTCCCTTCCGGTAATCATCTCTTCATCCTTGACTCTTGCACAAGAGGGAAAACTCATTAATGTGCTCACTAAGCACAAGAGGGCCATTGAGTGGTCCATTGCCGACCTCAAGGGAATAGACCCATCTATATGCATGCATCGCATACATTTAGAAGATGAGTCTAAGAGTGTCATAGAGTTTCAACGTCGATTGAACCCAAACATGAGGGAAGTTGTGTTGAAGGAGGTTTTTAAACTCCTTGAGGCGGGAGTCATTTTCCCCATCTCGGACTCCAAATGGGTGAGCCCAACCCAAGTAGTGCCCAAGAAATCGGGCATTGCCGTGATTAAGAATGAGAGGGGAGAAAGCATTGCTACTCGCCAAACCACAGGATGGTGAGTATGTATTGATTACCGGAAGTTGAATTCATTCACTAGAAAAGACCATTTTTCACTTCCTTTCATCGACCAAATTTTGGAGAGACTTGCTGGGCAAAGTTTCTATTGTTTCCTTGATGGCTACTCCGGATATAACCAAGTGGCAATTGATCCTAAGGACCAAGAGAAAACGACATTTACTTGTCCTTTTGGTACTTTCGCCTACCGGCGTATGCCCTTTGGTCTTTGTAATGCACCGGCAATGTTTCAACGTTGCATGTTAGCCATCTTTGGAGACATGATCGAACACTTTTTAGAGATCTTCATGGATGACTTTTCAGTATTTGGCCAATCTTTTGACTCTTCCCTTGAGAATCTTACCAAAGTCTTAGCTAGGTGTGAGAAAACAAACCTAGTCTTGAGTTGGGAGAAGAGTCATTTTATGGTAAATGAGGGGATTGTGTTAGGCCATGTTGTTTCAAGAAGGGGGATCGAAGTTGATAAGGCCAAACTTGAGCTCATCTCTAAACTTCCTCCTCCATCATCGGTTCGACAAATCCGATCTTTTCTTGGGCATGCGGGTTTCTATCGTCGCTTCATCAAGGATTTTAGCAAAATTTCTCGTCCCCTTTGTGCCTTACTTGCTAAAGATGTTCCTTTCAACTTTGATAATCCTTGCATGCATGCCTATACTACTCTTCGCGAGGCCTTGTCTTCCGCACCCATTGTGCACGCACCCGACTATTCACTCCCGTTCGAGATCATGTATGATGCCTCGGATTATGCCGTAGGCGCCGTTTTGGGTCAACGGATTGACAAACTCCCTCACGTCATATGCTACGCTAGCAAAACCTTAAATGATGCTCAAGTCAATTACACAACTACCGAGAAAGAGTTGCTAGCGGTAGTCTTTTCCTTGGAGAAATTTCGATCCTACCTCCTTGGTTCCAAAATCATTATCTTTACCGATCATGCCGTTTTGCGGTATTTGTTTTCCAAGAAGGATGCCAAGCCACACTTACTTCGATGGATCTTGCTTCTCCAAGAGTTCAATCTCGAATTTAAGGATAAAAAAGGCTCCTCTAATGTTGTAGCGGATCATCTTTCTAGGCTATCGTCCGAGCACATCTTAGACTCCATCCCGATCAATGAGTTGTTCCCGGACGAGCATCTTTTGGCCATCGATCAATTTCCCAAGCCGTGGTTTGCTCATATTGTCAATTATCTCACCACCGGGCAAATTCCACTCTTTTGGTCCAAAAATGATCGAAATAAATTCTTCTAACATATCAAGAACTATTTTTGGCATGATCCATACTTGCTCAAACGATGCCCGGACCAATTGTTGCGAAGATGTGTTCCCGAATAGGAAGTTATGTCCATCCTCACTCATTGTCATTCTCATCCTTGTGGTGGACATTTCTCCGGTAGGAAGACCGCCGCAAAGATCTTTGAATGCGGTTTCTATTGGCCCACCATTTTCCGTGATTCGCATAATTTTGCCAAAGCTTGCCTCCGGTGTCAACAAGTTGGCACAATTTCTAGACGCGATGAAATGCCCCAAACTCCCATTCTTGTTTGTGAAGTTTTCGATGTGTGGGGTATTGATTTTATGGGGCCATTCCCTCAATCAAATGGCTACTTATACATTTTGGTAGGGGTTGATTATGTTTCCAAATGGGTGGAGGCAATTGCCACGAAAACAAATGATCATAAAGTCGTGTTGAAATTCTTGCATGCCAATATTTTCACTCGTTTTGGTTTCCCGAGGACCATCATAAGCGATGGTGGCCCTCACTTCACCAACCGGCATTTTAAATCTCTATGTGAAAAATATGAAATTACACATAAGGTAGCCACGCCTTACCACCCTCAAACTAGTGGCCAAGTTGAGGTGTCCAATCGCGAGATCAAGCGGATCTTAGAAAAAGTTGTGAGAATTGACCGGAGGGATTTGGCATTTAAGCTCAATGATGCCTTGTGGGCCTATCGAACGGCCTACAAGACGCCAATCGGGATGTCGCCATTCCGATTGGTCTTCGGAAAACCTTGCCATCTCCCGGTAGAGATTCAACATAAAGCGTTTTGGGCAATTCAAGCTCTCAATTGGGACGCTAATGATATTTCAAGCAATAGGAAACTCCAACTTCATGAGCTTGAAGAAATTCGAAATGAGGCTTACGAGAATACCAAAATCTACAAGGCCCGGACTAAAGTTTTTCATGATAAACTCATAGTTCGGAAAACCTTTGATGTTGGGGATAAGGTTTGGCTCTACAATTCGCGTCTTCGGCTTTTCCCGGGAAAACTTAAGACTAGGTGGGATGGTCCATTTGATGTCACTAAAGTTTTCACCCATGGGGCTGTTGAGGTGCAAAATCCTTTCTCGGGGGCAACATTCACTGTCAATGGCCAACGTTTGAAACCTTATATTCATAGTTTCCCTCTTGACATCACTCTTGAGCCAACCGTGATGTTGGCGGAACCATACGATACTTGAGCTTTATTGCGTCTCGCTATAGACGGTAAATTTAGCGCTTGGTGGGAGGCAACCCATCCTTTCTTCGTATTTTTTTGAATTTGTTTGTTATTTCTTCTTTGCATGATTGATTGTTTTTCCCATTATTTGCATGTTTGATTTTGGTGTGTTTTTGAATTGATCTTTGTTGGAATAATTGTGATGTCGAGATGGTTTGTTGTTTTTGAGTGATGATTGATGAATCAACTGGTTTGGAGGGTTTGTATTGTGGTATTTTAACGCCTAAGGAGCCTAGTATTCATGCTTGAGCTGTGTGGGGCGAATTCCCAAGTTTTCAGCCCAGTTTTGCAGTTTGGTACATAAAAGATCGATCTTCCAAGCGGAGAGGATTGATCCTTTATGTCCATTTGAATGTACGCTAGAACCTGGGGGCGAGTGATCGATCCCTCCATCGCTCAGGATCGATCCCTTTTGCGAATTTATTCGTGACAGGGGGATAGTTTTGAGGTGATCGATCCTTCCATACCTCATGACCGATCACTTTTGCAAATTTATTCGTGACAGGGGGATGGTTTTGAGGTGATCGATCCTTCCATACCTCATGATCGATCTCTTTTGCGAATTTATTCGTGACAGGGGGATGGTTCTGAGGTGATCGATCCTTCCATACCTTAGGATCGATCTCTTTTGCGAATTTATTCGTGACAGGGGATGGTTTTGAGGAGATTGATCCTTCTCTACCTAAAGATCGATCTTACTCACTTGGACACGTCGGCACGACTTAAGTTTGAACCGTTATGATGCTGTCATGTGGCAAAAGATCGATCTTCCTCTTGAGGAAGATCGATCCTTTGCGGGGTTGTGAAACAAAAATATAAACCAGCGGGATCGACTTAGGGCTCACAAGCCCTAAGATCGATCCCCTTTCCCCCTTTTCTTCCCTCACGATAGCCGCCGCGCCTCTCTTCGTCTCCGACTCCGACGCAAATCGCCGCCGCCGACCAGCGAGCCGCCGCCCCCCATCTCCCAGTGCCTCCACGACACCTCCCCTTCACTCCTCTTCCCTTAATCGACCCCGGCGCTGTCCACATTTCTTCCTCACCTCCCCTCGAGCCACCGGTGCCGCCGCATCCTCCAAGCTCCTCGTCGCCGGCCACCTTCGTTGTTCCACTTCACCCCAAGGCGACCTCATCCTCTCCACTCACCTCCGATGGTTCGCAAGCACACCGCCGCCACCAAGAAGGCCGCCGGGAAGGGCAAGGCCGCCGCTTCGTCTTCCACACCACCGGCACGACCTCCCTCCACACCCTCGGCTAGACTTCCGGCACCTCCACAGCAAGCTTCCACCCCTCCGGCTTCACCATCTCCCCCACGAGCTTCCATCCCTCCATCCTCGTCGAACGGCCGGCAAGGACTCCGAGAGTGCCGGCCACTTCCTCCACACGGTCTCTAACTGCATCTCCCACGGCTCCGGCAACCTCCAAGAGGAAGACGGCATCTTCTTCCAACCCTCGCCAATCCAAGAAGATCAAGAAGCAAACCCGGCCGTCCACTGCGTCCACACTCGTCCGAGGTCTCCGTCCAGATTAGCAGCGGGATGTAAACCTTGAATTTACATTCAATGTGGAGCACTTTCGTACTGTCGAGCATGCCCAGGATTCTATTGTGATGTTGGAGAACCGTGGTCTTCTGCCTCTTTGTACACCGGAGACCACGGTGTACCCTAGGCTTGTCTGCATGTTCTACCAGAACATGACAGTTATTGCCTACGGGGATAAGCGAGACGACGCTGTTGATGGTTACTTCCCCTGCCTTGGCTTCACATCCATAATTGATGGGGTTGATGTTACCTTGACGGACAAGGCCATCTGCGAGGTTTTGGCAATCCCGTCACGTTGCCTCGGTCTTCATAAGCTGCAGCCCGAGGAGTTGTTCCGTCATGACTACGAGGCTCATCTCGTCCTCAACCCGGATCGCATAAGCCGAGGCAAATTTACACGGGCAGAGCTGTCGCCTCAATTTTGGTTGTTCGACGATATTTTGCGTCGAAATGTCTTCCAGAATGGCCATGACCAGTATCGAACTGGTAATTGGCTATGCATATTGTGGTTGTTGGCCAAGGATTGGGCGGTCAACATACCACAGCAGATTTTACAGGACATGTTGCAGTTTTATTGCGGGGCAGTCAGGGACAAGACAACGAACTATGCCAAGAAAGCCGTCCCGCATCTGTGCCTCATTTTAGCTTTTCTGGCGAGCCAGGACCTAGTCCCTGAGGGCGAGCCGACTGTCTCAGAGGAGGCCCTCAGGTTTGCACGCTTCGGTCGCCCCACTTGGGGCAAGGTCCTCGGCCATATGAGGAAGGCCGGTACGCCAGTCCGGCAGCCGCGTCCTCGGTGCCCCCCACCAGAGTTCGGACCCGTGGAGCACCCTACCATGGGTGAGATCTATCGGGAGCACCGGGCGTTTCAGGACGCAGTACTGCAACGCTTTGCCGAGGTAGACGCGCGCGACGCCGCCCTTCGCCAGGACATCACCGCACTTCACCAGGTCGCCTCGAGTATCCTCGCGCGTCTCGATGCCATCCACCCACCACCTCCGCCGGTCACTGCTATCGTTCCTTTCCGACCTCTTACCTTTCCAGACCCGAGACCTCAGGGATGATAGACTGTATTTAGGGGTATATTCTGTATTTTCTGGATGGTTGGAGTGTATCTCTTTTTGTGATTGGAGGGTGGGTAACTTTTTGTATTCCATTGCTCTACTTTTATATATGGTTGACATTGGTGATAGTGGATATATATATATATATATATATACATGATTCTTGGTATGGGGGTGTGCCCCGGGTGTGGATGTCTGTCTGTGGATGTATGTTTGTGGATGTATGTATATGAATGTGGATGTATGTTTGTAAATGAAGAGTGGTGTGGATGCATTTCTGTATTTCAATGTGAATGAATGTAAAAATGTTGGATGCAAATGGCATCTTTGTACAGCCCTTGGGCTTATCGAATAAATAGAGGGAATGCTGCCCAATTTTTCTCAAAAATTTTCATCTCTATTCGTTGATTTCCATAATGCTATGATGGGTATTTCTTCTATGATTTTACAGGGCATACGAGCTATGGATAGCAACGCAAAATACGACATTTTGACATCACAACATTACTGTTTTTCACGACTAACCTTGACCCTAACTCCTTTCATACCTTTCGTCAAGGTTACATTTTCGTCCATATCGTCACAAGGTTATCTCTACACTTTACCCTTCTTCCGTGCTTGAGGACAAACCCGCTTAAGTTAGGGGGTATGATTGCATCATGTTTATAGATAACCTGTGATCGATCTATAGTTAGTCATACATTTATTTGATTGGTAAAAATGCGAAAAAATTTTAGTTCTTATGCTAGCATGGATGACTATTGCATAATTTATCTTGATTCTCATGCTTTGTAAAATTTGGCAAATCATTTCATGAGTAGTGTTATTCTTCTACTTTAATTCTTCTTGCCATGCATTAAGGACATTTAAGTGATCCAATCCACTTGTGCACTTACACTTGTATGAGGGGGCAAGTAGTGTTTGATTGGGGAACCTTGATAGATTGGGGGTCCAAGGCTATTTACACTCGATTGAGATGACTTGTAGTAGGGTTCGAAGCCAAGTTAGAGGCCGAGAGCCAGGTTAATAAAAATGACTAGTCTTGATTCGTAGCCTTCTAGGCTTGAGTAGTTAGATCCGAGGGGTGCTTCAACACCTAATGCCCCAAGGCCATCTGGCTTGGTAGTCATTGATCTAACACTCGTTAAATGGGCCTAGTAGAAAGCTTAAGGGATCAAGGCATTGCACGGTCACGCTAGTATCAAATAAAAGCTTGTTGGTCACCTGTGATTCGTGGCCTGCTAGGTTCGGGAAATTAAGCCCGAGGGGTGCCTCAACACCTAGTGCCTTTAGGTCATCTGACCGAGGAGCCACTGGCCCAAATCTCGTTACATGGGCCTAGTAGAAAGCCTAAAGGATCATGGCATTGCACGACCACTGGTTTTAGTCAGAAAAAAAAAGAAGAAAAAAAAAGAGAAGAAAAGAACAAAGATTTTATTTTAAATAAAACTTGTCATTTGTTCAACCGGTGTAAAACGCTAAGGATGTCTAGTTTTGATTGGAACCCTACTTGAATGACTATGAGACCCCGAATACTTGAGTAGCAACTTTCACTACACGGATTGCTTAGATGAGCTTTGATCTTGGTCAAGTGCTTTGAAGTGTTTGAATGATGTTATTGATGGAATTATTCGCTTGCATTTTACTTGTACTATAGGTTGATGGATGGAGCTATGCATTCCAATCTATGTGTGCATATGAATGAATCTTGATTGCATAGGAACCAAAGCTATTTGAGAAGTGACTAATTGTTGATCGGGTGATTGCTCTTTAATAGTTTCTTATTTCTTCTCTTTCCCTTCAAGTTATTTTTCTTTTGCTTTGCTCGAGGACTAGCAAAGTTCAAGTTAGGGGGTGTGATAAGACGTGAAAAATGCATAAATCACCCTTTCAACTTGGCCTTGTTAGTCTCCGAGCAAAGCCTTACTGACGATTATTACCCTATGACATGTACAAGAGCCCTCAATGAGGATTGGATCAAGTTCCGAGCTTAAACGAAGTCATTCGGGCCAGTTTGTATGAAGAAGATCGATCCTTTATTGAAGAAGGATCGATCCTTTGAAGTACATTAAGAGAAATCCAGTCGGGACAACAAGGATCGATCCTCCATAAAGAAAAGATCGATCCCATTTGCGCATTTTTCAGTGACAGAGCGTAACTTCTGAAGGATCGATCTTCACTATGGGAAGGATCGATCCCTCACGAGCATTTTTCAGTGACAGAACGCAACATTCTCAAGGATCGATCTCCATCTACTAGAGGATCGATCTTCATCGGGGCGCAGCCAGAATTCAAGAGAAAGGATCGATCCTTTCCTATAGGAGGATCGATCCTCCACGGGACCAGCGATCACACGGAAGAGGAAGATCGATCCTCTACCTTACAAGGATCGATCCTTTTGTGCCAGCCGAGCAAAATCAATGGTCCAGATCTAATCCGAGTGGGGGAGGCTTGTTTACTATAAATAGACCCCTTATGGGGGATTTTAGGCATCTTCTCTTAGTCCTTTCTCCAGCCTTTCTAGTTTTCTTACCCAATTGAGAGGAGGACTTCTTGGAGGAAATCCATGGGAGGGAGAGCTTCATCAACCTCCATCCATGGATCGATCCAAGATGAGTAGCTAACTTCCTTTCTCTTGGGATTTCTATGTAGTTTTAGGATTCTTTTGTAGTTTTCTTAGGATTTTTGATGTGTAATCTTTGGGAATGATCTATTGTATGGATTTGAGCATGATTTCTTTATCTTTGTACATGGATCTTATATGTTGAATGGATAAATGCCCTTCTTTGGTATGAGCTAGAACTTGTGCATGATTGGTGTTTGTTGTTATGCCCCAATGAGTTGGATGTGCTAGAAACACATCCAATTCCGTTGGGAGGATGAATAGCCCTAGATTAGAGATTAGGGATGCTAGAACCATCCCTATCTCTCTAATTAGAGGATCCATTCTATCTTTCTCTTGCATTGGATTCGAGTTGCTAGAACCATCTCGATCCAATGCCCGACTCCATACGATACATTTTTCTTGCGACGAATCGATCTTAATCGAAGGTTCGTTAGCGACGATAGAAGCTAATCACTCATTCGTCGACTTTGTGAATGTGATTCCTTCCGGCGGATGATTCTAACCCGACTTCCGTTGAGCGATAAGTGAGGCTAATCACCCGCTTGTCGACTTCTAGATTTCGATCGTCCCAATTGGATTACACACATTAATTCCTTAAGAGGCTACACTAGAACCTACAATGAAATGGAAATCCCAAGACTTCTCTATATTAGTTTTATCTCCCTTTGCATAGTTAATTACTTTAATCATCATTAATCCAAAACCCAAATTATTTTAGCTAATTACTTGGAGTTATCTATCGAGTACATTAGTCAATTCTCATTTCCCTGTGGATCGACCCGGACTCCCACTAACTACTACGTAGTTAGTTAGGATTCGGTATAAATTGTAATCTCGACGCCCTAGTCACTTTCACGACGAGTGGGTTTGGTGCGTCAGTGACCCTGTTTTCATGAGCAATTTCTGGAGAGAATTCTTTAAAATGCAAGGAACGCAGCTTAAGATGAGTTCTGCTTATCATCCACAAACGGATGGACAAACAGAGGTGGTTAACCGTTGTTTAGAACAGTACCTTCGATGCTTTGCAAGCCAAAATCCACGACAATGGATGCAATTTTTGGGTTGGGCATAATACTGGTATAATACATCGTACCACTCGTCTACCGGAATGTCTCCGTTTGAAGCTTTATATGGCAGACCACCCCCATCCATTCCGAATTATATGGCTGGCCAGTCACCAGTAGCAGAAGTTGACAAGGAATTAATTGAACGGAATGAGATTCTTCGGCGGCTACGGAACAATCTGTATATGTCAGTCAACAGGACAAAGCAGGTTGCTGATCAACAACGTCGAGAGGTGGAATTTGATGGAACGTGAAAAGTGTCGCGGCTTAACGTGCCCGATCAAAATTAGAAATTTATAATCAAACTCTGAACTAACTACCTATGGGGTAGCTAGTGGTGAGTCCGAGTCGATCCGCAGGGAAGAAATTAGAATTGAAATGGCATACTAAGCATAATTGTCTACCAAGAAGTTGGAGGAAAAGATTTAGATTTGGGTTTTTAACTAGACTAGACCAAAATTAATGCAAAATGGTACTAAGATATAAAGAGAGGCCGAGGGATCCTTAATCAACAACAAGGGTTCTAATAGGTCTTCCTAAGATAAGGGCATGTCTCCTCAAATTGAATGGTTCAATCCAAATTATCGATAGGCGAATGGCTAGTTCCACCTATCGCTCGACGAAGATCGGGTTAAGAACCCTCGTCGGCTAGGGCAATCATCTAAAGATCGGCGATCGAAGGATGAGTTACGATCGCCGCTAACAACTCCTCTAATTAAGATGGATTCGTCGCAATAGAGCTAATGTGGTATGGATCTAGGTGTGATGGCGAAGTGGTTCTAGCACCTCGCTGGCCAAAATCACAATGATATGATGGGTGGAGGGTTAGGAATAGGTTGGTGGTGGTTCTAGCACCACAATCTAGTCCAATCTTGGATTAGCATCCTTTGTCATGAGAGAATCCATGGTTTTAGCATGAATCCCTCTCACGAGAGGTTCCATCCAAGCCCTAACATGCAAGAGACCTAGATCTAGGGCACAATAGGGCAATCCAAGCATTCATCAATAAAAATAACACCAAATTCATAAAGAAATTAACTCCAATCCATACAACCATTCAATAGAGTAGCAAAAAGCCCTAAATCCTAAGAATCCCTAATAGAAACCCTTATTACATCATAAGAATCCCTAAGCTAAGAGTTAGTGACTCATCTTGGGGGTTGGATCCATAGATGGAGGTTGATGAAGCTCTCCTACCATGGATCTCCTCCAAAAAGTCCCCCTCTCAATTGGGTAAAAAGAATCTAAAAGAAGAAAAGCTGGAGAAAAGTCTAAGAGAAGTCCCCCCAAAGGGATCTATTTATAGTAAACAAGCCTCCCCCACTCGGATTAGATCTGGGCCATTGATTCTGCTCGGCTGGCACATAAAGATCGATCTTTATAAGGTATAAGATCGATCTTTGCTTTCCGTGTACTCGCTGCGCCCGTGGAAGATCGATCTTCCTATAGCTGAAGATCGATCTTTGTTCTTGACTTGTGGCTGCGTCCCGATGAAGATCGATCTTCTAATGGAAGAAGATCGATCATCTGAATTGTTGCGCTCTGTCATTTGAAAAATGCACGTGAATGATCGATTATTCCCTATAGGAAGATCTATCCTTCAAAACTTGCGCTCTGTCATCTGAAAAATGCACGTGAAAGATCGATCTTCTCATGATAAGAAGATCGATCTTTCTTGTTCAGCCTGGGTTTCTTCTTGATGTCTATGGATCGATCTTCCTCTATAAAGATCGATATTCTTTGTACGGAACTTGCCCAAATGTGTTCGTTTTAGCTCCAAACTTGATCTAATCCTCTTTGAGGGCTCTTGTACCTGTAATGGGGTAATAGTCGTCAGTAAGGCCTTGCTCGGAGACTAACAAGGCCAAGTTGAAGGGATGATTTGTGCACTTTTCACGTCTTATCAGAATTCGATGTTGGAGACTGGGTATATTTGAAACTACATCCGTATTGGCAGAGTTCAGTCTTCAGGTGAGCGCACCAAAAATTAGCAAACAAATTTTTTGGCCCTTACCAAGTGGTTGATCGGATTGGGCCGGTAGCTTATAAACTCGCCATTCCTGAAGAAGCACGCATCCATCTTGTTTTTCATGTATCACTGCTAAAGAAAAAAATTGGAGAACAGGTGTTAGTAGAGCAAGAAGTACCTCCGTGTGATGATGAAGCCTGTGCTTCAGCCAGAGCGAGTGCTAGATTTTCGCTGGGTTAAAAGAGGTACTAAATACTTGGAAGAAGCATTAGTAAATGGAAGACCATGACGATGGCAGATGCCACTTGGGAACCGATCGATGCTATCATAAAACAATTTCCTAATTTGAACCTTGAGGACAAGGTTCTGTTTGAAGATGGGGAGAATGATGAGTCACGACGATCTGGTCGAATCCGCAAGCCTAACGCAAGGTATCAGTAGGAGTTTTAGTTCTGTTTTTAGTTATGTTTTTAACTGAAGGAGTGAGTTCTTAATATAAAGTCAAGTAGGAGTTTAGTTCTGTTTTTAGCTCTGTTTTTAAGAGTCCAATAGGAGAGGGAGTAGAGTAGGATTAGGAGTTAGCACCTGCGTGTGCTAAGAGGTTACTCTGTTCAGTATAAATAGAGATGAATTCTATGTGTAAGGTTAAGCATTGATTAATGAAAGTTCTCCTTCTTAGTCTTAAGAAAGGATCAGGGGTCATCCAGCCATTAAGTGGACTAGGGGTGCTCTGCAGCCATTAACTGCAGAAATCCACTTCTTACCTTCCTCTCTTCTCTTCTTGCTAAAACTTCATGTTAATATCTACGTGCAGTCCTGTAGTTTCTGCAACTAAATTAACCTATAGCTACTTGCGTCTTCTTCTTCTACCATAGAAGCAGTAAGTTGAGCAGTTAAGGGGGTCGTGGGAAATTAATTCCATCACATGGATACTGAGCTATATGATCCCAGTAATGAACTGCAATGTGCTACGTACTGTAGCTGTACTTGTATGCCATGGAGGCCACCACCTCAATCATCACGGTTAAAAAGTCGTCAGGTAAACAAAAAAGGCGATCCTCCGGACTCTGCCGTGAATCTTGTGGTCCAACCACACCTACCAAATTAACGAATATCCTGAAACATGCTGCCAATGCTGCATGGCTGTAAATTTTTTTCTGGTTAAAATGGAGAGTCTTTGTCCAGTATAGTATTGATTCAAATGTATTGTTGAGTTCTTGGGTGATTGAATAGGGTGGAAAACCAGCAGCCGCGCAACGCAACTAAGCACCTAGGAACCATGAATATATGGGATGTCCCGTCTGAATGTTGCAAGCATATATGGAATTTTTTGCGTTTCCATACTTGCCTTTTTGCGTTCCATCCCCTCTCCTTGATTTTTTTTAGGTTAATACCTCTCAGCTAATGAAATGACTGTTATACCCCTCACTGATACCTTAGCATGACATTTAATGCGATGACAACGACAAGAGAAGACTAGTGTCAGGGGGACATTAATTATGCCACACGTGACAAGCAACGTGTTTCCTATGCGTGGTTAGGCGCGTTTCTATGCGTGATTATGCAAATTTCTATACGTTGTTACCAAGCCTTTCTACGCAACGTGTTTCCCATGCGTTGTTAGACGCGTTTCTATGAGTGATTAGGCGAGTTTCTGTGCGTGGTTACCAAACCTTCCTGCGATTGTATTAGGGGCATTAATAACCCCTCCACGTGGCAACATCTTATTAGCCAGTACTAAAAGAATACTCTGACGCATGCGTGAGAAGACATGCGCATTAAATACTTTGTCGTATTACCACGCGTGATTATCACTATACGCACGTAGAAAATATGCTAATGTCGCACGAAAACAATACTCACGTTTATCAAATGTCGGATAAATACACATAAAAAGTACATAAACACGCATATGTTTGTTTACACGTTGTTAATGTGTTTTCTGTACGCTATTTAACAAAGGGATTAATACTTAACATGTAAAAGTTCTACGAAGGGAAATGCATGTGACCGTTTAAGCAGTTGTAAGAGTGCGTGAAATCTACTTTAGATGCTTGGTTGGTCAGCATACCATTTACAATTGATATGGATCCGCAAGAATACCGATCAAGTATCTAGCTCTCATAACCCATTAGAAGTGCATAAATATAATAAAACATTATGTAAACTAAACTTGTGATGGAAGGGTACTTCTTTCTGGTGAATGCGTTGGAGCCATTCAATTTAAGTACATTCGAAGTACCATCTGTTGTCTATTTTTTTTATGTAGTATTTGAACATGGTGGCGTTAGCTTGTCCGGGTCATCAAATACAAGAAAAATAATATAGCAATATTAATAGAAAATGTTGAAATGTGTTGATGCTTTCGATGTATGAACAAATATTAAGTATTGAACCTTTTGTTAAATAGCACACAAAAAACACCTTAACAACGCGTAAATAAACATATGCGTGTTTATGTGTTTTTTATGTGTATTTATCCGATATTTGAGAAACGCGAGTATTTTTTTCGTGCGACATTAGCATACTTTCTACACTCGTATAGTGATAACTGGTAATGCGATAGAGTATTTAATGCGCATGTCTTCTCACGCATGTGTCGCATTTAATGTGTCAGAGTATTCTTTTGCTATTGGCTAATAAGATGTTGCCATGTGTGGATGGGTCATTAATGCCCCCAATACAACCATAGAAAGGCATGGTAACCACACATAGAAACTCGTCTAATCACGCATAGAAAGTAGCCTAACCACGTATGGGAAACACATTGCGCACGAAGGCTTGGTAACCACGCATAGAAACTCGCCTAACCACGCATGGAAACGCGCCTACTACGCATAGGAAACACGTTGCTTGTCACGTGTGGCGTAATTAATGTCCCCCTGACACCGGTCTTCTCTTGCCGTCACCGTCACATTAAATGTCATGCCACGCCAATGTATCAGTGAGGGGTATAAGAGTCATTTCATTGGCTGAGGGTATCAACCTATAAAAAAAATAAGGAGAGGGGATGGAAACGCAAAAAAGGCAGCTTTGGGGGTATGGAAACGCAAAAAATTCAGCATATATATATACCAAAAAAAGTCATCTGAAACTACGGTCGAGCGAGCTACAAGAGTTTTTTCAAGAATGTCTCGCATATGAAGAATTGATGTACAATCTAGTAACAATCAGAGTAGTACAGATGTGCCTCACAACCTAAGTGCATTGTTTAGTGGCCGGCTAACGTTTGATCACGCAGTATATATAGAACTCTAAGATACAATGCCTGAGAAGTGATATACCCGAGCCTATCACTCCAGATGCATGATGGTGAGATTTTGGAGCCTACCATGGTTGAAGAATCTTGAGACATTTGGAAATGGCGAGCAATACCCGGCCAGTGCTGCAAATGAAGAAGAGTCTATAAAAGATTTTACCAGAAAGTGATGCAGCGGGAGCAATTGTCACCCTGTCACCAATCTCTGGGCTCTAAGCCAAAATCAAAGCTTGAACTACTCAAAAACAAATCAAAAGACCATAATGATTGCTAGCCAAGTAACTTAAAGCAAATGGATGTTCAAATTATTTATTTCGATAGATTGACTACAACATTCAAAATCGCTTCTTTCTGTCAGTTTAAAAACAACAATTGGTGGTTTAATATAGCATCAAAATAAAATTAGGATTGCTTGTGTCTCAAATTTCTTCTTTACCATCAGCCACTTAGCTGGAGATAAAACTTGATGGGCCAAAAGCTATTCAATATAGACTACTACTTCCACCTTCGAGTCTCACCACCATCTTGGGCATCATCTATTTACCTCCGCCCACGATTCCCAACAAGGCAATCAGCCCAAAGCTCATCCTGCGTGCGGCGCGGATATGTGATGACCACTCCATCCAATGGCTACGCTACAGCCTATCTGCATTCGATCTCTATATTATGGATAAGTTCTCAAATTCAAATGTTTCATCAAGTTTTAATCTTACTGATAATATCAGTTGGGATTAGTGGTTAGAATTTGTTTTCATATTGTGTCTCAGTTGATATGTACTTGACAGAAGAGCTATATATGTAAGTTTTCGACTATGTCTCGCCTTTTATTTATGAGATCATCAGGGTTTGCGGAGTGGGGTTTTGATTGAGTGCGGCTTGATAATGCTTTTCTTCTATTGAGTTGTTCCTTATTTATACTGGATGAGGGTGTTATTAGTATTAGCTCTTGAGATTTTGATGTCATGGCTGATTTTTTTTTTTTTTGTCAATTTTGCAAGTTTTAGCTTTACATATCTGTCATACAGCTAGTTATTTTGCATGTTCTAGTTTTACAGCTTCTTCCTTCTGTTAACATGAAATCTGCTTGATCTTTATTACAACTATTCTTATTTTGCAAGTTCTGGTTTTACAGCTTCTTCTTTACGTTAACAAGAAATCTCCTTGATCTTTGTTACAGTTATTCTTATATTGTAATTTCTAGCTTTGTTTACTATTGTTTGATTTTGGGACGATATGTGCTCGTCTATGATGAGCATGTTGAAAGGGTGGATATCTATAGTATAGTATCTGTACACCCTATGTGATATGTATAGAATAATGAAATTTGTCATGTGTAGATGGCAATGGATGATATGAGAAGGGCCCATGAGAGAGGGGTCCATATCGGGCATGGCCTTTATTGTTGTCGCGATAAAACTGTTTGGGAAAAGATCGAGGTGTTACATACTTAAAAATCCTCAAAGGGATAACTATATCAAGAAGCTTTTGGAGAGCGACGTGACCAGTACTACCATGGTAAGAATGAACCGAAAATGCTTTACAACTCTAAGCAATAGACTAAAAATGAGAAACCTGTTAGAACCAACAGACAATATGTCAATAGATCAGCATTTGCTGCATTTCCTTCATATTGTGGGCCACAATATCCGCAATAGAGTCATCGTTTGTAATTTCAAATGTTCCGATGAGACTATGTCTAGATATTTTCACATTATGTTGAAGGCTATAACACCTCTTCATGATGAATACATACATGGGCCCAGTACGACCACAAGTCAGTATATTTCAATGTGGCCCAAGTACTTGCCATGGTTCAAGGTATAAGTCATAGCCATGAGCTGTAAAATATGTTGTCTTGTTTTCCCTTGTACACTTGCTAACATAATCATGACTGTCACAAGATTGTGTTGGTGCCATTGACGAGCACTCATGTGCATGCATCGTTACATGCGAGCATGGTTGCTACTTTCAGGGGCCGAAAACCATTTCTTACCCAAAACATCCTAGCAGCAGTGGACATCGACTTGAAGTTCACATATGTGCTTGCGGGGTGGGAGGGCTCATCACATGATGTTGTGATCCTCTGAAACGCACTGGATAGGCCCGATGGAATTCAAGTTCCAGAGGGTAAGGGTCAACACTACTATGACAGTTTACTTACTTAGTACACATTGTTTTATACATTGCATTTACGTCTAGTCGTTTTTTTTAGACAAGTTTTACTTGTGCGACGTTGGGTATGCAATGTGACCCGGGTTTTGGTCACCCTATCGCGGTGTTAAGTACCATTTGAGAGACTTTGGTGAATATAAACCAAGTAATGCAAGAGAGTTATACATTTTCATGCACTCGTCACTCAGAATGACAGTCGAGAGAGCATTTGGGGCGTTGAAGATTCGATTCAAGATTCTTACACCCCGCCCCTTTTATCCCTTCGAAACATAGATTGGCATTGTTCTCGCATGTTGTATTGTCGCGCCCCGGCCCAGGAAACCCATCCCAGACCGGGACACGAGGGGGGGAAACCTACATCTACTGACAACCAACAGGCGAAGACCGATGCAATAAAATAAAAGGCGGAAGTAAAACTACATCTACTATATCGAAACATTATATACAACAGAATTAGCAACATTTACAACATTTACAATAATCAAAAGAAATTACATCTTCAGGGGTCTCCGCAAAGGCGCAAACAAAGCCCTCCTGGCCCTCAGACATGGTCAGCCGGCGAAGCGCTACCACAGGACGAACACCGGTGGCCCACAGGGGAAGCGCTGGTACCTGCACCTGCAAACAACACGGCCCAGGTAGGAATGAGCCAAAGCTCAGTAGGGTTCTACTCTAAGACACTCACAAGGAAGGCGACACCAATCGTACTACTCTGTGCCAAGCACTGAGGCCTGCCAAGGACCCCATAAATCCCGTCAGTAACCCGAAGGGCACCTGTCCAAAGTACGTCCCTCCGACGGCCGCTGTTCAGGGGTGGACCACCTCCGACAACCTCTGACATAGGGTGGGCAACGACGCTACCAGTAGGACACCACTCTCCAAGCGGGATCTCCACACTTGACGGAACTACCGTGGTTACGACAACCATCTCTCAACGTTCAAAGCAACAGAGTCAGTACAGCCCCTATACTCCAAATCAAAGGCTAAGTCCTACCAGGGAATCTACAATCCCATCATCATCACCCCCAGGGTCCTAGTCCAAGCAAACCTCTCCAAACACAACCAGGAGGACCACCGCCCAAGGAGAACACCCTTTCCCCTGCCGGTCACTGAACAGGACGACCCAAGGCGGGGTGACGATAACCAACACTTAGCGATTAATACTGGAGTACTAGGGACAACACCCAGCCCACACCTAACCTAACATGCCTCTAATGCACAATGTAACAGGCAAAAGAAAAAAAGAAAGCAGTAAAGCAAGCATCAAGCAAGGGCACACCTTCGGCCCATTTATATTAAGCAATAAAGGGTACACATGGTAAAGGGGCATACATGGTATCAAGTTTATACTACACAATCCCGGGAGTCACCACTCTCCCGGTTCAACCACAAAGCTGTAACAAACAACAGTTCATGACAATAACATTGACCATGCCATTAGAGCGGTAAATGGACTATCATAGCAAGCCTCGCGGGCAAAACCGCCAAAACCACATGTATACGAAGCCCCGCGGGCAAAACAACCTCAAACAGGCGTTCAAGCACCAGTTGGATCGATCCGACTTGTCCTCGGATCGATCCAACTTGTCCTTGGATCGATCCGCTCGGGAAAACCAAGAAAACAACCATAGCCGATCGATCCAATCTGCCCTTGGATCGATCCGACTAGCCTTGAGATCGATCCAACTCACCCTTGGATCGATCCGGCTAGGAAAAACCCCGTAGAGCCATTCCTTCAGACACTGTTCCTGGGACAAGTTGGATCGATCCAACTACCACCCTGGATCGATCCGACTTCCACAAATGAACAGGCCGACCGGAGTGCGATTTGGATCGATCCAACCACACCTTTGGATCGATCCCACCCGCCCCTTCGGCCAACTTTCGACGGCGAAAACGGCCGGAAAACTAAGCCAAACTTCACCAAACTTGGTGAGTTGGTGGACCCGGTGCTCACGATGCTACACAAGACTTCAAAACCGGAAAACATCGCCTATGCATGAAGATCTACACAAAATACGTTCAAACTCGGCGAAATCAACGGAAAACGTGAGGAAAACCCGACGATGTCGCAGGTAGGAACCCTACCTCACAAGAGCTGCTTCAATCCACGAAGCAAGGCCTTGGATCTTCCTATCTCCTTCCAAGAAATCACCGGGAACGAGCTCGGACGCGACGAGATCGGGAAAAGAGAAGAGAAGAAGCCCGGCGTCCGCTCTTATACGAACGCTCAGTGCGATTCGGATCGATCCGAACTCCACCTCGGATCGATCCGAGTCCCACTGGCGGCAACTCTTCCCTAGTGCGAGTTGGATCGATCCGAAGTGGAGTTCGGATCGATCCAACCTGCGCTGGGAAGGGAAATTGGGCCCGGTTCAAGCCCAATTTCGGATCTCTCGATCCCGGGGTCCACCTAGCCATCCTATTCAAACACATACACCAAAACAAGGCCTGTGTGTGCACATGCGGGTGTGAAACAAACCAACAAAGCGCAATTTACCAAATTGTCTTTGCGGTCAACTACGAGTCAAAGGAATAGAGGAACGGGTCCTCACATGTATACTGCACATCTCAATCATAGAGGAAGGTGGGGGTGATATGATGCCTACTGATGACGCATGGATACAGATGTCCCAACAACCAAGATCATAGAGAGAGCTTCGGGAAGAAGCCTGAGAGTGGACAGACTTTAGGGATAGATTAGCGCAGTCAATGTGGAATGAGTGAGACCGTCTTTTAAGATAATTCTATTTCTATAATATTATAAAGTTGGTGTTGTAATATATATGTGTACTAAAGAACACACACTATACTTCTATTAAAGAACGAAGGAGAGAAGAAGGATGAACACAAGTAGAGAGAGAGAGTGAAACTTCTCTTATGCTGCTCTCTACTTCCTCTCATTGATCTACCATTTCATCCATCAGCCAATGCCTATTTATAGGCATTTGAGTACATATGAGACAAAGTATCATCACATGGGTGAAAGTAAATTTCAACCCTCATTAATGATGGTAGGTAATGGTCATTCATGTATGACCATGTATAATAGCACATGTTTCACAACACTCCCCCTTGAATGACCATTAGTACAATAGTGTGCATCGTTAAAAACCTTTACTAAGAAAAATCCAGCAGGATAAAAACTCAATGAATGAAATGAGTATGCCATTCTTGCTTAGAGAGGTATTAAGCTATCAAGACTGCCTCGTTAAAACCTTGCTAAGGAAAACCCAGTGGGAAAAAGCCTTAGCGAAGGAAAAAGAGTACAGTACCTGGATATCTCCATTACTCCCCCTCATGAAGATATAAGATGAGCTTAATTGCTTAGATCTTTGAGATGGCGCATACCGATCTCATGTACTAGCTTTCTGAATGTAGTCGTCGGTAATGCCTTTGTAAATAAATCGGCCAAGTTGTCACTAGAGCGTATCTGCTGGACATTAATATCGCCGTTCTTTTGGAGCTCATGCGTGTAGAAGAATTTTGGAGATATATGCTTGGTCATATCGCCTTATATATATCCACCTCTGATCTGAGCGATGCAAGCTGCATTATCTTCATATAATACCGTCGGGGTATTCTTGATTGAAAATAACCCACAAGTATCTTGAATATATTGTATCATACTTCTTAGCCAGATACATTCTCGACTTGCTTCATGAATGGCAAGTATCTCAGTATGATTTGAAGAGGTGGCGGTTAGTGTCTGCTTCATAGATCGCCAAGATATAGCAGTGTTACCATAGAGAAATATATACCCGGTTTGTGACTTGGCCCTATGTGGATCAGAAAGGTAACCAGCATCTGCATAGCCAACTAATTGTGGCCTCGAATCATTTGAGAAAAATAGTCCGAGATCTGTAGTTCCACGAAGATAGCGTAATACATGCTTGATCCCATTCCAGTGCCTTCGGGTCGGTGCAGAACTGAATCTTGCTAATAAATTGACTGCAAAGGCTATATCGGGCCGCGTGTAATTTGCAAGATACATAAGAGCTCCAATTGCACTAAGATATGGTACTTCAGGACCAAGAAGCTCTTCACCATCTTCTTGAGGGCGAAAAGGGTCTTTCTTCACATCAAGAGATCGGACAACCATTGGAGAACTCAATGGATGGGTTTTGTCCATATAAAATTGCCTCAAGACCTTTTCTGTATATGTTGTTTGGTGAACCAATATTCCACTTGGAAGGTGTTCGATCTGCAAGCCGAGACAAAATCTTGTCCTTCCAAGATCCTTCATTTCAAATTCTTTCTTCAGATAGTCAGATGCCTTTATGAGTTCTTCTGGAGTCCCAATTAGATTCAGGTCATCTACATATACTGCAATAATAGCAAATCCAGAGGCTGCTTTCTTGATGAATACACATGGACTAACTGAGTTATTCACATATCCTTCTTTTAGAAGATACTCACTGAGCCGATTGTACCACATCCGGCCAGATTGCTTTAACCCGTACAAAGATCTTTGAAGTTTGATAGAATACAGATCCCGGGATTTATTTGCTTCAGGCAATTTAAGTCCTTCAGGGACTCTCATATAAATGTCACTATCTAGTGACCCATATAAGTATGCCGTGACTACGTCCATTAGATGCATATCTAGTCTTTCTAAGACTGCTAAACCAATCAAGAAGCGAAAGGTTATTGCATCCATGACAGGAGAGTATGTCTCCTCATAGTCTATACCAGGTTTCTGTGAGAAACCTTGTGCTACAAGCCGTGCTTTATATCGCACTATTTCATTTTTCTCATTTCTCTTACGCACAAATACCCATTTGTATCCCACTGGTTTGACATCTTCTGGTGTCTGGACTATAGGTCCAAAAACACTTCGTTTAGCCAGCGAGTCTAATTCAGCTTGAATAGCTTCTTTCCATTTTGGCCAATCAACTCTACGTCGACACTCTTCGACGGATTTTGGCTCAAGCTCTTCATTACTTCTGGTAATGTCAAGAGCAACCGCATATGCAAATAAGTTGTCAACAACAGTTTCATTTCTATTCCACTTTTTCTCAGTGTGCACACAATTTATCGAGATCTCATGATTTTCAGATATCTGGACCTCTTCAGGAGGTGCCTGAACCTCTTCGGGAGGTGCTTGAACCTCTTCGGGAGGTGTCTTTCCGAATCGATTCATATTTGGAATACAAACATCATGTTTGTTAATCTCTTCAGGAGTATTAATCTTATGGCCAGTTTGTCCTTGTGTCTTTCTTTTCCTTGGGACCTTATCCTTGGCGCCAATAGGTCTCCCACGCTTCTGGCGTGCTTTAGATTCACATGCTTTGGGATCATCAGATTGCTCTTCAGGAACATTAATCCGAGCTGGAGCATTTGCAGCTGGAATATGTGATTTCATCACTCGATGTGAATCAGTAAATGCATCAGGCATCTGATTCGCAATCTTCAGCAAATGTATAATTTTCTGAACTTCGAGTTCAGTTTGACTTGTTCTAGAATCAAGATGAGACAATGTCGAATTGTTCCATACAATTTCATTTTGAGCTTCTGGCTTCTTCTTGTCTCCCCCTAATGGTGGGAAAACTGACTCATCAAAGTGACAGTCAGCAAAACGTGCTCTAAACAAATCTCCTGTTAAAGGCTCTAGATACCTAATGATAGAAGGAGAATCAAAACCAACGTAGATACCCAGTCGACGTTGAGGACCCATCTTGGTTCTCTGAGGTGGAGGAATTGGCGCATAGACAGCACATCCAAAGATTCTTAAGTGAGAAATACTTGGTTGTTGGCCAAAAACAAGTTGCACCGGTGAAAATTTATGATTTGCAGATGGCCTGACTCGGATCAAAGATGCTGCATGTAATACAGCATGCCCCCAAGCTGATACAGGTAATTTGGACTTCATAAGCAATGGTCTAGCTATCAGTTGGATACGTTTAATAAGTGATTCTGCTAGGCCATTTTGAGTATGTGTATGTGCAACAGGATGTTCCACATTTATCCCAACTGATATACAATAATTTAAAAATGCTTGAGATGTAAACTCACCAGCATTATCAAGACGAATTGTCTTGATAGGATAGTCTGGGGACTGAGCTCGTAACCGAATGATCTGAGCTAAAAGTTTAGCAAAAGCAGTGTTACGAGTGGATAGAAGACATACATGTGACCATCGTGTGGATGCATCTATTAAGACCATGAAGTATCGAAATGGTCCACTTGAGGGATGAATGGGTCCACATATATCACCTTGAATTCTCTCCAAAAAACTTGGGGATTCAGAGGTGATTTTAGAGGGGGATGGTCTTACTATTAGTTTTCCTTGAGAGCAAGAAGCACATGAATATTCACTGGCCAAAAGAATCTTCTGGTTCTTAAGGCTATGCCCATGAGAATTTTCAATGATTCGACGCATCATCATCGAGCCAGGATGACCAAGTCGATCATGCCAAAGCATAAACTCCTTTGGATTAGACCACTTCCGGTGCGTCACAGCATGTGATTCTATTGGTCTTATTTTCGTATGATATAGACCAGAAGAAAAGGCAGGAAGCTTCTCAAGCACATGCTTATGGCATGAAACTGTAAGTGTGATGCACAAATACTCTACACCAGTTTCATTCGTCGTTTCCATATGATATCCATTACGATGTAAATCCTTGAAACTGAGTAGATTTCTTCTGGATCTAGTGGAGTATAGTGCATCATCAATAGATAGTTTTGTTCCTCTGGGCAAAACTATGGTGGCTCTTCCGGAGCCTTCAATCAAGTCTGCTGGACCTGATATTGTATTAACATTTGATTCTTTTAACGTTAACTGTGAGAAGTACTTACGATCTCGGAGGATCGTGTTTGTTGTTGCATTGTCTGCAAGACATGCATCGCCATCCATCTGAGAAACATTTAGAACAATACATGCATTCATAGGATATGCATAAACTTGAAGTCATTCAAAGATACATAGTAAAACAGCAGTACATACTGGTAGATAAAAACATGATACATGAATCTAGTTAGTGTCCATCCATTCCTCAGATCCTACGAGGAAGTCCGATACATCCAGAGATGTACCAACCATGGGGGCTTCAGGAAATGAGATATCAACCATGCCATCGAAATCTGTAAAATTTGTTTCAACACATTTTTTCTTTCCTCTTGCTGTGTGCTGCTCCACAACATGCTTTGGCGCACGACAGTTGCGAGACCAGTGCCCTTTTCCTCCACATCGGTAGCATTCATCATCATTTTTCCTAGAGGTTCCACCTTCAAGTTCTTTTCTCTTTTTATTTCCTACTTGATCATTTTTAGAGAGGGGTTGAGAGGCATTGTATCCTTCACGATAATAATGAAACCTATCATTACCTCGAGCACGACCACGCCCTCGCCCTCGTCCACGACCACGTCCACGCCCGTGGTGGTGTCTATGATGGGTATTGGCATTCGCTTCAGGGAATGGTGCAGATCCAGAGGGACGAGACTCGTGGTTTTTCAGTAGAATCTCATTATGTTTCTCAGCTCTTAATAATGCATCAATTAACTCAGAGTATTTTTGAAATCCATGTTGCCTATATTGTTGCTGCAGGATAATGTTAGATGCATGAAAGGTAGAATAAGTTTTTTCAAGCTTATCTTGATCAGTGATAGTTTCCCCACAAAGCTCTAATCGGGAAGTAATTCTATGTAAAGCAGAGTTATATTCACTAATACTTTTAAAATCTTGCAACCTCAAGTGAATCCAATCATAACGGGCACTTGGTAAGATAATGGTTCTAAGGTGGTCGAATCTATCTTTTAAGTTGTTCCAAAGGATGAAAGGATCCTCTATTGTAAGATACTCATTTTTTAGGTCCTCATTAAGATGATGTCGTAGGAAGATTAAGGCACTGGCTCGTTCACTGATTGTGGCAGAATTCCCCTCTTGAATTGTGTGTCCCAAATTTCTTGCATTTAGATGTAGTTTAGCATCTAATGCCCATGACATATACTGACTGCCGGTAATGTCGAGGACCAAGAAATCATGCTTCACAATATTTGTCATAATGCTGTTTAAGGAAATAAATGAATATGCCAAAAATCAATTTAAGGAAAAGAAATAGTGATAAAATTTTTTTTTGTTTTTTGTTTTTTTGTTTTTTGTTTTTTTTTTGGCCCCGGTTTTTTGGCGGATCGGTAACGATCCGGATTCGAACCGTGGGCGCTTCATTCCATAAGTCCGAGCAGCCGTACTGACCACTCGGGTGGCCCCGAAGGACCGATAATATCTCGCATTAAAATGTTCATATAATGAATGACTGATATGAACTGCATATATCAAAGCATTAAGCAAATAATAAAAATTAATACTGAAAAATAATTCGTACTTCAGGTACGAGATTATGTGCTTCATGCACAATATAGTGTTTTGCACTTCGGGTGCAAATTAAGTGCGTGCTTCAGGCACTGTTGTAGTAACTTGTGCTTCAGGCACCAAGTTGTGTGCTTCAGGCACTCTCTTAATTTGTACTTCGGGTACATCAAATTTTGTACTTCTGGTACAATTATTTTACCCTGTGTGCTTCAGGCATCACAATAGTTTATAGCTTGTACTTCAGGTACAACTATATGCTTCAAACACTGTATAACCTAGGTTAGGATGAAAATAGCTAGTATAATTACAAAGCAATGTCAGTAAGATATACCTGACTGGTTCTCTCCTTTCCTCTACGTGGTAGAGTCTCGTGCTGATAACGTGTTGTAATATATATGTGTACTAAAGAACACACACTATACTTCTATTAAAGAACGAAGGAGAGAAGAAGGATGAACACAAGTAGAGAGAGAGAGTGAAACTTCTCTTATGATGCTCTCTACTTCCTCTCATTGATCTACCATTTCATCCATCAGCCAATGCCTATTTATAGGCATTTGAGTACATATGAGACAAAGTATCATCACATGGGTGAAAGTAAATTTCAACCCTCATTAATGATGGTAGGTAATGGTCATTCATGTATGACCATGTATAATAGCACATGTTTCACAACAGTTGGCAGATTGTAAGGACAAACCAGTACTATTTTGATATTTATGAAGCAATGCATGTTTCTTTTTGGTTTGCAATATTATATAGGAAATGGAGCCTTCAAATGACTCTGTTGGTGCATGTAGTGCCAATAAGGGTAAGGGGAGCAAGCATTCCCTTTTTTCACTGGCAAGTGCAGTATACGAAATTTCTGTTCAGATTCCTAGCTGAATAGATGACTGGCATGTGGGTTGAGAACAATTACAAAGGGTCTGCCTTAAGTGCAGCCATGAATGCCTTGAAATAGACATTCCGTGTGTCTGTCACGGAATCAAATGTCAAAAAATCACCTTAGGCATTTGAGGACCAAGTGGGCTATCATAACCACTTTGAAGAATCTAAACGGCATAGACTTGAATGAGGAGACGAAGATACTCACCATGGGTGAAGCGGAGGTAGCGGAGTATTGCCAGGCAGGGGCGGATCTATGAGTGGGCTGCACCGGGCTATAGGCCGGGCATCCCACATGAAATTTTTCAAAGGGCCTATATATTTAACCCATTTAAATTCAATATAAACACATTAAGCCCAACCTAGTCTAATGGCTAGCCCACCCACCAGCCCAGATTCCCAATCCAGTACTGCCAAAGAGTCAAAATTAAAAGGTGTGTAGGCAGCCTGCTGACATCACCGTACGAACTAGTCAAAACTAAAAAGTGCCAAAGAGTCCAAATTAAAAGGTGCATAACTAGGTGTCAGTGACTGGGGTATTGGGCGGCCTGCTAACATCACCGTACGAACTAGTGTTGCTGCCTGCTAGGTCTAGTAATTAGGGGGGCGGCCTATTGGGTCAAGTGATTAGGAGGGCGACCTGCTGGGGGGCGGCTGAGGTATTGGGCGGCTCTACGAAGGAAATCCGTAATTTGGGTGGCTGTCCTGAATTCAATATTATATAGGGGTGAAATCCGTGGATCTACGAAGGAAGGCCATGCTCTTCCGAATTCAATATTGGGCGGCTGTCGGCTGAGATATTATACACAAATCCCTAATTTCTATTTCTCTCATCTCCTTTTCTCAAATTAAATCCCTAATTTTGGATTCCTTGAAATTTTGGAGATCACTATCACATCTCTTCCATGATGCCATTAGTTCCATGTAAGGGATAGGGGGAGGTTTGATCTCTTCTTCGTCAAAAGAGAGGTAAAATCATTCTTTGTATTTCTCTATTTGTGTTTTGGTGATTTTTACATATTTTTGGAGACCGGTGGATTGATTTTGTGCATTTTAATGATGGAATTGATCCCATATGGGGAAAACCTAGTTTTATCATATGGACGAGGATTTTTTGAGAGGTTGTATGACTATCTACATCGAAAGATAGCTTGCACAAGATATTGAAACAAATGAGATAATTGACGAATTCTATGCTCAAAAGAATTGTCGAGCACAACTTCGATAGTGTGAATTTACGCATGTTAATTTATTCACATTTGTTTACTCGTTCATCAAAATGTTTGATAGGCATATAATTTATTCACATAGTATTTGATTCTTGCAGGACACCCATGGGTTCAAGGCTTCAAGTTAATGTCGTAGCTCCTAATAGCCCCTTGATTTTATTGTTTTGTCTCTCTTAAAAGCAATTTTCTACAACGTACAAGGTAAAGAAAATGACTTTAAAAGGTTAGTAGTTGCATAATTGAGAGATTAGACCCCAGTTGCAATTTTTTTGTTTTCAGAATTATTTTATAAATGATTTTACTGTTCAGAAAAGAATGTGCTTTGAATATTGAGAACACTACTTGAGCATTTACTGTTTGGATATAGTCTCTTGTTCTTGTGTAGAGTAACAGCAACTGAAACATAGGAGCGGGCTTTTTGAAATCCATTAGAGATATTACATTAAAATGTGAGCCTGTGATTGGTATAGTTTCCATCAAGCAAACCATTAGGATAGTGTTAGCCCGGACGGACTTTAAATCCTGGATCCGCCCCTGTTGCCAGGTATATGGCAATTCCTTATCCCATAAAAATATTTTCTTTTTAGCATTTGAATAGTAGCATTTCCTAACCCAAGAGACGCAACTCGTAGGCACATCTGAAACATGCTCCCTTATTTAACAGCCCAATTCCCACCTATGAATACATGTCAATCGTCTGCAATGGTAACATGGCCAGAGGTGAGTATGCAAAGTCATTTAACGACCCCTCCCGAAGTCAAGTTCAAGAGTCTATATCCCATATAGAAGATGTTGATATGCACATCGATCCGAGAGCATATTGATGGTACGCATAGCCTGGGGATCACTAGTTCTACCCAACAAGCCCAACCCCTTGACAAGAGAAGATCTACGAAGCGTGCTAACACTGATGAGATTGCAATTGAAGCAATTGCATAAGTTGTTGCTTCGGTACGGGAAGTGGCGAGTGTGATAAATACATCCACTTCTTGTCAGTTTGCTAATGATCAATATGTTGCTCTTATGGATCTTGCAAAACATGGCTGCCCACCAGACGACTTAGATGTTGCGTATGAGTACTTAATTGGGAATGATACATTAGCTAGGGCTTTCTTGGTTAGGGGTGTTGCTCATAGGATCAAGTGGTTTGATCATTTTCGCGCCGCCTTGCAACCTCCGCAACGTACTACTGATTGGTTTGATGCTTGATCTAGCGGGACCTTATATATAGCAGTTTATATATGCCCTTCACTGACACTGCTCTTCGGATTCTTTAGTACTTATGTGACTATTGCTACTACTATGCCTCTTTATTATCTTATTTGACGGTTTACTTCCATGGCAGTTTACTTATGTGACTCCTACTTATGTATTTGCTTTTATGTCACTGTAATGGAATGTGAGCGCTACTTATGGGACTTCTACTTATGTATTTGCTTTTAAGTCGCTGCTATTACTACAAGAAAAAACACCTATAGCGACCAAATATTTGCGACCACATCAAACTAGTCATAATATATATAGCAATAGCCACCAAAAAAGATTTGGTAGTCATAAAATATAAAAAAGTTATTTATCAGCGACCAATATGTGTGGTCGGAAATAGTAGTCATAAAATCTAAACTTTCAGCATATTTGCGACCATATGTGTGGTCGCTTGGCTGATATATAATAATAGCGACGAGTTATTTGGTCGCAAAAGATAATTTATTAATATATAATTTTCATGGATAGAATATGCGACCATAACTTGGTCACAAAAACATCCGATTTATATTATTTTATAATATTAAATCTTCTAGGCGGTTTTTTGCAAATATAGGCCCTAATCCCTTAACTCCTAATCCCGACCTTAACTCCTAATCCCGACCGTCTCCTCCCGAGGAGAGGTCGCGGTCGCCGTCGCCGTCGCGCCCGACGAGTGGTCGCCACCGTCGCCGTGGTCGGATCTCCGTTGCCCGACGAGTGGTCGCCACCGTCTCATCCTCCTCTCCTATTCCGCAGGGACCTCCTTCCACGGCGAACCCGACCTTCGCTCGCTACCTACCTCCTATCTCCGTCGTCATCGCCGCGCAACCGTCCTCGAGCCTATCATCCTCGTCGGTGAGCTCTCTCTCTCTCTCTCTCTCTCTCTCTTACTCCCCCTTCGTCCCCATCCCGCGCAGCTCCGTGATCGCGTCACCGCCGCGCCATGGTCGCCGGCTCGAGGCTCGTCGGTGAGCGCTCCCTCCCTCTCTCTCTCTCTCCCCGCCTCTCTCTCTCCCTCCCTCCCTCTCTAGATCTCTCTAGATCTCTCTCTCTCTGTCTCTGTCTCTGTCTCTCTCCCTCTCTCCCTCCCTCCCTCCCTAGTCCCTCCCTCTCTAGTACTCATCTGGTATCAATCCGGTTCCCGTAAGCCCCTCTCCCGCGTCTCTTTCTCTCTCTCTATTCCTATTGTCTTATTCCGATCAGGTATACATAATTGGATTTGTTCTCATCGTTCCATCTCATCTCCATCCGGCAGCTCTGATCCCTTTGTCCGAGTTACGCCAGCCGGAGGCGATGAAGCACTATGATCTGGAAACGGATATCGAAGTCCTTGATCTCATCGATACTGCTTCGAGACAGAAGGAGGTCCAGCCTTTGTAACTTGCTTTCATTGAGTTTTCGTTTAGATCGACAGGTTATTTAGCTATATCTTTTGATTCATGGAAAAAATGGTCAAATTTGGCTTTTTTATTTTGTTTTTGCTCTACTTGGAAATGTTAGGCCACGATCCTTGCGAAGTTATATTGGGGGAGACGCGAGGGAGAAGCTATGCGCGGCAGTGGAAGATCTGAAGCTGGATTCGCTGGTCATGGGAAGCAGAGGCCTCAGCCAGCTCCATAGGTATATTTGCGGATCATAATTATCTCACGTCCTCATCGCTTTGTCCCGTGATATTGATATAAAAAAAGAGTATGAGATGATGCCCAAGATTCCAGATAGATTTTTAGGTGCTTATAAGGACTTGAATATTAAGATGGTCAGGAGTCAACGTCTGTTCAGATGTTACCTGCAAATCTATTTGCCATAATTTAACCCAATGTCGACGAAAACGATGGCCACTGATGTCAAAAAGCACTGTCTTGATCCTTCTCATTGCAATCGGAAACATTGAACTTCCATTGGTTGTTTTTTCCCATCATTTTCTGATCTATTGTGTATGATTTCAGTTCTATTTTGGCCAGCTCACAAACAATGCACATTACTCTCAGGGCATGTTCAACTTTGATTATAAGGTTTGTTATACTTAACGCTAGCTTAATTGAGTTTGTAATTGCTTTGAGATCACTATTTATGAACTATAATGTATTCAATGCTGACTTTACAACTTGTAGCTGCCTATAGCTGATATCTTATTTGGAGTGAAAATGTTGGCCAAGACTTATTTGATTGCTCCTCATCTCACACTTGATTGTTTAAGCTTCTCACTGGTCTGAATGCAATATTTGTTTGCTGAAATTGGTGCAATGTTCATACCCTAAGCAGAGACTTTATTAACTCAGTTTTATTCTCATCAGCAATTTATGCTAATATATTTTCTTTTTCTCCTCTGATGCTAGGACTTTTTTGGAAAACCAGCATTCTTGACGGTATCAGGCCAACTTAATGCGGAAACATATGCTTCTGCTCTTTCTGATGCATGATTTTCCTCCTAACTATGCTCCCTTTTGATACTTTGGGTAATGCGGTGTATTGGTATGCCATGCCTGAATTAGTTTAATCTTTGTTGCCTTCCAGGTATATACATTTGGTCCTACTTTTAGGGCAGAGAATTCGAACACCTCAAGGCACTTAGCTGAATTCTGGGTAGTTATTCGGTCAACGTTTTCCCTTGGTGGACGTGGTTTATAATTTTTTATGTGTGAATTGATGTTCCATCCTATTTTCTTGTACTGCTAAGATGATTGAACCCGAAATTGCATTTGCTGATCTGGATGATGACATGGCCTGTGCCACTGCGTATCTCTAGTATGTAGTAGGTTTCCTCTTAGCTTGACTACTGCTATATCCTCCACTTGGTGTTATCTTTCAATGATTCATAGTAACAGTTATTTCTTTCTTGCAGGTTAAGTATGTTCTTGAGAATTGCAAAGAAGACATGGATTTTTTTGATAAATGGATCGAGAAAGGAATTATAAATAGACTAACAGTACTCACTATATCTTTCTCTTTTCAATTCTGTAGCTATTATACCAATTTGATCTTTTTAAGCAGTATATTGGTGTTTTTTCTAATTAGTTTTTGCTGTTTATTAACTGTTCTGCTCTATGTACAGGACGTGGTTGAAAAGGACTTCATTCAGCTAACATATTCTGATGCTGTCGAACTCCTCTTGAAAGCCAATAAGAAATTTGAATTTCCGGTAGTACATAGTCCTTCCTTGGTTCTATTCTTAGCTTGTGATCCATGAAATCCGTGAAACTGGCAGTGATATCCTGGGATTGGGTTTCTGCCATAATATTCTCAATTTTGTTGCACAACGCCCTAGTTCTATTGTTATAGGCAAGCAAACAACTTCTCAAACTTAAATCTTCATATAAGTGAACCATGTGATTTGACATGAAAAGTACCTTCTGAAAAGTCATAAAGAAAACTTAAATTTTGCTTTCGTCAAGATCAAATCTGGACAGTTAACTATGTAAATTTTAGGGTGTGTACTAAAGTTTGAATGCTTGTCACACTGTCTTGTTAAACTGTGGCCCCATACTTTTGCCTTATCAGATCCAATCTATGATAATATAAACTTTGATTTCTTATTGTGGGCAACTTGATTGGATTCAGAAGGCCTAGCACAAAGTGCAGGACTGTGGCTATATGATGCTGATTGAAGTAAGCAAGACAAATCTTTTATCCACAGCACTACTTCGTATTATTAGCAATCAGTTAGATGTCTTGAATCACATTTGTTTATGTGTAAATAAATTGTGAGACATGTCAGAAACCCATCTCAGTTAATCATATAAACAAGTTATTGAATGCACTCTTTCTTATTGACCTTCCTTGCCTTATATTTCACATATATAATTTTCTGATTGTCATGGTCAATGTATTTATGATTGGAATTCTGCTTATATTGTGCTTAGCAATGTTGATATGCATTCGAATAAAAAGTTATATATCGTACTGTGCCTGAGAAAAGTTAGAAGTACAACTAATAGCAATCCTTCATATACATGCTTTATCCTGCCTTTTGCCTTCTTTCTCTCAGTAGCAAACATGTGTCTCTTAAACTTTCTTATTCCTAAATCAAGCACTTGTAGGGTCCTTCTCCTTAAAACAAACATTGTTTCATTTTCTGTTTGAATATTAAATCAGAAATATCATAATCTCGTTTTCTTATCAAATTTTAATATAGATGGTAATTATTGTCTGATTTCATAAGTAATGATGATTGGTTTCTTGTTTCTTGCCTTCCTAGTTGTAGTTTAAAAGGGAATTCGACATTTATATTGGGAACAATACTGTATGTCAACCATGGAGCGATTTGCGGACTGGTTTGGGACGATGAAGCTATGGTTTCCTGCAAGGAAGAAATGACTAGTGGCATGATGATCCAATTCATGATGTTAAGCTCATCACTTTTGTAATAGAACTTGTATTTTCCATGATGCTTCAACAAATTGAAATATTTCAATTAGAAAGCATTATTTTGGATCAAAACATTTTTTTAGATGAGAAATTGAATTGTGACTTTGAATTAATATGAAGTTTTATTATTCCAAGTTTTGTAGTTTTAAATAGCGTGGTTAATATTGAGCAAATTGTTATAATGACTACATTTTTTGTCATAGTTAGTATTTATTTTAAGTGACCAAAAATTACTATTTGCGACCAGAACAGTGGTCACAACAAATAGATATAATGACCTCTTTTGTATTATTTGCGACCAATATGTGGTCATAATTACTTCTACAGCTACCATGAGGAATCAAAATAGCAACCAAACATATGGTCGCTATTGAGCTACTTATTGCGACCAAATTGGGGTGGTCGCCATGAGTTGGTGTCTTTAGCGACCAACTTGTTGAAGTTTAATGCGACCAAGAAATATACCAATTGCGACCAAAGTTGGTCGCTAATACTTAACCTTTTGCGACCAACTTGACTTGGTCGGAAAGTACTAGTTGTGACCATTTATTTTTGACCACTTGGCGACCAAACGGAAATGGTCGCTAAAGCCCCGAAATGGCCTTTAGTGACCATATTGTGCACTTATTGTGCACTTATTGCGACCACCGTATTAGTCTCTAAAAGTCTTTTTCCTTGTAGTGTATGCAATGTGAGTGCTACTTATGTGATTGCTACTTATGTGGCGGTTTACTTATGTAATTGCTACTTATGTTATTTGTAACATGGCTTGTTTGTGGGTTTCTAAGTTTTGTTGTAACATTTCTTCATATCTACCGCTATGCATGTTGCTACTATTGAAGTCTGTTTGTGGGTTTGTTGATGCCATATATGGCCTTTTATGTAGTATTTAGGGGCCAGCGGCCTGGTATTTACGGGTCCTGGGAAGAGTGCCATGCCCAAGTAAATGACTACCGGAATGCATTTTATAATAAATTCCCTACATTGCAAGGTGCAAAGAATGCTTCCGGAGGGTATTTGACTTGACTGACCCCTCCACAAGAGATGAAATGGGTCCTTCCTTGTGGGCTCATGGCTCTAATTGCTTTTATCGTTATGGTTGCTTGTGTGATTGATATCTATCTTATATAGTCTTGTGTATTATGCGATAATTGCTTCTTTTTGTAGCTCATTTTTCTTCACTATGCTTATGTCAACTGACGGTTGGTTTTGTTTGATGTAATATGAACTACATGTACTTGCCATGGTATGGCTATGTAATAGTTGTTTGAGCCCACATTGTGATATGGATGTGTAATAGTTGCAAGTGCACTTTGAGATGAAATTTTTTCATAATTAGCATGGAAAGTAAAATAATGTGTTGTGGAGATCGAAGTCGGTGACATGCATTGGCTTATAGCATTTGGGACATCAAAGAGGTAATTGTGAGCTCATATAATCTATATAGATTATTTTTTTCTTCTGATAGTATTATTGACATGCACCGGCTCATGTGGAGATGTAAATTGCTTTACAGCTTGTTTTTGTGCCATTCAACCACCCTATTTATGCTGTTGAGCTTTGTCTGGTACAAATCTAGATTCTGTTGTTTTAGTACTATGTTATTCTTGAAAGGATCCTATATATGTGTGTTTGTTCTTAGGCCGGCCTCCTTATCTATGCGTTCCAGTTATTTGCACTATGGGAAGAATGCTGCTGGAGTTGAGAGGGTACCAAGGCTTCTTATATCTATTGCATTCTAGCTGGTTATCACGTAATTCAAGAAAAGATCAAACTTGCACATACAAGAACTACACATTTGGTGGTGTCCGCAATGGTGGAGATTTAGCAGGGCAGAAGCACGTATACTTGGAATGGTGGAGTGTGTGGATACAAGGGGAAATCTTACAGGCAATCGATCCATCAATGGAGAGCTATGATACTTCTTGTCATTGTTAAAAAGTTAGATTATTATGTGTTGACCTTGTGGTTTTTGTGTATTTCTTTAGGAAACAAGTCTAAAGTTGACCTTGTGTAATATGCTCAGTCATGTGAATGAGTTCTTGTGTACGAAATATTTGTGATTGCTTTATTTAGGAAACATGTAAACTCATTATTCTCAACTATGTACTTGTTCACCTTGTGTAATGACCTTGTGTAATGACCTTGTGTAATCACCTTGTGAAAAATGATTTTTGTCTTTGAAACTCATTATTTCTTCTTCAATTATTTTTTTGATGTGGCATTTGGGGGCTAAGTGCTTCTCTTTTGATTGTCAGGTATGTATGTTAGTAATGCAAACATTTTTTGTAATCCATTATATCATGTTTTTCAATATTACAAAGTTGCTGACGGATGATGCTTTGCTCATCAATCCAAGCCAACAAATGACCAAGTCATGTGACAATGTCTAATTAGCAGTCAAATTAGCTAATTAGATAAATAATAATATTCTTTTCTTTGTTATTTATAACAACTGAAGGTAATCTCACCACTATGAAAGGTGGTGACCATATCCCATTGATTCAGCCTCCCTAGATGACAAATCAAATATGAGATCATGTTGTATCGAATAATCTCAAAGGCAAACCAAACAACAGCATAAGGTGCATCACATGGCTCATGCTTCAAATGATCTCAGCAACCAAACAAATTATTTTGATGGTCGATGCATGCAGCCCATGATGCATAGATCCCACGATCCCTTTGCACTAGTGATTCGAGCAACCAAACACACCCTTAGTCCTCAAGACTGTCAAACATGTCTTCATGACGATACCTTTCTTAGTTTTTTTTAAAAAAAATTTATTGTTGATTCTATGGTCATAATAAGCTTACGTTTGATCAAATCTATCAGCTTTTATTTCATTACACTGTAAACAAATTTGACCTCAAAGAATAAAAACCTTGATGGCAGCCACGTAATTTAATAGTTCCAAACACGAGGCTGCGTGCGGGGAAGCTCTGACCAGCGACGTGCCAGACAGGTTCTTCCCACCAGCCGAACTGCTGCCCTCTCGCCATAGTGTCGACATCATGGTTCAGTCCCCTCGACGGGATCTCGCCACGTGTCGATAAGAGAGCGAGTCGTACCCAGAGGACGCGCTGTAGGCCGTCCGATCAGTCACGCGCACCGCCCGTGACGACGCTGGCTCGGGGCTGGGTGTCGCCACGGCCACGCTCACGCTCGTTCGGCTTCCACACCAAACGCTCCTTCCTCTCTCGTCGTCATCCATGATCGAATCTCTTCCCCCGTCGGCGATGAGGACATCCCCTTCTCATCAGAGATCAGACGCATGTCTCTATTCCTTCCTCTACCCATCGGAGGAGTTAAACGCTTCTACGATTTTTATATCCAGAGCATCGACGATGTCGACATCCTCCTCCCCGAACTGAGCCTATCGAATCGACTATATAGGCTATTCATTTCCTGTAGATCTATCGATGTTCATCTACGAGGTTCGTACCGCCGATGCTACTAACTAGTATGTTAATAGAGCTTATTCTATAGAGTTTTGGTGTAATTTTGGATTACCTCTTTGCAGGACATGGATCCCTTGCTATGGATCGGGGGGCGATTCCATGCACTGATCCGGCAGGTATCGGCTTCCATGGATACAACGCTGTGCGGCGTTGAGGCCGACGGCGGGTGCCGGGATGATGTGGCGGCGCTGCGGCTGAAGCTGGTGGCGATCGCGGCGATCCTGGTGGCGGCGGCGGCAGGAGTGGCGATTCCGCTCGTTATGAGGATGACGGGGCGAGCACTGCGTGGAGATGGGAACTGGTTCGTGCTAGCCAAGGCCTTCGCAGGGGGGGTGATCCTTGCGACGGGGTTCGTCCACATGCTCCCGGACGCCGAGGAGGCGCTAGGGGACCCGTGCGTCCCGGAGTCGCCGTGGGGGGCGTTCCCCTTCGTGGGGTTCACGGCGATGACGGCGGCCCTGGTGACGCTCCTGGTGGACTTCGTGGGGACGCAGCTCTACGAGAGGAAGGAGAGGTACTCGAAGGCGAGAGGAGACGAGGAAGAGCCCGGGGAGGCGGTGGCTGTAGATGGGGAGGCCGAGGAGGAGGCGATGCACATCGTAGGGATACACGCGCACGCGGCCGCCCACCGCCACAGCCACCCGCATGGGCCAGCGGCGTGCGACGGTAGCGTGCGGCGTGGCGACGTGCACTCAAGAGGCGAAGAGGAATCGTCGCACGTGCGGCACGTCGTAGTATCGCAGGTACAGTGATCGATAGGTGACGAGCTTACATGGCTTGTTCTAAAAGTTTCTCTTCTTCTTTGCAATACTTTTGGTGCAATGATTCAAGTTAAAATTCGCTTGATTTAAATTTCATGATCAGATACTTGAATTTGGAATCGTTTCGCACTCGGTGATCATAGGACTATCACTAGGAGTGTCGCAGAGCCCTTGCACCATTAGACCTCTCGTGGGTGCCCTCTCTTTCCATCAGTTCTTCGAAGGGTTCGCCCTAGGAGGCTGCATTTCTCAGGTAAATTGCATCAAATATGCATATATATCCCTATGATTCATCTCATTCCAATTAATGGTTTGATGTTGTTGCGATTGCAGGCCCAGTTCAGGAACCTCCATGCGATCTTGATGGCATGCTTCTTTGCGATAACGACGCCGGCGGGGATCGGAGTGGGGGCGAGCATAGCATCGTCCTATAATGCCAACAGCCCGAGGGCATTGGTGGTCGAGGGGCTCCTGGACTCGGTGTCGGCCGGGATTCTCATATACATGGCGCTGGTGGATCTGATCGCCGTCGACTTTCTCAGCCGCAGGATGAGCTGCAATATCCGGCTTCAGACGGCCTCGTTCGTCGCTCTCTTCGTCGGGGCTTGGTCAATGTCGGCTCTTGCAATCTGGGCGTAGAATTTCAGGGAGGGTGGCGTATGCTTCCCTGTTAGAGGATACGCATCAGCTCTAGTACAAAGAGCCGTATCCTGTAAAATATAGAACAGCTACTGTATCAAATCGATAAAAAAAGAAAGCTACTCCGTCAGCTTATGTTGACGGACTCTAGTCATTTGGCATGGGGTTAGTTTATTTCAGGTTAATGACGGTTAAGGGATTTTGGGGTTAGCTTATTCTGAGTGAGTTAAGGGATTAAGGAATGAGAATAGGAAAAAATAAGATGGAGGTGATAGGTGGAATGAGGATAAAGTAGTAATGATTATTTTTGGTATTTGAGGATAAGGGGTTAGGGGGATAAAGTTTGAGATTCTTAAACTAAATTTAAGAATAAAAAATTAGTTCAATTGTTTTTCTTTTCTAAACTCTTCTCCGACCCATTAATCATTAAAAAACAAAATATGTTTTTTTTTGTTTTTTTTAATCCTTCATCCATTCTATCTTTTTATCTCTTCTCTAAACCATTTTCTTCAATGAATAAGAAATAATAAAACAATTTAATTTTCATATTCTAATATTTTTAGTTAATAATATATTACTACTATATGGGCCCGTGCTAGGTGGCACGGCTAACCACCCACCCATTCTCTCTCTCCTCTCTCCCTCTCCCGGTCTCTCTATCTAATTACCAATCTTACGCCATGTGTGCGCCTCTTACGTCATGTGTGCGCCACGTGAGAAATTGGTTAGTACGTGGCATATGACTCGGCAGATGAGCCCCATTGCCCCACTCCCCCAACACTATCCTCTCCTCTTTTTATTTGATTACAATCCTATGTCACACGTACATAGTTTTATGATTTAGATTATGACTCATATGACATATCATAAAAGCTAATCTTATATAATAAATTAAAGGGTTTTTACTTATTAATCCCTAAAAACTTCTCAAATATCATATATATACCCTTGAATTCTTTAAGCATACATATATGCCTCTCAAAACTTGAAAAATGATTAATATGATAATCATGTTACTTGACGGCGAATTAATATGTAATATTCTTAACATCATTAACTGTGGAATGTAAAAAGACGTTATTGTTTTACCATGTGGCCTCTCTAGATCTCATCCATTCAATGTGCGGCTCGTGGTAGCGGCTAGAGCGTCCCACCTACACCTCCCTCGCCCTCTGCGGCAATGCCCGAGAGATTCTTTACATCATCCCCAACCAAACTCTCCAACGACTCCTCCGATTGTGGAGTCTCCGCCAAGATCGCAATCGAAGAACCGTGCCGTCGCCATCGTCACCACTTGTTGTCGGGGTGCACGCGCCCAGCTTATTTGCCCCCATGGGCAAACTCATTGAGCTTCGGCACCTCTTCTTCCCCTTCGCATCGGAGAAGACGATCCCTCACCAAAGGCTTGCGGTGATCTCCATCACGATGGTGTGAACGACCTTACAAACGAACCACCATCATAATACTATGACCAGCCTTGTCATGGCTCAAAACTCTGCAGCTCCAATGCTGGACATATCCATTGAGCTCCAACGCCCCTCCTACGAGCTCCGCAACCAATCCGTCGACGAAGCCTATCCCGGTATTACCTTGAGTTCATGTCTCCAGCAAGATCCACCCATGCGCCGCCCTTCCACTCTGGCCTAACGCCACAACCGGCATCAACCCCCCCCCCCCCCCCCCCCTCAGGCCATGCCACAGCAACCCCCATGGTCGCCCAATAACAACCAAAAAAAATGAAGAAAAGAGAAACACATGGTAAAAAAAATCAATCAATCCAAGCTCTTCGGCTTACAAGGATGCCGCCGAACGAGTCAGAGAAGGACATGGGGAAACTTAGGTATTATGAGTATGAGCAATTAAGTAATTTTGTATGCCCCGATTATGTCTAAACCCTGATTAGGTTAGATTGGTAGACGGAGGTAGACAGAGGTAGACGGAGGGGTATGTTTATCATTTTTTAACTTTTGAGGTATATATGTATGCTCAAAAAATTCAGCGGTATATATATGATATTTAAGTTTTTAGGGGTTAATAAGTAAAAAATCCCTAATAATAAAATGTGACTTTTTACTTTCACAATTTATTCTCCAAATCCATCTTCTCTGATGAATATGAATTATTATTATTATTATTATTATTATTATTATTATTATTTCCATATTTTAATGTTTCAAAATAATAAATATTAGTATAATATAGTTATTTAATAATAAAATGTGACTTTTCCTTTTAAAAATATATTCTCCCAATTTATTTATCCTTTTATCTCTTCTCCAATGAATAAGAAATAAAAAATATAAAAAAAGAATGAATGTATGAATATTTAAGTGATATGGAGAATAATTTAGAGTATATAATGTATAGTGTTGTTGGATGAAAAATCTGTAAAGTAGGAAATTAGTTTTTTTTATTGTAGTTTAGAGAATCTGTATAGAAAAGTTGATGCGAATGCCCTTACATATGTATAGGTCCTTCGAGCAACCAAGCCAACAGTGTACAAGTGCTTGGCAAAACCCGTCGTAGAGTGACATACTCAACGTTGCATGGTCTAGTCATCAACCCTATAAAGCACGACATAGAGAATAAAACCCCAATCTGACGGTGAATTTTTTTTTGGATTCGATTAAGGGTGGAGAACAATCACATAGTTAATGCATAACTATCGACCTCTCTATCCTCTTATTTAACTCCGTTACATCTCAACTGTGCAAAGTGCACACGAGAGAATTAGTCAATTTTATAAAGCACATGAGTGAGAGAATAAAACCCCAATCCAACAGTGGAACTTTTTTTTGGATTTGATCCAAAGGTTGAGAACAACCACCGAGTTAATGCATAGCTACCAATCTCTCTCTCCACTAATTTCGCTCCTCACTCTAAACTCACCGTGCAAAGTGCCATATATGTCAAAGCACCGTATGGAATTTCTTTAGCATACAAATGCCACGTAAAATGTTAAATACATTGGGCAAATTATTGTTTTCTTGTAAGTATATAATGGGCAAATGTTGCTCGACGAAAGTGGATTCGAGGAGAAAATTTGTGTTTAATTACTAATCATCAAAAAAATTGCAAATTTTGATGGAAACAACTATATAAAAGACCTTTATTTTATTAAATTACAGGCCAAAGTATGATTTAGTATCCTCAATTTTCAACGTTTTGCAATCTAGCATCCTATAAAAAAAACCTAAAATCTACCATTCTAATGTTTTGAAACCTTTTCAAAACGATTCAAAGCACAAATGACATAAGACAGGCGACGAAAAACCGTCAAACTTGTGCACATGACTCAGCTTAAGGCCTCGTTTGGTACGAGACTAGGAAAAGTGAGAATAAAGAATTTTAGGGTTAAGAAAAGTGAGAATAGAATAGTAATAATTATTTAGAGTAAGAAAAAATAAAATAATAATAATAATGATTATTTAAAATAAAAATAAAATAAAATAGAAATAAGAAAAAAAAAATATTTAAGAATAAGCATGGTAATATTCCCACACCAAACAAACCCTAACTCCTTCCTTCCATTCTCAATACCTAGTCTTAACCAAAGTGGGGTTGGGCCATCGCCTGAGGAGCACAATCTCTCGCATTTCGCACCTGTTCGCCAGAATCGGCCGCCAATCGGCGGCGATCATCGGACAACAAGAGACGAGAAGGATGGGAAGCAGTAAATGCCGCTCACGTGCGAGCACGTGACCGCTTACCGTCAAGTTCCACTAACACCGAGACTGGCCCAAGTACTTGTCCAGCCCAACCCAGAGACTCGCTTAAGCTTCGGCAAGTACCTAGATATACATTATACACCCTTCTCTTCGCCTTCTCCGCCTTAGCTCGGTGTCTCTCATGGGTTCCAAACCCCCACGGATCCTCCTGTGCGGGGATGTCCTCGGCCACCTTCACCAGCTCTTCAAGCGAGTCAACGCGGTCCGCGCCTATTCTCTACCCACGTATAGTAGGGATTCAAGTCCCATCTCTTCCTTCTAAAACCCTCGCTTGCAGGTGAACAAATCCACGGGGCCCTTCGACGCCCTTCTGTGCGTGGGCCAGTTCTTCCCCGGCGAGCCCTCCAACCCGGAAGACGAGCTCGAGGAGTACCTCTCTGCCCGCTCCGCCGTCCCGATTCCCACATACTTCACCGGCGATTACGGCACCGGCGCGGGGAAATGCCTATCAGCTGCCGCGTCACTGCCTTCCAATCGCGGATTCAAGTCCGACGGCATCCAGCTTTGTCCTAATCTCTTCTGGCTTCGCGGCAGTGGCAAGTTCTCGCTCCAAGGTTCGATCTTGTTGCCCAAAACCCTATCCCCTCTTAGGCTTCCTCTTCATTCTTTTTTTTTTTTTTTTCTTATTTTCCAATTAAATTGATTAGTTTATCACAGGGTTATTGGTGGCGTATTTATCTGGGAAGAGCTCGCCGGATGCTGAAGGGAGAGGGAGGTACAGCCAAGATGATGTAGACGCTTTGCGAGCTCTGGCAGAAGAACCGGGGATAATCGATATCTTCTTGACATATCCGTTGTTAATTCGTTATTCTCAACGTGTTGGAAGGAAATGTTTGATTAGATACGTGGTTGTTGCTTGGTTTTCTAGAGTTCACTAGGGTTGCCTTAACTTCTTTGTACTAACGAGTGGCCGAGTGGGATCACGAGTGGTGCAGATGTTTCTGAAGCGCCTCCTGGAGTCTCGGACCTTTCGGGGTGCGATCCTGTTGTGGCAGAATTGGCTGCGGAGATTAAGCCTCGGTGAGTGATTTTGAGCAGTGATAGTGGCAATCACGCTTCTGAATTTGAATTGTTAAATCTTAAAGAAAGTTTATAAACTTTGCAAGAAATGCCTGTAATTTGGGTCATGATAAGGTTAGTCTAGTCTATGATGGAATCTCTTCTTCTTCTTTTTATCGCATACGTGCCTTTTCTCCCCTCTTTTTGAAAAATGAATTGAGCTTTTTGTGCTGGAATTAAGGGGTGGTTACTTAATTATAGATCCTACGGGATGACCACATTTATGAGGTACGACTGTTTTTGGAATTGTATGGCTTCTGAAAAGTATATAGATACTCTCGAGGGAAATATAAAGGTTGAAGAAGCATCGTGAAGAGGCAATGCATCCAATATCAAACCAGATAACTTAGATGAAAGTTACGATGACTTCAAATGTCAGTGGTATAGAAAGAGTCCCCAGGGCCATAATTGTCACATCCCAGGGTAACACTGACATGATATTTGTTCCCTCAACTCATTTTTTCCCTGTTTAGTATTGTGGTAGAGGATGCATTTTTATGATACCACATGGTTTTTCCAACCAGAAAATAAATTACATATTGCCTGCAGATGTAGCCAATTTTTTACACCTAAATCATACTATTCTATTCTTTCAGATACCACATTGCAGGGACTAAGGGTGTATTTTATTCACGTGAACCCTACTCTAACAAGGATGCTGTACACGTTACACGTTTTCTCGGGCTTGCTTCTGTTGGAAACAAAGATAAACAGGTCTGATTTCTTTTCTACTTTAATGCTAGCTGCCATTGGTTGTTCATGCATTTATATCTTCTTCCATGGATATTGCATGCAAGGCTGTAATACTGTCAATGCTGCTTTGGTATTGTACTTTACCTCTTCTCTGTTTGTTCCTAACTGCATATTCTGTCCAGGACCACTGGCATATTGATTGGTTTGCACATGAATTCCCCCTTCAGAATTATGGATGATCAACTACCTTCATATGAGATGAATTAAGAACTACTTTGGAAAAATAAAAGCACTCGCATAGGAACTCCCTTAAGTGAAAAGAATTGTGAAATGCTTATTAATGGGAGGTTAAAGAATGTGAATTTCCTCATTCGTCTACATTTGGATTGTCATGGATCTTAGTGTACCTTAGCATTAACTGTATACATATAATTTTTAAGAAAGAGAACATCAAGCCCATATGAATTCTTACCATGAGCAGATTGTATCCATTGGGCAGATATAGGTTCGATCAAGATTTGCTTTTCCGGAGTACCAAAAGCGAGCTTGACATCATTATGAACATAAAGTCCTGAAGTATAGAACCCCAGAAATAGGCTGGCTCAAAATAAATGAGGTATGACCGTTGAAAGAAAGCATTGATGTTGGGTCAGTGATATATCAAAGTCTAGGTGACCTTTGTATTTGGTGTTTAATATATCTCTCTAAGATAACATTAAATCATTTACCCTTCTCGACCGAATGTGCAATTCTGTAGGTCTGAGCTTTTTAAGGTCATAAATTTAACAGTTAGAATACTGAACAACTGGTTTATCATACTACACTTTATTAATATATGATTGGGATGGTATAAAAAAGAAAATATATCATTTCCATTTTATCTGCTCTCTTTCTTTATGATTAGCAAATTTATCCATGTTGTTTGTAGATTTTAGGCATTTTGTAACTATTTTTTATGCTAAATATTCTTTTCCAGAAATTTATTCATGCGATTTCTCCTACTCCAGCATCTACCATGTCTGCTGATGAGATTCACTTGAAACCCACAAATACCACCTTATCACCATATTTGGTGACAGACCTAATTCATGCTAGAGAATCAGCCAAGCGGTCTGGAGCTAGTGATTCCGATACACAATATTGGCGTTACGATGTTTCAAATAAGCGGCCAAGGCAGGGAGGATCAAATGGGGAAAGATTGTGTTTCAAGTTCACCTCTACAGGGTCTTGTTCTAGAGGGGAGAAGTGTAACTTTAGACATGATACAGATGTGAGGGAACATTATAAGAGAAATGTCTGCTTTGACTTTCTTAACAAGGGAATATGTGAACGGGGTTCTGATTGCAAATTCAAGCACACTCTCCATGAGGAAGAGAACAGCTCCTCTCAAGGGATAGATGGTTCTCATAGGTCAGTACAGCATGGCAAATTCAAGCTGCCTTGCTTCTTGCATTTAATCGATTTTGAGATTACATTGAGCTTATCGTCTGCATTGCTATATTTTAGTGACAGGCGGAGCTCGGAGAAAAATTGTTGGTTCTGCTTGTCGAGCCCCGATTTGGAGTCTCATCTTATACTGAGTGTAGGAGAAAGCTATTACTGTGCCCTTGCCAAGGGCCCACTAATTCATGAGCATGTATTGCTGATTCCGATTGAGCATCACCCTTTTACGCTTACTATGTCTCCAGAAGCAGAGTTTGAGCTTAAGAGCTACAAAGATGCTCTCAGATTGTACTTTAAGAACCAGGAGAAGGAAGTCATTTTCTTTGAGTATCTTTTTCAACGTTGTCCTCATGCTAACCTTCAGGTATGGAAAAACCTTCTCCTAGGAGTTGTGATTATATTTTCCCTCAGAACTGTGCTGCAAAAGTGGTGATGAGTTGTAAAGTCGAATCAGTCTGTATTGTCCTTTGGTTGATTATAAGTCAGAATAAGTTTTTTGAAAAAAGTCTTTCTTGGTTCAAGTACATATTCTCTAGCTTTTCTCTGGATTTGTCTTTTGTGGTTTGCACTATGTATGTTGTAAAAAAAAATTCCTTCTCCATATGGATACTCTGAACAACTGGTTAATTCCTGATTAAGTTAGGACAAGACAACTTTTTTGCTTTTGGAGATTTTTTCAACCAATGCTATTTGCAGGCTATTCCAGTTCCATCGTCAAAAGCATCGGTTGCTCATCGAATTTTCAATATGGCTGCAGGGAGATTAGGATTTGAATTTACACCGGTGAACCCAAGTGAGCTATATTCTAAATATCCCTGCTGTTTTACTGTTCTTATATGCATGCTGTAGAATTTTAGGCGCACTGTAGGTTGTTATTGTTGATCTCTGTAGGAAACATGACAAGAATGTGATAGATGGGGACTATTGCATAGAGATTATTGAAATTACATGATGGAATATGGTTGTTGCCCTTTGAGGTGCATGAATGACTCGGCAATGAAACAATTCTCCACCCATGTCAGTAGGTCATTTTGATTCTGAGATCCTGGTACTGTCCTGTACTGTAGTGACTTCAGAAATTAAGGAACAGAGAATATATATTGTTTGTCATTTCCTTGTACTGCAGCTAGTAACCATCTGTGAATATTCTTGTAGGCAAGGATGATAGTCGAGCTAGAAGCTTGTTAAGATCCCAATTCGATGGGAAGTCAAATCTGTTTTATGTCGAACTCCCGGAAGGAACAATATTGTCTCATATTGTTGATGACAAAGAGAAGTTCCCAATACAGTTTGGGCGTGAGGTAATATATGAGAATATTCGTGTTCATTGTTTGATATTACTTGTGCCTTACTGAAGATCAAGAGCCCAGTTATGGACAGTGATGAAACTGCACTGCTGATTTCCTAATTTTGATCTTTTGCATGTCCTACTTTGTTTGAATGCTTAGATGTGGTCGGTTTAGAATGCTAGTGCACCTAGCGATGTCAAACTGAGTACTTTAGGGAATATTAGCTTCACCTCAACATCTTGATGGTTTATAGTACTCCGACATTTCCTGATGTCTACTTCAATTTGGCTGATCTAATCTGATGTCCTTCTTTGTAAGTGCCTCAGACTGGGTATATTACTATTAACAGCACAGAAGTGTTTGAAACCTCCTCCAGCTCACAGCATTCCCCGTTCTTTGCCATAGTGGAATTTGTTGTTCTCTCCATCGCCACTTCTTGCTTTTGACATTGTGGTAATATGAATCTTTCGCAGGTTCTAGCTGGCTTGTTAAATTTGGCCGATAGAGCTGATTGGAGGAACCGCAAGCTTAGCAAGGAGGAAGAAATAAAGATGGCTGAAGGCTTCAAAAAGGGTTTCCAAGAATTTGATCCTGCTGGATGACAACAAGAACTGCCCTCATTTCTGTTTGTGCTCAAAGTTTCAACTAGGCCGCTGAATGCAATTGAGAGATTCTGACGGCGTGCCAGTTGACCCAAAGAACAAAGAAGGCATTAATATCACCCCTGTGCAGAAATGAGGATGGATATGAGAAACAATTCAAGGATTTGCAAGTTTTTTTAGAAATTTTGTTAGACATGTAACGTAATAGTTCTTTTTTTCATGTGCAATAGGCACTTGAGTTGCTCTTTGTCCTTGTTCTCAGAAAAAAAAAGAACAAAAACGAATGCGGGATGGGCGTGTGGTCGTCAGGCACGTGAGATGTGTCAACCATTGTGAAAATTAAGAGGATTTTTGTATGTTCTAAATTTAAACCTAAGCTATGATTACGGCTATTCGTGTGGAAAATTAAAGACTATTCTTAGTCGTAGATAGATTAATGGCTACTCATACTTTTATATAGAGTAAGGATTTGTTACTCAGAGGTAAAAAGAGTAATAGATATGCTATTTCTAAGTAGAAGGAACAGTGGAAATAAAAGAGGATTTCATTGATCGACTCTTGCTCCCCCATGATCTTATATGATTGCCCTCATGTTGTCCTTTATGATCTCACTAGGTGGCGGGTCCGTGTCACCTGGCACGGCTAATTGCCAGCCTCCACTATATCTATTATAACTTACGCCACATTAGTCACTATCTTTTTTTTTGTTTATTTAATTATAATTTTATTCCACGTGTATGTCATGTGTGTATAAGTTTATGACTCAGATGATGAGTCATAAAAGTAACTATCTTGGATCTTATAAGGTAGATAAGTATGTATATACCTAAGGAAGATGATAAAAATATATAAAGTTAACTTAGGAAAATATACATGTAAATAAACTAATAGGAGGTAAACGGTTGTAATCGTTTTTGTTGCTTATAAGATTGATATGGACGCTCCATGTCTTCTGTCAAATTTTGACCATAGGAGTCCTCTATAATGTGTTCAAGAAGATTTTTCTCCCATTTATCTTAGAAGTATATTTGGAAAAAATTGCTGGCAATTACTTGGGATATGCTCATGGTTAGTTGCCATAGTTAGCAACCATTAATGGCGATTAAATGGGCAATTATTCATATGTAAATTTTTGCCAAATTGTCCGTGATTGCGGGTTTGGAATCTTGGATATCGCCGATTCGAATTTTAAAATGCCAACAGTAAAACTAATCCTACATTGACTGGCAGCAATCCTATAACGGCCAAGATTTTCTATCCCAATCCTCTCATGTGTCGGTCCATGTCAATAAAAGATTCGGATGTTAAGTTACATATCCTTTATTCAACTTTCTTTCTATATCTCCGTTGCAACTTACTCGGATCCGGATGCATGCGGATCCATATGAGAGAGGATTCGAGTCTCTGACCACCACACGCATTACCCCACACACACACACACACACACGTACTCTCTCTCTGAGTCATAAAAAGTGAGTTCATCATCATCCATCGGCCACCACCCTGTCTTTGATCGGGTCTTATCCATCCGATTCACATCCAACGGACAAACTCCACCCACTAGCTAAAAATAGTAACTTCCACCCAATTTGAACGCAAGCCCCCATCACCCGAGATCTCCGTAAACGGAAACAGATCCGTTAATCCCTCACCCCTACCCTTCCAGAGTCCATAGACCTATTCAAACGACGCTTACCTTAATTTCCATTCTAATTAAGTTAATTACTAGTAGTTTCCTCCTATAAGCCAGCCCAGCCGTCGGCGGAGCGCCCGTCCCGTCCTCACCCCTTCCGTGCGCGCAGGCGGAGGAACCCCTCCCCCCCACCCCCACAACTCAACCAACGCCCATGAGTATCCATAGTGGTGGGAGCTCCCACACTAGCATCACCTCCAATTCCGGGTCCCGACCCTCCTCCTCCTCAACCTCCCACCACCACCAATCCCAGCCTACCCCGGCCTGCGCGGCCTGCAAGTACCAGCGCCGGAGGTGCAAGCCTGACTGCATCCTGGCCCCTTACTTCCCCGCCGACGCCCAGCGGCAGTTCCTCAACACCCACCGCCTGTTCGGCGTCAGGAACATCCTCAGCATCATCAAGGGGCTCGATCCCTTCCGCCGCGCCGAGGCCATGCAGACCATCATCTTCCAATCCAACGCCCGCGCCTACGACCGCGTCGGCGGCTGCTATAGGATGGTGCGCGAGCTCGAGCAGCAGATCGAGCTTCACGAGGCCGAGCTCGCCCTGGTGCGGCACCACCTCGCCTTCTATCGCGCTCAAGCCCAGCAGCAGCAGCAGAATTCGATGGGAACTCAAATGCTGTCGGAAATGGATCTCGGCATCCACCCTAATCTATTGCTTAATGCCACCGTTCTTGAAGATGGTGGTGGAGAAGACGACGCCATTTACGGAGACCATCATGCCGGACTTGTCGTTCCCATGCAACAGCAGCCGCAACAGCCTTACTACAATTACTTCTATTACGATGGCGATCCAAATAACAGCGATGAGAATGATGATGATAGGATGAACGTTAATAATACCAGCACTGCTCATAGCAATGGCAATGGTGATAGCGTTAATGATAGCTTCAAGAATGGCGGCATGGAGATGGAGGCCATGCTAACCTTGCAGCAGGAGAAGCAGGAGCAGGAAGAGGAGGAGCATGAGCAGTATATGGGGGTAGAGGAGGATGTAAAACCATTTGTAGATATGTTCGAGGTGAGGCATGCTTTAGCAATGGCGGAAGAGGACGAGCAGTCCAAGAATCCCGGCGGTTCTCCCTTCAGTTGCAGGTCAGTGATCGATCAGTCCAAGAATCCTCCATGCATGTTGACATCTTATTTATTTCTAGATGTTTGACTTCATATATATATAATTTTCTGGGCTTTTGGTATTTTTGAACGTTACGTTGATCAAGAATGATGCATCTATTGATATGTTGTTGATAATTTGTAAATATAACAGCTTCCTTGTTTATTTTGCAGCGCAAAGGCTGCACAAATGAAGGAATATCCAAACTCCATGGAGCATGTTCAGGAACATGATCTGAAAGGTGCTGCTTCGCTTTTTACCCTAACAAACTGTAACACATCTAATGTATGATTCTTTTTTTGGTATTCTATTTCCTACTCGATCTTCTCCCTCCATTAAATCCGGCGAGAAGACCCTATTTTTGAAGAGCAGAGACTACCGTCGAGTTAATTTGTAGAGTCTTGTAGATATTCCTTAATTTCTTTCTTTCTCCATTATAAATAATTAGCTACATATCCATCCATCCATCCTATGAACTACGTACTTTTCCTGTGTTGTTACATGAGATTTTTTACTTCAAAAGGGATTGCAATGTTATAACTATGTACGATGTGAATACGTGCATGGCAGAAGTGTGTTTCAAGTTTTAATGCAGAACAAGACGACAGTTCTTGGCCAGCCGTTCAACGGCGGTGGCTGGATTCCGTCCGGCCGGGGCAAGCACTATCACAAAGCATCACAAGCGCAGGAAGAAGCTTAATTAACATAAATCAATTAAACACTTTAATTACAAGCTAACAAATTAAACCAAACACCATCTAGCTAGATACCACTACTGGGAGAGCCAAGCAAACGTCGTCTTCTTGGAAGGTTGCAAGATTTAGCAAGTTGTTTCTAGTTTGTTCTCATCATCTTCGTTTTTTTTTTTTTCTGGCTTGTGTGAACTATTGGCTGACATGGGTTGCCATGTCAGCAGCACACATGGATGCCAACTAGGTGCCACCTACATAGGGGGTGGGTGTGGAAACATTCATTACGCTATCATAACCTGGATGTAAAGTATTCATTGACTACATGACAACTTTCCTGTAGCGGATTGTATTGAGAATCCTACCAGGAGGATTTCCTTTTAAAGATTCAGTGAATTGAATGAGTTTAGACTGCAGAGTTTATATAAAGAAGAAGGCGGCCATCTGCCTATCTACAAGGCAGAGGCAAATGGTAGTGCTCATGGCTTCCAAAACCATTTTTTCTTTAGTTTGTGCATTATTTCTTATTGCCTATGGCTATGGAGAAGAAGGGATTGGAGGGGAAAGCTTATGGATAGAGAAGCTTATGAGTGAGAGACGACATCAAGCCCCAATCAAGGATCCCATCAAGACAATCATGGTAAAATCCATATTACTTACATATATAGTTTTCCAGAAAGAAATTTTGAGTTCATTAATTAATAAAACCTTTTGTTAATGAAAGGTTTATGTGCACCTAACCTAAACAAAACCTTTTGAAATCATTGACAATCTTATGACTTTTCGAATGTAATAGACGGGTTCATTCTATTTTCTTTCTTTCTATATATATATTTCCTTTGTGATCAATAGTTGTCTTGGTTTTTTTCCCCTTATTTTAAAGAAATTGGCTGGTTTTAAAGTTGAGATGTATCATGTATGAAATTTTTTGGAGTGTTTTAATTAAAAGAACTTCCAGATTACCCTCTTTTTATTTTTTGATTAGTTGAGCTTTACAGTTAGGGAAAGGATATATAGAAGGAGGTTACAAAACGATCGGACAGTCCTCAGGCCACACGCCTTGAGGATTGGCAGACCACACAGGAGTCCGTCCAACCACGATCTCTAGCCAGCCAGCTTCGCTAGGAGGTCAGCCGCCTGTACATTGGACGATGATCTAGCTAGCTAGGGAGAGCTAACATATATACAATTAAGTATTTCTAACAAAGAGTGTCCCTGAGGCCAAACTAAACTACGTACTACAGTTTGGTTTAGTTTAAGGACCACCCACCCAACAACCATCTCTTAGCATCAGAGCACTCTATATATCCAGATTTTAGAATGCCCAAGTCCGTACGTACGCCAAAAGCAAGGCAAAGACACGTACTGATGATGGCAATCAGGAAGCTCTACAAAATCTACTTCTACTGCAGCATTATATATTAACAGCTTCAGGCAGAACAAGCAAAACTGATGATAGAGGTGATCATGTAGCTATATATATGGATTATAAACATTTTAGTGTAGTAACAATTCATGCGTCTTTGTCAAATGTACAAAAAGATCGAATTAAACAATTGCCAGCACTTAACTAATTAATGAAGATCTGATTATTTTTGCAGACCAAAGATGGAGATATCTTTGACTGTGTTGATATATATAAGCAACCAGCTCTTGACCACCCTTTGCTTAAGAATCACAAAATCCAGGTACGTGATCGATTTTTATTTAGTTAAGAAAGATATATCATGCATATCTTTGATGGCTATAATTTATTTTTGCATCATATTTAGTTATTTTTCTGTTATATATGTTAGGATATGATCGAGGGAGCTCATCATTTTAACTACTTGAAACATATATGCATGCATGCATGCATGTTCTCATTTATATACATGGATAAAAACAATATGTTTAAATTGTCGTTCAAATACTTCAACAATTCACTACAGATGAGACCCAGTTATTATACACGGAGCTACTCCGATAATGAGGTGATCGGGACTGAGACTACTTCTTGTCCGGAAAACACCGTTCCAATCATGAGAATCAATAACTTAAATGCATCAATGGTGAACACATCAGGGGTGATGGATGCTACTCCGCTGAATGTGACCAGACATGTAAGTATATATCTTGAGAAATTTTTTTGATTTCTACTCAATATATTGCTCGATCACGTTCTGATTATATATAGTTACATGTATATTTTGAGCAAAAGCACAATTTTTTTTTTATTTCTACTCAATATATTAACCAAGATAAGTATCATTTATCTTAGATACTCTAATTATATACATATATGTATATGTATATTTTTTTGTTCTCTTTTTATATATTTCTAGAGAGTGTAATGCGAGAGCCGATAGTGTTGCTCGAACGTGTCGCAAATCCAGTTTGATGTATAACTGGTCTCACGAGTTAGGGACTCGGCTGTTCGGCATCTAATTTTGTTGTCATGTTTGGATGTAAATATTAGTCTGTGAGCTCAATGCTGATTATATATAGTTTGTTGTCGACCAATTAATGATATTTATTTTTCACTCAGAATGCAGGATATGAATCAGATCAGAGTGCATATTATGGTGCACAAGCCGGATTTGGCGTTTACGGAGTTCCAGAAGTTAAACCTAAACAAATAAGTGCTGTTTTTATGTCCTTTAGTAGTGGCACCAGTGAACATATAGCAGTTGGATGGCATGTAAGCTACCTCTAATACTATAATGTTCATGAGCTAGTCATAATTATTAGTAGGGACAATGGGCATCACAACTATCCTCGTAAAAGTTCTAATTTTGAAACGTAATTTCAGGTTCAACCAGCTTTGTATGGTGATACCAAAACTCGACTGCTTGAGCTATGGACAGTCAGTATATATAATCCTACTTCCTAGCTTACTTTTTAATTTTATTGGCACATCTTTGAATCCTTGATTAATTTCATCAACAACTGCTGTTGTTTACTGTATATATATATAATACTAGTCAGATACCGGCAAAATCGGATGTTTCGATCGTTTTTGTCCTGGATTTGTACAAGTTCACCCTCGTATTGCTCCCGGGAGTATCATAGATCCACCTTCAGTCTACGGTGGAGATCAGTATTATATCACCCTCTCTGTATTCAAGGTACACATCGCTTCTAATTAATGGTGATATTTTTTTTTTAATACACTCTAAAGTTTGGATTTTTTTTTTTTTTTGGGTTGATAAAAAATGGTGTATGATGGTAGGATTTTAAGAGTGGGAATTGGCTATTGCATAAAACGGACGGTGGCGCCGATGTATTTATTGGGTATTGGCCAAAGGAACTTTTCGGCTCGTTAGGAGACTATGCAGGCCAGATTGTATGGAGTGGATTTGTTTCATATCCTGTTGGTGATCGTAGCCCTCCAATGGGCAGTGGCCACTTCCCAGACGAAGGCAGAGGAAAGGCAGCCTTCTTACAGGAAGTCAAGTTCATTGGCCCAGATCGTCAAGTACATGATGCCAATGACTTTGACGGAAGTTATTCACTGAAAGATAACTGTTACAGAGTCAGCGGCTTCGGCTTTGAGGCTGGCCATGATGACGAGGGCTGTAAGTTCTACTTTGGAGGGCCTGCTGGTTGTCGAGGTTGAAGAGATTGATATTTTATTGAAAGCTAGGATGACTAAATAAAACTCGTTTTGAAGTGGTCATAAATGCTATCAATAGAAATAAATTTCATTGGGATGGCCGATTGTCTTTTCTATTTTCCAATCATGGATGTTGCTTATTTCTGCATTCTCCATATCCATTTTCCTCTCTTTTTGCTCATAAATTCCATATCCGGCGATGTGCTCTTCGCCGCCGCCGCCGCCGTTGATGAGGACTGTGATCGAACTGTGGGTCGGAGTGCCGGCTTCGTGGGCCGTACTTGGGCCCGGCCGGTACCCTTCCGTTCTTCGGCCTATGGGCTCGGGCTATGATTGTGGCACACGGATTGAGCGTGGCACGAGCCCGCCTAAATATTTGCCTTGGCAAGGCAAGTCATTAGCCCGCCAAACAGTTGCCCGGCCCATTTTAGACCTTGATACGGGGTTAGGGGATATCTGCCAAAAGGCCCAGTTTGCATTGATTGCGTGAGCGTGAGCTTCCAAATGAACCTGCATTGTGCCAGCCAGACATGGCATGTCACATCATTCATGTATAAATTCTTTATTTTTTTAGAAAAATATAGATTTAGGTTTTATAATGCAAGTATAAATTTGGGAGACTCTGAAATCCTATTGACATGAGGTGGCACGGAGAACGTAGATGAACAGAGGAGGGGATCCAAGGTTGTGCGTGTGGACGCCTTTCGTGATCCAGGTTTTGGGTTGGCAGCTTTTGGTGTCGTTGGCGGAGATCGTTGGCGGAGCGAGGGAAGACAGATGGAGTTGGTCATTTAGTGTACCACTTGGGACTGGTTCTATACTTTAATGTGAGATGATCCTTGTCGACCAGGCCATGCAGGACGCTCGCGCTCAGGGAGTTAGGGAACTCATCGTTGAATCAGATTCATTGGATGCGATTCGAATTTTGAATGGGGCTCGGATGTGGCCAAGGGAAGTCCAAGATGTTGCGAAGGACATTTGATTACATGCTCTTGAGTTTGATTTTGTTTCTTTTCTTTTCTTCATGTGTCGAGAGATTATAATGTTAGAGCGGACTGTATCGTTTGGTTTTGTCGTCGCTCCATGATATCATTTGCTTGGTCATGTGAGGACGGGATAGAGATTTTAGATGATATGATGTAATCTTTTGTAATATTTTGTTCTTGTCTTAAGGCTCGTCTCATCAAAAAAAGAAGAAGTAAATGTACGCAAACAAAGTTCAACAATCTAATTAAGACCCAAATAGGTTTCAGTATACATCCCCAGTAGACTCATGAATCACTTGGTACATGAATCGAGTAATTGATAACATGCATGGAGAATAATATTGCTGTATAGCACTTGCCATTTTGAAGGATAAGTTTTGATTTGATATCCTTCAAAGATCCCAATTGAATGTTTGCTAACCAGCCAATTCGATGACAGCTTTCCTTCCTAGTATAAAATTCTAATTTTTTTGGCACCCAATGAAATCAAAAGTCTATATGAAGGGGAAGGGCGGCCTTTGTGTTTCAATTCAAACATGGCTTCTAATATTATTTTTTCTTTAGTTTGTGCATTATTTCTTGTTGCCTATGGCTATGGAGAAGAAGGGGTTGTTGCGCTGGAAAAGATGGTGAGTGAGAGGCCACATGAAGCACCCCAAATCAAGGACCCCATCAAGACAATCATGGTAAAATACCCATCCCATTTTTTTTTTATTGAATTGTGAAAAATAATTTACCTTACAACCCTCTTTTTTTTTTTTAATCAAATAAAGAGCCTAGTGTTAAAGGTGGAAAAGATCACCAGCACTTGCTCACTAAGCATGGCTAATGAAAACGTAATTATTTTGTAGGCCAAAGATGGAGATATCATCGACTGTGTTGATATATATAAGCAACCAGCTCTTGATCACCCTTTGCTTAAGAATCACAAAATCCAGGTAGATGTTCTCATTTGTGATTTGTTAGGATCATATATTATGTTTTCTTATGTTAACCATCGATTTTGGACTCATTTTAGCGGTTCTGGGAAGGCCAGTCATTTCTGGCTCAACTACGTAAAAAAAAAAAAAAAATCTGGAAATTTGTATAGATGCACAAAGCCAGTATGACTAATTGATGTTCCAATTATACTTATTAATGTTACAGATAAGATCCAATTATCACGGAAGGAGCAAAAGTCCATCTATTCCAATTTCAAATTTGAATATTGAGAATTTTGAATATGAGAGTTGTCCACAATATACAGTCCCAATCATGAGAACCAAACACCTACATACAAACCTGAAGAGGCCAATCTCGAAGCCTAAAGCACCAAACGGTGGGACCTATCATGTAAGTATCTTTTGGGATATTTGTCGCTAATCTCAACTGTTCATTTTCAGCATTTTAATTTACAAATGAGGATGGAGAATTAAAATTTACTACCTTAGTTTATTATATGTCTGACAACTATGTGTTTGTGATCGTACAAATTTCAGTCATTTGTCTGTTTAAGTTTGAGTTATAATAGGCTTCGACTTATCAAAAAAAAAAAAAAAACTAAGATCCATATGGATTGAAAAAGGCTAATTACAACTACCAAGTGATGCTATTGGAAGCCCCTTGTTACATCCACTGATCAGACAAAACTAACATTGTGTCTCCTACACCATTTTAATATGGCACCCGTCCTTCCGTTACATTCTCTAGACATATATATAAAAATGACAGAATCAAAACGAAGGACATGGATCCGAGATCCATATGAATTGGTTATAATCATTTGTTGCACGTTTTTTCCCTCATTATATTTTATTTTTGTTTTTGTATGTCTTTAAAACTTCTATGCTTAGTAATTCGCTGTCTAATTATTGTCTATTTTTCACCCAGAGGGCAGGATATGTGTCATATGTGTCATATAAGACCGATTATTATTATGCCAACCAAGCTGGAATTGGCGTTTATGGACTTCCCCAAGTCAGAAATAATCAAACAAGTGCTGCTCATATATATCTTCATAATGCCCGTGATATTGTAGCAGCTGGATGGCATGTAAGTATCACTTTTTACAAATAACAATATAATAGTCAACTGAGAATTATTCATAATTAAGTTTATTTTTTATAGGGTAATTCGTAAAAGATTAAATTGGTTTTCACAAAAAACAATTATTTTTACTCCTAAATACTAAAAAATTTCATTTAAAACTTAATTTTCAGGTTCGACCAAATTTGTATGGTGATAGCAAAACTCGGTTGATGGTGTGGTGGACTGTGAGTATAAAGACCTTTATTTTATTGGGCTACGTAGGTTAGAATTATAAAAACTTATCCGGCGTCGATTGGGTATGCTTCGATTTCCAAACAATAGGAACCCCGGAGGATTGACATGACTGAGCTATATCATCAGCTATTATATTTTATTGGACTACTTGAATATCCAATCAATGACTTATCTAGTGACTAACTTTTATTTTGTAAAACAGGCACAAAATAGCACAGAAGTAGGGTGCTTCGATTTATTTTGTCCAGGATTTGTACAAGTGCATCCTCGTATTCGTCCGGGGAGTATCATAGAACCACTTTCTGTCTACGGTGGAGATCAGTATTACATCCAGCTCATTATATATAGGGTAGTTATTATTAAATATCAGCTTGATTCTATTCTTTTACTTCTGTTTTGGTTAATTGGCTTTATTACCCGGATTTAAAAGGGCAAGTGATTTAATTAATTGACTCTGTTCCTAGGCTATCTGGTGCAGTACACGGTACCTCAATGTGAGTCATAGAGGGCCTGCTCAACGACTTCCATCGTGTCATTTGCTTTTTGACTGGAATCAAGCTAGTGTCCGACTCAATCAATTTTAAAAAAGAAAAAGAAAAAGGAAGAAATCGCTAGTAGTATACCAAAAAATATGATCATATACACATACTAGGTGAACCCTCCTCGGTGTCACCTGACACAGGTAACCACCACTCACACCACTCCTCTCTCTCTCTTAATCACCGATAACCACCACCCCCACTACTTACCAGGGCCGTCCTTGAGTTTTCGGAGGCCCTAGGCTAACTTTCAAAATGGAGCCTTTTACATTTCAATGATTAAATTTCAAACATGTAAAAACTACTTTAAAATATTATAAGCATTAAAAAAAAGTAAATTCATAAAAATATTTCTCACTAAAATTGTCCAAAAAAAAAGTATCACTTAAACACTCCCCTTCTATCACTTTTAGAGGCAAAAGTATTAATGACTGCTGATACACCATAAAGCTGAATAAAAACAAAAAAGAGTATTAAGATAAGAATTATTTATAATTATATGAGTTTTTTTAATCCATAAGAGAGTATTAAGGTATTGAAAAAAAGCAAGATACAAAATTGTTTTAAATTCAAGTCAAAAGTTAGAATCACAAATATACTAATATAGTAAATTAGTAATATGCATTGACATTTGACATACACAAAATTCAGATTTCAATAAGTGACAAGGGAAAACTTACCTTAAATAGAAGAAAGCTTTGTTGAGACTTGACGGAGAAAAAAAATTGTTAGTGCTTGAGGCTGTTGAATAGAAGAAGCTAGGGCTTGAGGCTGTTGAGCTCCCACCTCCCTGTAAAACAGTAATGACTGCTGAACTACCCAGTACCCTATACCCACTAACCCACCAAAGTACAAAACGATGGGGCCTTAAAAATTGATAATTTTTAAGGGGCCCTAGGCCATGGCCTGGTGGGCCTCGGCCTAGGAACGGTTCTGCTACTTACTTTCACATGGCTTCATTTTGATCGTCTGATATATCCAGTTTTAACTTGAATCAAGCATACGGATCAAGCATCACTATCCGTATGATGATAGGACGCATCGGATCTTGTATAATAGATATGTTAATTTGACTTGAATTTTGTTGATTAATTCGTTTGTGTGGTAGGAAGTGCATAATGGGAACTACGAGTTGCACAAAACGGACGGTGGCAACGAGATATTCATAGGATACTGGCCAAGGGAGCTTTTCGAAGGCCTGCAATCAGGGGCGGCCCGGATTGGATGGGCTGGGCTTGTCACATATGCACCTGATGAAGTGGGACCTCCGATGGGCAGTGGCCATTTCGCAAACAACGGCAGAGGAAAAGCAGCATTCTTCCAGAACATCAGCTACCAGGACGGCCGGTATATAGACCATGATCCTAGCCCTTTCAGTCGGAATATGTTCCAGGATAGCTGTTATAATGTGGGCAACCTTGGCGTTGAGCCTGGCCATGAAGATGAGGGCTATAAGTTCTACTTTGGAGGCCCTGCTGGTTGTCCAAGCGAGTAGCAGTAGTTGACAGTATTTATAATAAAAGCACTTTTTTTTTTCTTTATCTTTCGATTTCCATCGCTCTTCTTATCGACACTTTTTAAAACGCTATATATATATATATATACTAGTGGTGCCTTAATAACTCTCTCCTACTAAATTCCTCTCAATTTAGGATTATTATGTCACATAGGCTCCATCTAGGACATTCTCCTGACACCTATGATAATATGATGATTAGCTTATAACCATCATGTCATATAAAAATGATATTATTGAATAAATTAATTTCCTTGCTCATATTGTCACCTCGAATGTCTGCGTGGCATGCAAATGCACGTGACAACGCGCCATGAGGCCTGACAGGTGCATCCACTGATCTCACGTGACATATAGGAAACCAAACCATCGGGCGTTCTTACACCCTGTTTGGTGACGGGATTCTAAGAAGAGTAGAGGCCAACGAGGCCTTGTTGGCCACCGACATGTGGTCGTTGGGCAACGAGGGTGGAAGGGGGAATTTGAGGTGGGCCCGGATCTTAACAAGGGTGGTGCTCAAATCTGAGAGCTCCAATGCCGTTGTCAAACAGGGTATTAAATTGCATCCACGTCAGTCAGAACTCAGAACCGAAGCGAGACGACCGTTTTATTAGTTCGATTTTTGTTTCTAAAATAAGCTTCATAAAATAATGGTCCATCGCGCTCACGCCGTTCATCCCCACGTGCGCCACCCGATCTTGCCACGTGTCATCCGGAGCAAACCAACGAAACGATGGCTTCATTATCTACATACACCGTGGAGATCTCAGATCAGGGGTGGAGGATAATTGATTGCACCCACGCACGATTCTGCACAGCCACATCACCCAACTCAAATAAACTTTTTTTTTTTGTTGGCGTATCATATAATTTCTGATTTTGTTCTCAAATGGTTCGAATCATCATAAATATATTTGTATGTGAATTTGAATAAATATGGACCAAAGATAATGGCTTGGGTTCCACTTTGGCTGATGAAGACAGCTTTGTGTTCATTTAGGGCCTCTTTGGATACCGTGGATCCGCGGGATCCGTGGTATTCAGGGACGGAATTTGGGAGGTATTTTTGTCCCATCAGCCCCTATTGTCATATGAAAAAACAAATGCCCCTAATGACAAACACTATATTTTTTTAACCCCTATTGACCCTTCTTCCTTTTTTTTTCTATTTGATTGGATTGTATCCGTCATTTGTTTTTTTCTTCTATTAGTGTTTTTTATATTATCAGTTGAGCCAAAATGTTACATCATCGTTATATGGAGCCATGGTTATAAGTGAAACTTTTGTTATTTTACGTGTCGGAAGAATGTCCTATGTGGAGCTTATGTGGCGCATATATGGTATGATAGGGTTTAGTGGGAGGGAGTTATTGGGTGGTTATTGAGATGTGATTGGTGATTACCCTGCCATGTGACAGGGGGCACAACTAGATGGATAAGTCAAGACCAATAACTACTGGGGACAAACCCGGTAGAAAGACATACAAACAACTATCTTACAAATCTGGCTTCACAATATACCATTGAATTCTCCTATCAGTGACTTGTGTAAAAGTAATTTGATGAGATATATTAGACAATTATATTATAGGTCAGCTTTTTTTCCCTTCAAATATATTAGAACTAGTGGCAGGTAGTTATGTGCCTGATTCCACTAGTGAGTTTGGTTTTTTATTTAACTGAATCTATGTACCAGCCTTCGGGCTTATCTATTTTTTTTTATAAATGAAAATAAAGAGCCTGGTGTTAAGGTGGAAAAAGGTTGCCAGCACTTGCTCTCTAAAAATGGCTAATGAAAAATAATTATCTTGCAGGCCAAAGATGGAGATGTCATAGACTGTGTTGATATATATAAGCAACCGGCTCTTGATCAAGTGAACTTATAGCCCTCGTCTTCATGAAAAATAATTCTTAAGCGACCTCGGCGTTGAACCTGATCATGAAGACGGGGGCTATAAGTTCTACTTTGGGGGCCCTGCTGGTTGTACAAGCTAGTTTGCGCGGCTCGCATTAATTAATACATAATAAATATAACTTCCTTTTTTTCCATTGCTATTCGATCTTATAAAATGTTATTAGTGAATAAATTAATTTTCTCGCTCGGATTGCCACCTCGGCTGCCTACGTGGCATGTACGCTCGACAACGCCACGAGGTCTGCCAGGTGCATCTAATCTTACGTCACATAGAAACCGTCAGGCGTTCTTTGTATCGACGTCAGTCTGCGTGACGTCAGTTGAGAGGAGTTCACCAACGACTTATTATATTTCTGTTTCTAAACTACTTTCTTTAACATGGTCAAGCTAAACGCATTGGATTTAGATTTTAGACAAGGCAACTACTAAATATTAAATATGGCCAGCCACTAATTAATTAGTACTACCAAGCTTATCTAACTCAAGTATGGGGGTGGGGTCGAGTCCGGTCTCTTGCGTTCACACCGTGCCTTCTTTCTCAAGTCCGGATCTCCCAGCTGATATTTGCCACGTGTCATCCGGAATCTCATAATATAAGCTGGAGTGGGAGTGCGCTGCTAGGCATTCCTCACTGACAGTAGCGCTGCTCATTTGGTTCTCCGGCAGGAGGAGCAACCAGTGATGGCGGCGGTGATCGGGGGGTGCTTGAACCAGACCGCCGTTTTCGTGCTACTCAACGTCGTCATCGGCGTCATCTTCGTCACATCAATGGGAATGATCCGCTCCCGGCAGCGCCATGGCGACGACGGAGGCGTGGGGGACGGAGGACGAGGAGAGCGCCACCACGTGGAGGGGCCGCCTAAGCTACAACGCTCCGGCTCCTCCGTCGTGTTCGAGCGGCTCCGGTCCATGGGGCTTTACCCCTACCGCTCCGGCGAGTTTAAGGCCGAGGACATCCAAGTGGCGCAGGATCCAGAGCCCCAGCATGGGCTGTACCGCACAGCCTCGTCCGTCGTGTTCGAGCGGCTCCGGTCCCTAGAGCTTTCCCGCAATCAATCCAGCGAGTCGAGGCCTGAGAGCTCCGAGCACGTGCGCGTGGCGCCGGATCTAGAGCCCCAGGAGCACCAGTTCGGGCGGAGCCATTCGGAGTCAAGGGCGACCAAAGGGAAGGAGGCAGTAAAGGTGAGGAAGTCGGCGAGCGCGAAGTCGGCTGCGGAGAAGCAGATCAGGCGGCGCCCGGCGGTGGCAGCGGCGGCGGAAGAGGAGGAGGAGGAGGGGGAGGAGGTGGACGCGAGGGCGGATGATTTCATTAACCGGTTTCGTCAACAGCTTAAACTACAGCGGTTGGATTCCATCATTAGGTACAAAGAGATGCTCGCCCGTGGCTGTTGAAATTAATAAATAAGAACTACTACTCCTACTAGTAATAAAAGAAGAAACACTGATCAGGGACTACGATGTAAATTTGTGGTGGTTTTAAAAATAAAAGGAGCAGTAGTTTTACTATTAACTGGGGTACGAGTTCTAAGATGAAACAATTTGCTGGAGATAAAAAAAAAGTATTAGATAATTGTACGAGTCCCATACGTGATCATGGGCCAGCCAATTGTTTTCTGGGCTTGTGAAAATAATTTTGCCCATAGGCCATACTAAGTTGCAATATAAGCCCGACATCTCACGCTGGGCTGAGCTTGGATATAGGTCTTTTGCTGTTGGGGAAACAAAGCAACGTTACAAAACTTCTTACAAAGCTTGGATCAAACACCCACGCTCAGTGGCGGATTTAGAAATTTAGTTAGGTGGGGGCTAAATTTTTTTTCAAACCTCACACAAAATGCGGAGGAATGTCTACATACAATCATAATCAAGCCAATCATAATCATTGAACCCTTGCTTGTCTTAAAGACATAGCAATAAAAGCAAAATGGTTTATCTTCTTTCACACTATACTCAAGCCAATCATAATCATTGAACCATTCTTTCTGAAACCTTCTCATACAATCACCACATTTCGTTTTAGAAAAGTTATGCTCATAAGGTTGAAAAGGACCTTTTTGTAGATATCACATTTGAACTTGATCCCTAACGGCAACATCATAGTCCTCAATTGGTTTTCGTTTACCTGGGTCAACAACTAATTCGGCGCTATCAAATTCAACACGAGTTCTTTGTGCAAGGTTAGGGGTGCTAGAAGACTCCCCTATATGCTTTCGCTTGATAACATACTTGTCCATGATCCTATAATTATTGAAAAAAATTCACAATAATTAAAAAAAGTTGCCTAATTCCTTAACCAATCATGAAACATAACATCCAAGTCTTTATCTACAAAAAAGCATAGCATCTATTTCACAAAAACATTGCAGCCAATTCAAAAAAAAAAAAGAATGAGGGTCGAGCTAAGGAGAAGAACTGAGAAGAGGAGAGAAAAGGGAAGGTGTCGATCCGAACCTTCGTGGATCGCGTGGGCGACGGGCGTGGCCGCGTGGGGCGAGGTCGACGGCGTGGGGAGGGGCCGGGCGACGTTGACTGGAAGGGCAGCGTCGGCAGTGGGGGTTGTTGCCGGTGACTGGAAGGGCAGCGTTGATACGACTTGAAAAGTGTCGTAGTCTTAACAAGTCTAATCAAAATTACAAATTTATAATCAAACTACTAACTAACTACTTTAAGGGTAGATATCAGTGAGTCCGAGTCGAATCCACAGGGAATGCGTAGGAAAATAATTAAACTACTAAACTCAATCTAAGTTTTCCTACCGATAAGTTGATAAAAGATTTAGGATTGAAATTAAACTAAGTTTATACTAAATGATTAATAAATATGAGAAAAGATACCATGGAGTTCTTAATCAGTAACTAAGGTTCTACCAAGTCTTCCTAAGATCAGGGCATGCAAACACGATGAGTGGCTTTCTAATAATTGATGAGTGAATGGCTAGTTCTCCTTATCACTCAACAAGTTCTGTTTAGGATTCCTTGTTGGCAAGAACAATTATCTAAATGTCAGTGACCGAATGATTAGTTACGTTCACTGCTAATGAACTCTCTTACTAGGATGAGTTCATCGCAAACAAAGCCAAAGATATGGATTTAGGTGTAATATCGAAATGACTTCGCATCTCGATGGCCGAAACGACAAAGATAAGATGCATGAAGGATTAGGGATGGAACGCAGTGGGACTAGCACTACTATAGTGGGACTAGCACTATACACTCCCTAATCACGAACAAGATTCCATCCGAGATATCATGGAACTAGCATGATCCTCTTATTTAGATGAATCCAATCCACGCCCTAACATACACAAGCTCTAGAATCAAGTGCAAGTAAGAACGATCCAAACATCCAACAAGAAATCGACACAAAGAGATAGGAAAATATAATCAATCCATAAAACCAAATAATCGTGTATACAAACCCTAAATCTAAGAAATCCCTAGTAAAAACCCTAGTTACATCATAAGAATCCCATGGTTAGGGTTTTAGCTACTCATCTTCAGGGGATAATCCATCGGTAGAAGTTGATGATCTCCTCCCGCCATGGATCTCCTCCAAAGAATCGTCGAAGAAAAGATGTAGAAAAGATAGGTAAACTCCCTCCAAAAACGTCTGGAAAAAGCCCCCCCGTAAAAATCCCTAAACAATGACTACTTATAGCCCAAGAGACAACCTCCCACGGATTAGATCAGAGCCGTCGATCTTTGCTTCTGGCCGCGTCCGATCGATCCAACTCTTGGAGTTCGATCGATCGGAGTCATTAACTCCCTTCATATTGCGCAACGCCCGAGCTGGATCGATCCAACTCTTGGAGTTCGATCGATCCTACGCCTTATTGCTGGTAACTCCCGAGCTGGATCGATCGGGCTTGACTTGGCCGATCGATCGAATCACCGTTGTTAAGCTACATCCCTTGCTGGATCGATCGGGCACTTGAAGTTCGATCGATCCAGCCGTTGTTGATCATTCCCTTGTTGGTTGAGTTGGATCGATCGAGCCTGTAGAGACCGATCGATCTGGCTTGCCAAAAATCGCCAAAATAGATTGTTTTAGCTCCAGAATTGATCTAACTCGTGGAAGGACCTGTTATGCCTGAAATGGAATAAAAGTAGTCAGTCCAGCATTGCTCGGGGCCCAACAAAGCCAAATTACAAGGGTGTTTTGTGCACTTTTCAAGTCTTATCAAGCGTCGAAGCCCGAAGGAGGAAGGGTGGCGTCGGCAATGGAGAGGGAACGAGGAGAAGGGCTGAAGTCGGTAGAGAGGGCGTGTGGGCGTGGCCGACGGATGACGGAGCCGGACCAGCCGGTAGAGCCGTAGAGGAGGGGGCGTGTGGCCGTGTGGGGTCGACGGACGACGGACGATGGAGCCGGACCAGCCGGTAGAGGAGGCGGAGGGGGCGTGTCACGTGTGGTGTCGGCGTGGCTGACGGACGAGTAGACGACGGAGCCGGACCAGGCGGTAGAGGGGCGTGTGGGTGTGGGCGTGGTTGACGGAGCCGGTAGTCGGTAGAGGGGGGGCGTGGACAATGGCAATGGGTGATGGCGTCGACGGCAATGGGTGATGGCGTCGCCGTCACCCGTCGGGGATGAGAGAACATAGAAGAGAGGGAGATGAGAAATGAGAGAACAGAGAAGAGGGAGATGAGAGAACAGAGAGGGAGATGAGACAGATGGGATGCCATCCCATCTCTCTCTCTCTCTCTCGGTTTAATTGTAGATCGATTTGAGGCGGGAGCAGTTGGATTTGTTTGCCACGTATGAATTTTTTTTTTTTCAGGGCTGACCACTCGCCCCCACTGCCCACGCTCATAGGACTGTGACCACCAGTCTTGCAAGCTCATCTGTTACTCCGTTCTCCTCTCTAGGAATGAATCTAACATGAATCTCTTCAAAATGTGCAGCGGACCAACGTAGCTGCTCAAGTCTTCTCTGAAGACGTCGCCAAACTAACTGTTAGCACATATGACATCTCAGTATATATACTAGAGTTGGCTAGTGATTGCATGTGTGAGGACCCGTCCCTCCATCCCTTCGGCTTGTTGTTTACCCCAAGGGCAATTTGGGAAATTGCGCCTTGGCGGTCGTTTTCACACTGGCTGTGCACACACAGGCCTTGCTTGATGGTTGTGTTTGTTAGAAAGGTTAGGTGGACCCGAGGTTGGGGGTTCTTGGCTTGGGCCCGAGTCCCAGCCCAAGTTTGCCTTTCAGTGCACAGAAGATCGATCACCTTGGGGTGAAGATCGATCCTGTTGCTAGCAGGATCGATCATGCATGCAAGGATGATCGATCCTACATGTGCCTGGAAGTCTTTGTCGGTGGCTTTCGAAGGACGGCCACCGCGGTGGCCGTCGCTTCCCCTGTCAGGGGAGGGGAGACTTTTGCTCCCCTCCTTTGCCTTTCCCGCGGTTTCTCCGGCTTTCCCCGGCCTTACCCCCTTCCCCTCCCCCTCCTTCCTTCCCCTCTTCTTCTTCTTTCCCGCGAATGCTCTGCTTCTTCCCCTGTTCCGACCGCTCCTTTCTCTCCTCCGTTCTTCCTCCTCCGGCCACCTCTCCTGGAGCTTGAAGGCTCGTTGGGTTCGTGGCGAGACGAGGAAGATCCGTGGCTAGTCTTCGTGGATCGAAGCTGCTCTGAGGAGGTAGGGTCTTCTTCTAAACTCCGGCTGTTTGAGGGTTTTGTATCCGGGTTTTGTTTTGCTTAGATCTCCTTGTGGAGTTGTTATTTCCCGGTTTTGAGGCCTTGAGTAGCCTCGTTGTACTCAGATCTACCAACCCACCAAGTTTGGTGGGGTTTGGTTGTGTTTTCCGGCGGTTCTCCGGCCGGAAGCACGCCGGAACCCATCTTTGGGTGATCGATCCTTCTGGGAGGAAGGATCGGTCCTCTGGTGTGGGCTTGCTGCGCCCAGTACATGATCGATCTTCTTATGGGAGGAGATCGATCATGGGGCCTGGGTAAGCATGGTTACCCTTCGTCCCGAGAATGATCGATCTTCCTGGGAGGAAGGATCGATCTTCCCTGGTGCGACTGGAAGGGTGCCCTCTGTCACCAAAGAGATCGATCTCCCTGGGAGGAATGATCGATCTTCTTTGGCTCGACAGCGATGGAAGCTCACTGTTGCTTGGATGATCGATCCTTCCCTTGGTGAGGATCGATCCTTCAGTAGCAGAGAGGGTTTTCAAGAGTTTTGCCCGCGGGGCTTCGCATGCAAGTGACTTTTTACGGTTTTACCCTCGGGGTTTATCCTGTAATGAATTATGTATGAATGCCCTTACCGCTTTGTGGTGAACCGAGGGAGTCATGACCCTCGGGAGTGTTTAGTATAAATGGGCCGAAGGTGTGCCCTTGCTGTGTTGTTTGTTTACGGCTTTATCATACTTATCCTGCCCTTTTTCCTGTGCATTAGACATGCTAGGATAGGTTGGGTGGGTGTTGACTCTGCTGCTTAGAGTACCGAGTGATGGTAGTCTTAACTTCGGTTGTTCCGCCAAGTGCGGAGATCCCGCTTGGAGAAGGGGGTCCTACTGGTTGCGTCGTGTCCACCCTGTGTCAGGGAATGTCGGAGTTGCCCACCCCTGAGCAGTGGCGTTATCGGAGATACGCACCTAGGACAGGAACCCTTCGGGTTATTGATGGGATTGTGGGATCCTTGGCAAGCCTCGGTATTTGGCATCAGAGTGTGTCCGGTTGCTTTACCCTTGTGTGTGTGGGAGTTGTAGAGTAGGACCCTGCTGAGCTGTTGCTCATGACTACCTGGACTGTGTTTGTTGCAGGTGCAGGTGGCCGCTCTGTCCCAGTGCTACCCCCTCGGTCGTCTCGTGGCAGCGGGCCGGATCCTGACCATGTCTGAGGGTCAGGATGGGTTCGTGTGCGCCTTCGCGGAGACCCCGGTGGGTGTTGCAGTTTCTTTTTGGGGACTGTTGATCCCTTGTGGCTTTTGTACTAAACTCTGTTAACTCTTTTATTACCGTTTTTGTAATAAATGTTAATAGCTGTGGTTTAGTAGCTTGCTTCCGCTCTTTCTCTGTGCTGTCCAGCTGTTTCCGCCAGCTGGGCCTTAGTCTCAACTGTTTCCGCCAGTTGAGGCTAGTGGTTGAGGTGTTCGTTTTCCCCCCTCGTGTCCCGGCCCGGGTGCGCTCTGCGGGTCGGGGCGCGACAGCATGACCTCAGCAGTAATCAATATTGTAATGAAAAATTCTTAACACTATAATATTGGATTTATAAAAGATATTTCTTATACATGGTATCAGAGCCAACTATTTCGTCTACAATGACTTCCATAAAGAAATGTCTCACTCTTTATCGAACTGTTCTTGCATTTTACCATCTTTTTTTATTTATAAATTTGAATATTTTTAAATGCTAATTTGTTGAAGTTATTTTTAGCCACAGGGTACACCGCTCTAGCTCTCGTGGGGCGTCCCATTGTTAAGAAACGCAAAGATGTAACGTGATTTTTTGTTAAAATTGAGAACCTTTGCATACTTGTTTTGAAGCTTATTTGATTTTTTTACAGATAAATGACACAATTTTCGATTGGATAATGGCTTTGATACTAAGTTGTCACATCTCGTCTCAAAACACACCCAAAAAAAACATGAATTTAAATTTTTCGATATAATTATTAGGCACGGGCGCATGAAAAATCACCAAAACATGATTATCTAATACAACCCGTGACATCAATCTTATAAGGAGCAAAAACGGTTACAACCGTTTACCTCCTATTAGTTTATTTACATGTATATTTTCCTAAGTTAACTTTGTATATTTTTATCATCTTCCCTATGTTAGTTTTAAATATACATCCTTATAATCATAAGCCAGGAGATTAGTTTTAAATATACATACTTATCTATCTTATAAGATCCAAGGTAGTTACTTTTATGACTCATCATCTGAGTCATAAACTTATACACACATGGCATACATGTGACATACACATGGTATAAAATTATAATTAAATAAACAAAAAAAAGGATAGTGGCTGATGTGACGTAAGTTATAATAGAGATAGTGGGGGCGGGCAATTAGCCGTGTCAGGTGGCACAGGCCCACCACCTAGTTCATGTATATCATCTAAAGTACAACGGAAGCATCATGGACATGAAGGGAACACTTTCGCTATGATGGTATACAATTATTAACATTTAAACATAAACGGGTTATCCGTCTAACATGTAACTCATCAAACACAGATGTACAAAAGGAACATGATATGATCGAGGTTATCCTTGTTGGTTTGTGATCGTTCATGCGACCGTGCCCGTGTGATGTAAAAGTTTCAAACTTCGGGAAATTGCTGTTTAGTCTAGTTTGTAGAAGTTTTTTGCTTTCTAGTCTTCTTATAAGATCTTAAGTGTTTTAGTCCCTTTTTTGAAAGTTATAAATTTTTTATACCTAAGCTACCCTTCTATTATGGCAGCCACCTTTAGCATTAATTATTATGGATTGGGAATGGTGGATGGCATTAATGCATGCACCCATTCCCAATCCATAAAAGCTATAGTTTTTGGGTCCATTAATGCATGTTTTCTACTTTAATGGCTGGATGCATGCATTATTGCAGCAATTAATGACAAAAAATACTTTAAATTAGAAAAAAATACTTTAAATTAGAAAATTGCTCGAAAAAATGAGAAAAATGGTATAAAATTATAGAAAAATTGGAATTTTTTTAGGAGCAACAATTATGCGAAGTAATTATCAATTTTGGTAGTTACTTCTCAAAATACAATTTTTTTGCAAAGTATCTACAATTTTATGCGAAGTAACTACCAAAATTGGTAGTTACTTCCCAGTTTTGAAGCGCGAAATGTGGCGGGGGACGCCGGTGGCGGAGCTGGAGCGGACCGGGGACGCCGGTGTCGGGTGGAGGCGGCTGGAGGTGAAGTAACTACCAAAATTGGTAGTTACTTCCCAGTTTTTGGAGGCGGCTGGAGGTGGGAAGTAACTACCAATTTTGGAAGTTACTTCCCAGTTTTTGGAGGCATCTGGAGGTAGGAAGTAACTACCAAAATTGGTAGTTACTTCCCAGTTTTGGAGGCGGCTGGAGGTGGCTGGAGTTGGTTTTATGGGAAGTAACTACCAAAATTGGTAGTTACTTCCCAGTTTTGGAGGCGGCTGGAGGTGGCTGGAGTTGGTTTTATGGGAAGTAACTACCAAAATTGGTAGTTACTTCCCAGTTTTTGAAGGCGGCTGGAGGATGCTGGAGGTGGCTGGAGTCGGTTTTATGGGAAGTTGATAGTTACTTCCCAGTTTTTGAAGGCGACTGGAGGCGGCTGGAGGATGCTGGAGGTGGCTGGAGTCGGTTTTATGGGAAGTAATTACCAAAATTGGTAGTTACTTCCCAGTTTTTGGAGGTGGCTGGAGGTGGCTGGAGGCACGCACCCGGGGGGGAGCAAGGGGTGGGTGTGGAGCACGCTGGGGAGGGCGGGGGGTGGAGCACGCCGCCCGTGTGGAGCACGCCACCGCTGGAATCTCGCTCACGCGGGAAGTGGAGCACGCCGCTGGATCTGGAGGAGCACGCCGGGGTGGAGCACGGGCTGGATCTGGAGGAGCACGCCGGGGTGGAGCACGAGATGGATCTGTTTTGGAGGAGCACGCCGGGGAACGGGAGGAGGGGGTGGAGCACACGCGGGGCGGGGG
>OY986970.1:1789230-1816822 GCA_963920575.1 Narthecium ossifragum | reverse complement strand
AACCATTTGTTAGGAGACGAAATGACAAGTTCCTATCACCTAGAAGATTATTTGACAAATCCCCCTTCAAACTTTCGGTGTTTTTTAGGCAGAACATACTTGTACCTTCAAAGCACGTCACGATCAAATTGGTTAAGCCTACTTTCCAAAAATTCCAACCTAAAACCAAACCGACTAGAATTCAGACGAGTCCGATCTTTATCCACAATTCCCTAATTAAAAGCTGTACGGAACTTAGCTTAATGTAAGTCGAGGAGATTACCGCGTGGTGGGCCCTAAATGCATTCCCACCGCCCCTTCCCTCCTTTTTTCCCGCACTCTCACGTGCACCACATGCTCTTGCCACGTGTCATCCGAAAATTCACATTATAAGCTGGCTTGGAGCTTCGCTAAGTCCGCTGTACACTCTACCTACGCTCTTTCCTCGGAGCAACCGCATCGATGGCATCGACACCGGCGCCGGCAATCTGGGCGGTGATCAGGGGGTGGCCGAACCCGGCCGTGCTTTTCTTGCTCCTCAACCTCGTCATCGGGGTCATCGCCATCACATCCAAGGGACTCCGCTCCCGGCACCGCCATGGCGGGGGAGGCGTGGGGGACGGCCGAGGAGGAGGAGGAGGAGGAGGAGAGCGCCATGTGGAGGGGCCGCCTAAGCTACAACGCTCCGGCTCCTCCGTCGTGTTCGAGCGGCTCCGGTCCATGGGGCTTTACCCCTACCGCTCCGGCGAGTTTAAGGCCGAGGACATCCAAGTGGCGCAGGATCCAGAGCCCCAGCATGGGCTGTACCGCACAGCCTCGTCCGTCGTGTTCGAGCAGCTCCGGTCCCTAGGGCTCTACCGCAACCAATCCGGCGAGTCGAGGCCTGAGAGCTCCGAGCATGTGCACGTGGCGCCGGATCTAGAGCCCCAGGAGCACCAGTTCGGGCGGAGCCATTCGGAGTCACAGGCGACCAAAGAGAAGGAGGCGGTAAAGGTGAGGAAGTCGGCGAGCGCGAAGTCGGCTGCGAAGAAGCAAATCAGGCTTAAGGCCGAGGACATCCAAGCGGTGCAGGATCCAGAGCCCCAGCACGGGCTGTACCGCACAGCCTCGTCCGTCGTGTTCGAGCGGCTCCGGTCCCTAGGGCTTTCCCGCAATCAATCCAGCGAGTCGAGGCCTGAGAGCTCCGAGCACGTGCGCGTGGCGCCGGATCTAGAGCCCCAGGAGCACCAGTTCGGGCGGAGCCATTCGGAGTCAAGGGCGACCAAAGGGAAGGAGGCAGTAAAGGTGAGGAAGTCGGCGAGCGCGAAGTCGGCTGCGGAGAAGCAGATCAGGCGGCGCCCGGCGGTGGCAGCGGCGGCGGAAGAGGAGGAGGAGGAGGGGGAGGAGGAGGTGGACGCGAGGGCGGATGATTTCATTAACCGATTCCGCCAGCAGCTTAAACTACAGCGGCTGGATTCAATCATGAGGTACAAAGATATGCTCACCCGTGGGAGATGAGATAAGGGTCCGTGGTTTAAATCAGTGGTGACGTGGCAAGTCTCGTATTTATTTGTGTGTCCTCCTATCATTATAGTCACGTTTTATGGTCTTCCTCGCCTGCCTTTTCCCTTTCGCTGGGTTTTGGACGTGGAGATCAGCTTTGTTGTTTGTTAAAAAGGTGGGGTTGGAAAACCTAATGAAAAGATTCAGTCATGGAATCATGCCGAGATATTCGGAATCTGAATGGTATGGGAAAACAAATGATCTGGACATTCAGATGGCTTTCTGAGTATCAGAACTCAAAAGAATCCTAGAAGAAGGATCACTTTCTACGTTACTCGTCCACTATACGGCAAAAAGTTGGATGGTTCGAGAAGAACATTTCACCTCCAAGGCTGTGTGCCGATGGCAATTCATATACCAACCAAATGGAACGAGCAGCAGTCTCGGCAATGAGGTGGAATCAGCGGTAGAATTACGAGGAGGTGATTCTTCAAATATACAGCCGGAAGTCTGGTGTTGAAGATGCCTTCTATGAGCGACTACTAGCATACTTAGTTTCACCGCAGCTGATGCCTGTTCCTCTTAAGTTATGATCTGCTTTGACGCCGCTCGCGGAGTGCTAAGAAGGGCACGTGAGTTACACCTGTTTTTTTTTTTTTTTGATTAATTGAGCCCAATGGCTAAATAACCCTGTAAGTAGGGGTGAGCATTCAGTTTTTGGTTCGGTTCTCAGTCCAGAACCGAAGAACCGAAAAAAGTTTTTAGATAACCGAACCAAACTTATGAAAAAATCGAACCAAATTTTTTGGAACCAAACTTCTTGGAACCGAACCGAACTTTTTTTAAAGAACCGAACCCGAACCGAAACCCGAACTTTTCATACATGCCAAAACCGAACCGAACCGAAAAACCGAACCGAATGGACCGAACTAATTCGGTTCGGTTCTTCGGGTTCGGTTCGATTCTGCTCACCCCTACCTGTAAGGGTTACAAACCGAAAATAACTGGAGGACCCGGGGCATACCCCTCAGTCTCCCTTAAATTGCCCAATTCAAACCATAGTCTGAGTGCCTAGCGAGCTATTCAGTCAGCGTGAATGTTCTCTTCGCGTGGGATGTAGGTGACCCAGAATTCAGTGACCGTGCGACACATCCACCATATCTCTTGCACCAGTTCTCTACAGTCATCTACTAAGAGATGCATCCAGGTGTAACTCACATGATACACCTGCTGATACAACAAGAGATGCATCCAGGTGAAATAGAAACGATTTCGTTTACATGATACATCTAGGGACTGCACAGCGAGCATATCACCGGAGGAAAAGAAGGAAGAAATCATGTTCCAACTTGACAACGTTAGTCAGAAGTCTTCAACTTTCGAGGCCTCTTAGACTGGGGAGGGGATGGTGGCGTGTCTACAAATCTTCCAGGTGCCTTTGAAAAAGGAAAAAACAGGACAATTCCATAAACATCAGAACACAGATCAATCTAGTAAAGGGTTAAAAAGTATCGAAACATAGCCAGGAGATTTGATTACCTTACGCTTGTGATCTCGCTTGCCCACTCTATCACCTGATTTTTCACTCGAAATTAAAATATTGATATCATGAATTAAAGCTATGTTCCAAAATGCAACTTCCATCACAATTACTAGTTGTTACCTCCAAAACCAACAGAATCAGGGATGAATGGTCGGTCGGCATCTCCACGGTATATACGCTGTCAGTTTCGAAAGTGGAATGAATACATGTGAAAAGAACAAAATGACAAGGACCTTTCTCATCAGCAACCATAACCGAACTAAATGAACAGGTGGAAGTACACTATACAGGTCTGAGAGGTCACGTTTCAGGATTTAATAATAAGGTGTCTTTTTTGATAAAAAAATATTTTTTTAGGATCTCATGGTGGCCATCGCCATTTTTCCATTGTTGGCAACATAGTTACATATATCCCCTTAGTGAAATTGTTAAAGTACGTGCCATAATTACTACAATTTGACGGCTAACTACGTACATTAACCAGAAGGAACTTACCTTAGGAGTTCCTGGTGGCTCAGCACAAGGATTGTCCCGATTTGCTGTAGCTTCTGCTTCCTTATTTTGCAGCTATTGTACAGCAAGAAAAATTGAAACACATCAAGGGACCAGATGCTTAATATCAAGAATATATCACATTATTTCACATGTTACATAAATAGTGCGATGTGCAGAGAGATGCATCTGAGACATGAACTTTGATTTCATCAAATATTACAAACATGTCATCACAAAAGAAAAATCTACCTACGACTGCTTAAGGCTATGACATGAAAAAAGGATCAAGGGATTGGAAAAATATCAAATTTTAAAAGGTGAACATACCTGCTTCTGTAGGTTCAGTAATGTTAATATTTCTTTTCGCAGTTCAAGATGCTCTGCACAGACTGATTTTGTAGGGACTTTCGGCTTTACATGAACCTAGAAAATATTTAAACAATCATTTCTGAACAAAAAAAAGCTGAAAATGACACAAACTGCATCAAAAGTAGAGTCCTGCAAAATGCTCTGTATCGAACGATTGAATGCATAAAACTATCATGGCAAAAGAAGCACAAAACATTATCTGGATAGGAGCATATCAGAACCACTCGATTATGAGAATATTCTCCTATAAAGATAATTGCATTTTTTAAAACAGCACTAATAAATCAAAGTCCTGAAACGAGAAACTGAACAAACCCCAAGATCCTGTAAAGTTTGATCCACCCTTTTGATAGTTCTGAGTCCAGCAGTTGAGTTTGCCGTTTGCACCATTTGGTCAAGTGCATGGGTTCTCAGATATACCCGCAGCTGAAAATTCACACATTAGTGTCACATTGACTCCAAACAAAAGTTGTATAGACCACAAAAAGTGTTATAAGGACATTAGATGCAATCCTTAAGCCACAGAGATCTAAGACATGTTTCAGTTTGCACTCATGTGCTTTGAAGAGTCACTGACAAAAGATAAAAGAACCAAGAGAACAATGCTCGAATCAGTTAAAATCTTGCCACAGAAGGTATGTTTGACTCTTCCAATGCTCTCCTTGCATCCGTGGTATTTTCACAATCTCCTAAGGAATTTCAAAGTTTTCAATGGACCTCACAAAAAAACTGTTCCTTCTAGTTCTTAATCTTTAATTTTCTTTTTTGCATCATAAGCTATAGTCAAGACTTATGCCAGGAATCTTGTCATGCAGCTGAAAGAAACAAGTCAAGTAGATTAATGTAAAACATACTGTCCATGTGAAGCTTCTGTGCCCTAAAAAAAAAGCTGTCTAGATCTACTACCCTTAAATATGAAGCAACAAGCCAGAATATTGGAATCTATACAAACTAAAACTTGACAGGAGATATGGATTATTAAACAAACTCCAAATATAATAACATCATCTACCCCTCCATGAGCATCTAGCAAAAGAGACACAGTGCATGGAGCTTAAACATAAAAAATGCCAATTGAAAGGGCAAAGGGAAAACTCCAGACATATCAGAAGCTCAAGCGAATTATCAACACTGAGCAGAAATTCCAAGCCTACCATGCGAAGAGACGCTAAGATGGATGCACTTTCTGTCACAGCTATCGGAGTTGGAACAGTTGAGGAAGATGGTTGAATGTTAGATGATGGTGAGACAGGCTCAGCAGGTTCAGTAGCATCTTCAACAGAATTATCAGTAACAGTCATGCTTACTGGCAGTTCAGCCTCCTCAGCCTCCTGACAAGTTGATCAGGGACAAATCATCAAAAAACCAACAGGATTGACTGCTGTTATCCTATTTAAACTATAAAATACATGTGTTGTCGATGAGAAACAAATTATAGGCAATCATCAACGGCTATTCAAAAGCTTGAGAAGAGGACAAATAAGGGACACATAAATGCAGGAGAAGCACATGGCAACTATGTCATCATGTCTTAGTTATACTTGGATGCTCTACTTGCATTGATGAATGAGTTGAAGTCAGATGTTCTACTTGCAACATGGTAATAACCATCAGCAATTTCAGCACGGGACTAACTTGTAGGTATGAATCAGAATACCGAGAACAAATTTAACTAAATGAGTCCACTTACTTTGCTAGCCATCCGTGACTCCATTATACGCTTAGCTTCTGCAAGAATCTGAAACCCACCATGGGCAAAAATATTATACCAAATTCAACACCCAAGCAGAATATCTAAAAGAAACATCTGCAGCGCATAAGAAAAATAAACTACTTTTGTATTGGCATTGAGTACCTCCGCATCTTTACGTTCCTGTTGCTTCGTTTGAGAAAGCACTGCAGATAAGGCACGTTTGCGCTCAACCTCATGCCCCATGTTGAAAGGTTCCTGAATGGAATATAATTTAATTGAAAGCAGGGATGATATTAATTTGAGGTGACATACTTATCAGGAAAGAGAACTGAGGTGGGTAGAGAAGTGAACCCTGATGAAATTGTAATCACACCTTGACAAGCAGATGCCCAGAAACATCACCAGCAGATGGTGCTCTAGCCATAAGAAGTGTGCGACTTACTGCAAGTAAATGGAAACATTAGCAATGTCGAATTTCCAGAAACCAGATAAAAAAAGATCATTAATGGGGGAAGAAATAACATTCATCATACTTATGATCACAATATAATGCTAAAGCATTATACAGTGGAAAAGGAAGAAAGACCCCAACAAATGAGGTGACAACATAAAGCATGCCCGTTCATCATGATATGCTGTAGTACGGTCATTTTCAGGTTACCAAGTTATCTACACTGTGTATGTATAGGAGGTTAACGTGTTCTAAAAAAGCTTGGGATTTCTACATGGTTAAGAAGTAATGTTGGTGCACTGTTTTCACAATTAAAACATAAGAATCACAATAAGCATGCAGTAAAATTAAAAATCATTACTTCAAAACGGTATTTTTCTCAATCAGTATCCAAATTCTCATAATGCAATCACCGAGTAAAATCTGCAGAGAACAAGAAATCTGAGTTCTAAATAGTCAAAGAGGCCATTTATTATCATCACACGGATACTAAAGAATCCTATAAGTAAATTTATCGGTCTGATATTATAGGTCGAATGTGGACGTAGCATCACTCAGCATGTCTAGAACATCAGTATTTTCTGATGTTTTCCAATGAGATAGAGTAGCCAAAAGAAAACATACTTACAAAAATGTTCAGTCATACAAAAAGAGTGAATACTTCATGCTATTATCGAATAATATACCGTTATAGTAGCGACCTTTCAGCTCCTCCACACTGCGTGAAGATGGAAGCCTATCAGCAATGACTATGAATCTGAGATCAAACCTTTCGCAGAGATCGAATAACTGATCTGTTTCTTCCTTCGTCCATGTCTAGATAAAGGCATGTAGGTATTAGACTTCTGATGGAACAAAGGCAATTAGTATGCAGAAAAGATTTCAAACACCAAACCCAAAAGGCATAAATCATCCTAGATCTGTATAAGACGATGGAAAATACATTCAAGATATTACAATTTTGCTGCACTATAATGGCAGAATCTTAGAATCCACACTTTATCTATGTAGGTTCCATTTGGTTCAAGCAAAACACATGCATCAGGATTGAGACTGAGCTACTGGTTTTATGCAGGTTGGGTCTTGCCAAAAGTACAGGGAGGAACAGAGGGGGATAAAGAGAAATAAGAACAACTAAAGACTGGCAAATGTGCCAAAAAAAATTACATTGGTTGGGATAGTCAGGCCAAAAGGGGGTGGAGGATGATGAGAACTTGAATGAGAAAAAAATGATAGTAAAGGCTGACGGATGATGGAACCAATATCCCAAGAGATTAATTGCTGCTGTTTCATCAAATTCTCCAAGATGCCAAGAAAACAGAAAAATATTTAACCTCCATGCTACACAGTTAAATGGCTGCCAAACATAAAATTGCTAGCTCTCGTCAGATCACTATAGATTCTTGGAAGAGGCTCATCATAGTATATTCAAACTGACTAAGCAATATAAGAATTGAAAGCAATATGAATCCTCATTTATACAAGATGCAGCACTGTATTAAAGCTTTGGCTCAAGCATCCATGAATGGTGGTAAAATACAAATAATATCTACCTAGTACCTACAGGATCAGTCAAATGCTTGTCGTACTCCTCATCTGTGTACTTAAGAATGTCCACAGACTGCATCAGCAAAAATAGCGTTGTCACTGCTGTTGAAGAATAGCAGCTTGAGGTCCCATAATAAATAATCCTATTTCTAACAGTGCAGCTGTGATGCAATATTACCTTGTTATACTTAGCAAAAGAATAGTCACCAGCTGGGGGCACACCATTTACAACTCTGACCTGAGATATACAAGATTCATGGGTTAACAAATGGAGAGCTAACTGTGACAATTCCAAGGTCAGAGGTCATCCATCCATCATCAAATGTGGGGAGGAATTCATGGCATACCCAGTGGTAAAGCTGCAAATTGTCTGTTCGTGCAGAGGATGTAAAAGGAAGCCACTGCCATGTGATCTGCATACAAATTTAAAGTATCGATAATATATTAGAGAGCATCACAAAGTCCACTGTGGGTGTGATCGCTAATAATCTAGCATCACAAACAGAAAAAAGTGAAACAGCCTCAAATGAAGATACAGCTTAGAAGAGGACTTGTCGCATGAGCATTATAACCTACGAAACTCTCAACTATAATAGTGCGCCAAATGCTTAAACTTTGAACTAATAATCGTTCAAGACTCTCAATAAAGAAAAAGAGCAAACATGTTCTTTCCTAAATTTTCACGACCCATGAGTCACTTCCAAAGCACCAAAAAGAGACTCATATGCATGACGCTTGTACTGCTGCATTTGAATGCACAGGCTAAAATCGTACATTACCAACCCAAACAAGCAGTTCACTTCTAAGCACTAAACTGAATCTAAATTGCATCTAAATTGAACCCTGCTTTGTTTGGAAAGTTGGCTAAAAACTGACTACATCCCACAAGAACCTTCCAGAGTCAGCGCATAAGCAATTCCTCTGGAACTTAGAGAAGTTCGATTTTCAGGTATCTGCATCTGCCGATAATTTTCTGTCTACTTACGGGCAGAGATTTTTCAGTCAGAAGAATGTGGGGATACCTGTTGGAACCACATCATTATAAGGACCTGTAGCTCTGTAGTTGAGGATTGATTTAGGGAACTATGAGAAATGGCGTTGCGAACCAAGTATGTCAGTGTTTTGGTTCTTAAGCAACACAATAATCCTGCTATGTCCATTTGAGTGCTTATAGTGGCTTCACTCTAGATTGTTTCATCTATAGCAGGAATTATTATCATATTTTCGGTATTAAACTCAAATCACAAACATGAGCAATATTAACTCTGTCGAATAACTCCATAGCACAAAGATAGCAATGACTTAACATGTCAAGTCCAATTCATCGAGGAGTTGATCAATCAAAAAGTAGTTAAACATAAATACTAAACAGTCGATTGAGGAAGTTGCTTCCGAAATACAGTGAGGAGAAGAGCCCCTTAGAGATTGCAATGTAAGTTTTCTTATATCAAACTGAGTGCTCGCGACACTTTAATTAAGCCTTTCAGCATTCGAAATAGACACTCAAACTGATGCTGCTGGAAAACCCTAAGTACGACTAGTAATAGAACCAATTCAAAGTCGAAACGTATCTGCTACCTTCTCTTTCTCCAACTGGGGCCGCCGCTTCAAGTGCGAGACCTCGATCGAGGGCATAAGCGGCGCCAATCCACCCGTGAGCGCATAAACCTACGATTCCACACCAATTAAAAGAGCACAAAGAGATCGATATAAGAATTATGAAGACAAAATTAAGGAAAATGTTTTTAAAATACCTCTCTGGAGACGCCATCGGGTTTCCGCTGGGAGTCCCGGGGTCGAGACTTCTTCTCCTGCGTGACGGGGAACGAGCTTTTAGGGATCCCGAGGATGTCCTTCGCGTCCATAAGGTTGGAGGTCTCTTCTTAGAGGGGCATCGAAGGTTAGGGTCTTGTTTCAGAGCTTCGCGAGTTGCAGGTCGAACGGTTTCCCCTCAACAGATGAGAGAGAATCGATTCGGGTTCGATTTATCGGGTTTATGTCGCCGATATCCGATAAGCTTTGGGCCTTGGGGTTGGGGTAGCCATTCATACTCTCTTAGGACGAATTCGGATCGAGTAATCGGGTTCCGATCTCCATTGCATCCATTTTGGAAACTGGAGAAACGCTACCGCAGGCACGAACATAAACAATTCTCTTCTTTAAACTTTAGGTCGCCGCAGCCCACCGTAGTGTTCATACTCCGGCGGGGCAAAGGAGATCAAGTGGTCATCGCCGGCGATATTGTCTTCTTGAGATGGTGAGCAAGATTACTAGATCGGCATTCCTAATGCATCAAAATGGTGTCATTATGGTTTTTCTAGGGTTTAATTTTTCCTGTAGATCTCGATTGCTTATAAGATCTGTCTCCGTGTGAATCATATGGATCAGGCGCCGAAACCCTTGACGAGCCCCGTTCCGGTGGCGTCGTATCCCACCCTCGCCGTCGTCATGCTATCCATCGGCCTCCTTTTCACCGCTTCCTTCTTCATGTAAGCCCTTCTTAAATCCTCCATCGTCTCTCGTGTTAAATTTTGTATCATGTTTCGTTACCTATTCGAGCAAGGTTTAATTGGTTCTCAGAAGCTAAGAGACCTCCTTCTATGCTTTATGCTGTGGAATTGAGGACTAAATATAGATGTTATTTCGATTCGTGCCAATTAGACTAGCATTTTTCCGAGTGTTAATCCCTTTTATACATTCTTGAATGAGGGGTTTACCGTAGCTTAAAGGTAGGTCAGGCAGTGATTTTATCAGTAACTTTGTGATAAGGATATGTCGCTTCTTATCTGTTATACCTCTGTCATCTGTGGTACCTGAATTGCTTTTGACCTCTATGAACTGCGTTTTTTAGGGTTGTTATTGATGGCTCTTCAGATCTTTTGGTGCTTTTCAAGATTCTTGCATATTAGTTCTGCTAGGTATGCTGCAATATAGTTTAGTGACAGCTAAAGTCTAGCCAATGCTTAGGCATTGGGCTTTCTTAAAATAGAACTCAACTAAGATCCTAGCCTCAACGGTAAACGAGGAAGGAACTAAATGAACTGATTGAAAAGATGATCCTGCTAGTAGTGGAAGGAAATGGATAAACCCCAAGTGCAATATATTTCGTCTTGTATGGCGCGATAATCCTGGAATTTTGAAATTGTGAAACACTATTTGTTCCGGACGCAGATAACTGGAAGCTCAGTTATCTAAAGATATCGGAGTCGATGAGCAATAATAACTTAGTTTTAGGATGTTGTTTTTCTTGGAGACAATTCCGGAATAATGTTGTTTTAAGAGTGACATAACCATCTCAGGGTTAATAGTTTCAATCTTCTAGCGAAAATTTGAAGGGATAGATTTTGTTGAAGAACCATTTCTAGACATATAAATGCTTGACATTTGAGAAGAGCATAGACATTTTTTATGCCCCTATTGGGAGCATGTAAGGGGTTACAATGGTGGGTATCCTCCTTTTCAAAGTAAATTGTAACCGGCTTCTTTTTAGGATCCTTTCCACGCTTCATGATTTAAAAATAAGGTTATTGTGTTGCTTCGTTTGTTTGATGTGGGTATCTCCATTCAGAGTAAATCTTAGCCCGCCTTCTTTTTACGATCCTTTCCAATCTTCTTGATTTAAAAGAAGGGTATTATGTTGCTTCGTACGTTTGGTGTGATTCTTGCCTTATGGTACTTGTCATTTTGATTATGAAAAGATTGATTCAAGTGAATTCGGTGATAGTTTACTCGTTTTATAGTTGAAGTTCCTCCTAAGTCCTAACTATCCTACTAGGAAGTTAGAAAGAACAAAGGTCAACCCATGCACTGCTGATTGAAATTGAATGGATAATGATATAGAAGTGTGAACTAGCTAACGTCATTTCTCTTAATATCTTGTGCCTTGTGATATCAGAATTTTTAGGGTGCCTGCTTTATTTCTTGCATTAATTGGGTTTAATCTGTGTCTAATACCCTTTCCGATGCAAGGCAATAAATTTTGTAACCCTTCAATTGTGGGCCCTCCATCTATTTCATTCTGCCTCCAGGGGAAGTGGAAGTTTTTACTCGATAATTTCTTTTTTGCTTTCCCTTTCATGTAACGATAGAGATTGCTGGCTCAGGATCAGTGCTATAGCAGTGTTCTTTTAGTAAATATGGCCTTGAAAGCAAACTTCGTTTAATACAATTAGTATTGATGCTCATGTAGGAATCATGAAGCGGATTTTTTTGGTTACTGTTGAAGAGAAGAGATCTAGTTCTATGGCCATCTTACGTGGATTATATCTTAGCTAAATCTTCCTTTCATGAATTTTAATTCCAGTTATGAAGCAACTTCATCCAGGAAGAACCGCTCTCTAACAAAGGAAATTGCAACTGGAGCAGTTGCATCAGTTTTCCTGGTAATTGCATCATGTCTCCCCTCCTAGTTTAACCTTTATATATGACTTGATAGCTAGAATTTTATATCATAATAGAGGCCTAAACTTCTGTTCTAATCTGTTTCAGGGTTTTGGATCTCTGTTCTTGCTCCTTGCAACTGGAGTTTATGTCTGATAACACTATATAATTATATCACCCCCTGTGTGGGTAGTGTCGTTTATCATTAGAGTATTTTCTGGAACTTTGAATTGTTAGCTTTCAAGCTTGCGTTCATTTAGGACTGAGGCATGCTTGGGGCTTGAAGTGCTTTAGACCAGTGCTTTGGTATGTTTACAAATCCATAAAAGCAAGACTTGGGTGTGATCAATTTTGACGGTGGATGATTCATAAGAGTTGTGGACTATGAGCAGTGATTATCATCCATTGCTTCTGTTGATTTTTGCTAGATGTAAAACTGTTTCGAATATGACCAAATGAGGTACAGAAATAGAATATTACGCAGGCGTCTCTCCACCAAATTGTACTTGACTGCAGCATAAAGGTTAAGCTATTCTTCTGGGCATGTGATCCCTCACACAAAACCACGTCAAATCTTGGAAGCTTGCCTGTTACTTACTTTTCCTTTAGCCCCGTCTGGTGCCGGGTTAAGTGAAATAGGGTTAAAGGGGTTAGGGGTTAGAAAAAGTGAGGGTCAGGGCAGGTGAAATAGTGGCAATCCGTATTTCACAATTTTAATGTTCGGGGTTAAGATTTGAAACAAACAGGGGCTTAATGTAAACAGTTTGATGAACAATACCTTTTACAAACTTGGCATCAAACTTGGCATAGGAGGATGGGCCATGGGGTGCCTTGTTTGGCTTGGCATTGTCATGGCCGAGGACAGTTATGGTCCTATGGTGATGATTTATTGTTTTTCGGTTTGTGGAACTAGCTTCTAGATATGGAAAAGGATTTTAATTGTGTTTCCACCATGGAGACTGATATCGTTGGTTGTCCCAGGAACGGGTAAGGTAGCTGGGGAATAATTTCCAGTAATCAATGTGTTTTCTCTCTCTAATTTCTACAGTCTTTTGTCATAAGCACTGTTCAAAATGAAACAACTTAACAATGGCGACTAGACGAGCCCAAAGATGTTTTAGGATTTCTCAAGCAAGCAAAGCAATCAGACCCATTCTTGGTTGTATACAAGGGAAAGTACGTATACGATATGTAACCAACATACATTGACAGAATGACAGGATATAAAAAGATACCACCAATGAACATATCCGACTTGGATTTGAATGAAACCAGCTTTCGGCAAAGACCGAATCAGCCGCACCATTAAATATGGGCCGACTTTTTGGGCTGCGGGATAAAGCGTAAAGTAGACGACGAGACCCACTTCCCTCTTAACCGCCCCCACCCGGGCCCATCCCTCAATGATACTGATCCACGTCATGATATTGATCCGACGGCGAATCTCGAGGCCACGTGCTTGCTTCTTTGATAGATCGGGACGCGTGGCAACTCTCTGGGCCATTTGGATTTCGGAGTCAGTACGTCGGCGCTCTTGTGGGTCCCCGCTTCCCTTCCGAAAGCACTCCTCTTATTAATCACCACCAAAAGATGGATTAGACGAAACCAAAAAAATTAAAATCCAAGAAAATAGGAAAGAAAAAACTCTAAAATACGACGTAAAATACGAAATGGAATCCATCGACGTCTGTCGTACGTATTGGTAAAAAATTTTTTTGTTTTTGTTAAAAATTTTTTGACCGCAGGGGTGGTGGGGTTTGAATCTTTGGTTTAAAGTGGTCGGAGAAAGGAGATGGCTATGCTCGATCGGCCCTTCTTGTCGTCGTCTTCCAATCACCTCTCCTCCTCCACTGCGGCCGGGTGCGCTCGCGAGGATCTCCTCCGGTTCCAGCCCCATCAGATCTCCTCCACCCCTCTCGCCGGTAACACCCATTCCCACCCCTTCCTCGCACCTCTTCTCCGGTTTTATCGGCGCGGGTTTTTCTTCTTGGAATCTCGATGCCGATGATCCGGTTCTCGGATCGCGATCGGGTGGTCGGGGTTTGGAATTTTTCTGCGAGTTCTTGTCGAGAAAGGCGAAGTCTTCAGGTTTTCTTGATTGGGATTTTGTATTTTAGGCTATAATAGCTGGGTTCTTGTGATGTTTTGCGGGGAAATATGGAAGGTGAAACCCTATGATTATTGATGAACAAATTATTGGATTTGGATCTGCCATGCCGGTTTGTCTCAACCTTCTGGCTATTGTACTCCACGTAGATTTCGTTTATCCCTTAATTTTTGATATACAAGATATAGGCGGCATCTGCCTGATTTATTTAAAATTCCTCAAATATAGATTCCTCGGAGTACTGGTTTTTTCTTGTTTCTTGCCTTTCTTGGTTTTTCCCAAGCATGGGTTAGCCCGATTTGGACCCCGCAAATAAATTCCTTTGAGTTTGTGCAACAGATGATCGAAGAAATTTGTGCCTCAAAGTTCCTAAAATCAACCAAGAAAGATAGCTAGCAAGGTAAATTTTAGAGTGTTTTGGTACTCTGGACATGGTCACTAATACAAATGGATCTGAACATTCTGGAAGCTTCACAGGTGATATCGAAGAATCAGTTCCATTACTCCACTATCACCTTGTTTGAGATTTTCTTTGAAATCTTACCATTAGGATATGCGTCTGCTGCCAGTTCTCCTGATCTCATTGTTTTGACTGCTTTGGCAACCGAGTGATTACATGATAGAGTTGGTTGTAACTAGGGGGCATCTATAAGCCTATCTGTGCAGGAAGATAAAACTAAATTCTGATTATATGGGAAATAAATCGACGGTTAATTGTTCTTTCGGTCCTTTGCTTCAATAGAATTTTGCATGATATGATCTATCCTAGTAGCCATTGGAAAACAATAGCAATCTAATTGGTTAAAAAAATGTGAATCAGATTCTAACTTTCACGAGTTTGTTGCATCTCTGTCAGAAATGGGTGAGAATATCTGTTCTATCCAACTAATTGATGGAGATGGTGCTTTCAATGTCTCTGGCATCGACAATTTTATCAAGGCAGTGAAGCTGGGTGAATGTGGGCTATCGTATGCAGTAGTCTCTATTATGGGTCCACAAAGTAGTGGTAGGTTACTATTTTTCCAAATCTCTGTTTCAATGTGGCAAAGGACTTTCAAGCAATGATTACATGTCACCAAACTATATAGTGTTTCAACATCAAATACATGAATGACTTCAGTACAAGGACATGTAATAAACATCTTGTGAGAAATTTTATTATGCTGGGCAGGAAAAAGCACTCTCTTGAATCATCTTTTCTACACCAAATTTAGGGAGATGGATGCTTTTAGGGGCAGGCAAGTCTTTTGTATGCCATTTGTGTTTTTTAGTGAACTTCGTAAGTTAATACTGCTTGTTCTGGACTTGATCGGCATGAAAATATTTATCCCCTTTCTAGGTCCCAAACTACTAAAGGCATTTGGATGGCGAGGTGTGTAGATATTGAGCCTTGTACTGTTGTCATGGATTTGGAGGGTACTGATGGAAGAGAACGAGGAGAGGTAGCATTTTAACCTTTTCTATAGCTCCAATTGCTCCATCTATGATAGTGGTACTTTTCACACATGCAACATATAGTGCAGATATAGTGTAAACCTTCTTGGATTATAATGTTTATACTTTCTGATATTTTGTAGCAATTTCTGGAATATGTGCTTTAAGTTTCACAACTAATGAACAGCAATAACTAGAACACAGTAACATATTCCATAGACAATATTAGCTTCTAGACTTTTTTGGCAGATTTTTTATCTGACTTATCTGACATAGTTGAGAAAAACACATTTTAGCATTTTCAACAAAATCTACTTACATGTCGCCTCTCTGACTGTTCTATAGCTATGCTGCCAGTAAAGATGATCATGAAAGTGTTGATTAGTTTCTTCTGGTTCCTGCCAGCATGCTAAGTCAGGCTGTTTCATTTATTTTCTCCACTGCATCATATATCACTATATAGCATTGTTTATTTATTTTGGTTGAGTGCTTATCATTTTGTGATAATTTCAGGATGATACTGCATTTGAGAAACAGAGTGCCCTTTTTGCTCTAGCTGTCTCAGATATCGTACTGATAAACATGTAAGCTTTATTATTTTGGTTTAAATTGAATCATTTATTTTCTAATCGCCAGTTGGATTTTCTTCTCTGTTTATCCGATATGGTTAATTATTCTGGTCAATACATGTCCAACGATATAGGTGGTGTCATGATATTGGCCGTGAACAAGCTGCGAATAAACCTCTTTTAAAGACTGTTTTCCAGGTAAGCTAAGCTTGTTGTGCTTATGCACATTTTGGTGCTTGCTGCCTGTGGTCTCGATTGCTGACATTGGATATTTTACTTTCTTGACAGGTCATGATGAGGTTGTTCAGTCCTCGCAAAACTACTTTACTATTTGTCATTCGAGATAAAAGCAAGGTGTGCCCTTCAAGATTCTTGCTCCGCGTTTTTCTTTTCATTCTATGTGAAATATTCGGTTAATTTTCAACTAATTGCTAGAATATGATACCAGACACCTTTGGAAAACTTGGAACCTATTTTGAGAGAAGATATTCAGAAGGTATCTTTTGCAGAAGTGCTTAATTGCTGTTGATATCTACTTTAACTCCCTCACTCAGTCAATTATTATCTGTCGCTGCAGATATGGGATGCTGTTCCTAAACCTCAAGCTCATAAAGAAACTCCACTCGGTGAATTTTTCAATGTAAGTTATATAAGTTTTAACAATTGAATATGAAACTGTTAATGACTATTGTGTTTGGGGTATATTTCAGGTGGAAGTTGTCGCTCTTTCTAGTTTCGAAGAGAAAGAGGAGCAGTTTAAAGAGCAGGTGCGATGTTTGATATGAGTATAGATGTTAATCATGCGAGCCAAGCCTCCTTAAGCTGCTTGTTATTAGCTGCTTGTTCTTTTTGTTAGATGCTTGTAGCAGCTGCAACTGTTTAAAGCAGTTTGGATAAGTGGGTTCTGGTGGAAACGTGTCTCTAATAAACTCATCATGGGAACTTTTCAATGACATTGTTATATAATCTACTATATAAAGTAAGGTGGGCTATCCATTTGTCTATATATACGCGCATGTGGCGTAGGGTTTTAACCCTATAAAGAGAGAGAGAGAGAGGGGTAGTAGGGGTGGGTGGTTACCGTGGCACGGGGGCCCCACCTAGTATGCCATATGATTGAGGCATGGAATTGACTTGTCTGGCGTGATGGAATCTTAAACCTAAAAATGACATCAAGCCTAGAAAAATTTCTATAACAGTTAGCAGAGTTTTATATATATATATATATATATATATATATATATATATATATATATATATATATATATAAAATTTTGCCACCCATATCAAACTCCACCTGAGAGAGTGGTAGTGCTGCGTCATTTCTTTTATGTCTTCCAACCTTCTGCATTGAACATAAACGGTGAGTATAATTTTGATAGCTCAGCATGAACTTCATAGCTTGTAGGTCACTTCTATGTGAATCTATAAAGTAGGTCTTTACACAGTAACTGATTTCATAGATTGACTCATAATAGAATCCACCAATGATAAGGTGGCCATCCTTTTTAATTTCACCTTAGATGATGTGAACGGCACAACTTATTTCTTCATGACATTTCTCTGGTAATTTTTCTCAAATTGGTAGGCTTATGTGATGGCAACTGACTAAAGTTTAGAGCACAGTGAGTTGAAGGTTGGTTAGCTAAATTTTTTTGCCTTTTTAGCTGATTTTTGATCCTGTTTGAAGAATTTAATAGTACCATAATGAAAGATTACTGATATGTTTGGCTATGCTTTCAAAAGTGTCGATGACAAGCTTTCTTTTTTCGTCTTTCCTAGAATGTTCAGAATCTTTTTCCTAAAATGCCTAGGATTGCCAAGAGCATTAGGGTTTTCAAAGATAACTGCTTATGATAGTTTTTGTTGCCAATCTCCAAGGTTGCTAATTTAAGGCAAAGGTTCTTTCATTCTATTGGTCCTGGTGGCCTTGCTGGAGATAGAAGGGGAGTTGTTCCTGCTTCAGGGTTTTCTTTCAGCGCGCAGCAAATCTGGAAAGTGATCAAGGAGAACAAGGACCTTGACCTACCTGCCCACAAGGTGATGGTTTTGTTTCTTCCTAGTAACAAGTGTTGAATGAGGAACAGTGCTGTTTATAGTGAGTTTGAATCTTTGCCTTTATTATTTGCAGGTTATGGTAGCCACTGTGCGTTGTGAAGAAATCGCTAATGAAAAGTTTGCATATTTAGCTTCGAGTGAGGTAATTGCTATCTATATATTTATTGATGTATGAATTAGTACCATAATATCTCGTAGTTGAAGAGAAACTGTTGCAGGACTGGTGCCAACTCGAAGAGGAAGCACAAAATGGTATAGTACCAGGTTTTGGGAAGAAGCTTAGCTCAATTCTGGAGAAATGCTTGTCTGGGTGGGCATATTCTTCTTAATCAGTTGTAGACATGCTTGTATTCTTTGCAGCTTTCTAATGATTAGTTCCTCATGTTGGTTGGCATTTTTCGTAACTTGATCAACGTGAAAACTTCGAAGTCTCAAGAACATGCTATTTCTGGATTGTTTGGGACGATAGATTGATAGATGGATAGATTGATGGATAGTTACATATACCTATACAATAAAACATATCCATGCATATTGCTTTATTGAATATGTACTCTCAGTTGAAAGAGCGCAATGAGATGTTGAAGTTCTGTTGGTCTTCTGTTTCAACCTTTTTGTGCAGATACGATATGGAAGCTACTTACTTTGATGAAGGAGTGAGGATTTCAAAACGACAGCAGCTAGAATCAAAACTTCTGCAGGTATGTGATAGCATCGTATGGGCATGGATGGCTGCTGATTATACCTGAAGCAACATGTTATTAATGTCTCCGATTTGAATATTACAGCCTGTCGTTATTTGATTCTAGTTTGTATAAATATTCTGGTGAGCATGCTGTCTGCAGATGGCTGTCATTTTCCAGCATTAGCACTATTGAGTTAAGTTTCTTTGCAACTGATAGTTGGCCTGACTAGCTTTTGTCCTGAAAAATTCCTTGGGAGATCATCTACTACCTAGACTGTTTTGATTTCCTTCACATTTCAAAGATGATTTGGCGCATTTAGTTTTGCAAGTTTTAGCCATCTAGATTGTCATTTCCTGCTTATTGATTGCTTTTGCTACGCTTTGTAGCTTGTCCATCCTGCTTATCAATCTGTGCTTGGGCATTTGCGGACCAAAGCTCTAGATGACTTTAAGGAGGCCCTAGATAAATTGCTGGAAAAGGGTGAAGGATTTGCGGTTGCAGCTCGTGATTGCACTAAAAAATTCTTGTCAAGATTTAGTAAAGGCTGTGAAGGTATGTCCTTGGAGTACTAGCACCCCCTTTCTCTCTTCCCCTTTTTTTGCTTCTGATTTCTCATTTTTCATGCCCGCCTGACTATGACTGATTGATTGCCTTTTTTAGTTTTGCCATTCTTGCATCTTATACGTTGTTATACACTTCTTTCAGCCATGTGCAGGATTAGTCTAATACATGAATTAGGTGTCAATATGGTTTACATCTCTGTTTCTAGTAAATGTTCCCAATTTCCAAATGCTGGCTTCATTTTTTCTCATTTCTAACATATTAAACTGCATGAAGCTTTCCTCTTTATTTGATATACTTTTTGGTTGCTGCAACTTATGGATTTTCTTGTTATGCCAAAACTGTCTAATGGTCATTGATATTGTTAGCCACTTGGTTCTTCTCCTTCAGGCAACATAATAAATATTAAATTGGGAAAGAATTCAAGGCTTGAAATTGGCAGGGCAGTCATGTCAATATGAACTTGCAAAACCAAAGAGTGCGAGAAGACTTCCATTTCTTGTTTGAGTGATTGTATACCATAGCATTATAAGAAAAGATTACCTTTTCGAAAATAGATATTTTATATGGAAAAATGGAAGTGTCGTTTTACCCAATTCAGAAATACGATAGAAGTACCTGAAATTTCCTGGAAATGGCATCAACGAAATTTGTGACGTCTCGCCAAAGGAATCTGGCATTTGTCTACTGGATCCTATGGGCGAGAACTCTTTTCCTCCTCTTCTAGTCTTAGGTTCTTGACATATCTTATGATTTTGTAGCTCATGGAATTACAATGCTGATAATAGTGAATTGCAGATGCAGCTATTGAACAAGCAAAATGGGACTCGTCAAAGGTTCAGGAAAAGCTTCAACGCGATATTGAGGCACACACAGTTTCAGTTCGGACTGCAAAACTGGCTGAGCTTACTTCTCAGTATGAGGTGCAATAAACTTTTCTTTCTATGGTCGCAGAAGGATCTTTCATAAGTACATTATAAAGACTTCTGAGTTTCAAGGAGCATATTTGTTTTGTTTGGTCATAATTACTTGGCATTGTGGTGATGCCATTGATGATATGAAATGGAATGCAATGGATTTTTTTCGCAGGGGCAACTGAATAAAGCACTTGCAGATCCTGTTGCAGCTCTTCTTGATGCAGCTAGTGATGATACCTGGCCTGCAATAAGAAAACTACTTCAACGCGAGACCAAGTCAGCAATGTCCGGATATGCTTCCTCCCTGTCTGCGTTTGACATTGACCAAGCCACTGTTGACCAAATGCTTGCAAAATTGGAGGAGTATGCTAAAAGTGTTGTTGAATCCAAGGCTAAAGAAGAATCTGGAAGGGTCTTGATTCGTATGAAGGACAGGTATGAGCATGATGATTGCTGGAGGTTGTGATAATTAGAGCTGTACCTGAGCCGAGCTTTAATTGAATTGCTCAGGCTCGAGCTCAATGAAACTCGGCTCAGATTCGCCTATGCTCAAGCTCGAACACATAAATAGGCTCGAATTTATATCTAGCCCAAACTCGTCAACTCTTGGGCTTGGCTCAAAAGCTTGCGAGCCAAGCTCGATTAACTATATTATTAAGTTTTCTATATATTATAGTTTATAGATCGTGTGTGTGTGTATTTATGTTACAATTTAGTTTATTTTCCTAGACTCGACCATGATCGAAAGTTTGGCTCGGAGGCTTGCGAATCGAACTCGAGCCTAACCTACCCTATTAGAAGCCCAAGTCGAGCTCAATTTTGAAACTTGAATCAAGCTTGAGCTCAAACTCGAGCCTACACTGTTTTGAGTCAAGCCGAGCTTGAGCAAGCCAGAGTTCGGCTCAGCTCGGCTCGAATACAGCCCTAGTGATAATCATATTGTTGAGTGATGTTGACTCGCTAATCCTTTTTGCAGATTCTCAACATTGTTTAGCCGTGATTCTGACTCAATGCCAAGAGTTTGGACAGGAAAGGAAGATATTAGAGCAATCACAAAAACTGCTCGCTCTGCTGTATGTCCCTTAAGTTGTCATTGATAATCTTCTATGATATTGGTCCTGATTGGCACTTGCACAATAGTATATCTGAAGCTAAAGGTGTTTGATGTTGACTTTGCAGTCCTTGAAGTTGCTCTCTGTCATGGCTGCAACTCGTATGGACGATGATGGTGATAATATTCATAACACTTTGTCACTTGCTTTAGTTGATGCAGCCAACACTAATGCTACAAACAAGAGCATCCAATCATCTGACCCACTTGCTTCAAGCTCATGGGAAGAGGTTGCTTTTGCACTAAACAATCTTATTCCTACATTTCACTTGCTTTTATAGTGACTGTCTTGAGTTTTATGTTTCTTCAAATTGTCAGTGCCGAATGCCATTACTTGGATAGTTTAGTTTGACAACGTAATAGCCTGCATACTTACCCAATACTCTTAAATTAATCTCTTTGCCATCAGTAAGCAAAGCACACCCTGTTCTGGCCACTAACTTTAGTGCTTATATCCTTGCTGCTATCTCATTCGGCTTGGTTTGTGTAATTTGTTGTTCGCATAACAAAAATCATCTTCTCTTAGGACAACAGGAATAATATTTTCTTCCACTAGCTTGGTTGATTGTTATTACCACCAGCATGGCGCTTTGGCTATTTGAAATTTCACTTCACTGGTACGGTGTTATGCAGATTCACACATGAGTGAGTGTTAGTAGGTAGAGACGGATTTGCATGTTTTTTATTCCTAAGATTTGAAAGAGTCCAAGGGGCGTTTACATTTAGATACGAGTCCAACTCTTGTGTAAGAGAAATTTATGGAACATAAGTTGCAAAAAATTTGTATAGCTTGTGCCATGTGTACAAGAATCCTTTATTTCTGGTATGGTTTCTTTTATCAGTCTGGTTTTAAATTTTTTGATTAAAGTTGTCATGTTCGAATATGTGTTAATGTGTTCTATTCCTAAAGCAGATTCCACCGAAGAAAACGTTGATTACACCTGTGCAATGCAAGTCCTTGTGGAGGCAATTTCAAGCAGAAACTGAATATTCAGTTACGCAGGCTATTGCTGCTCAGGCATGTGCTTATGCCTGTTCTTTTTAACATAGTTCATGTTTCGCTCTGTATCTTATCGAGATTTTCTATATTTGCATATAGATTGGCACTCTGAATATTGAATTATTTACAATAAACATGCTATGCTTTCGAGTGTAGGTAGCAGATTCACCTTCCTAATGAAAAGTATAATTCTCAATGAAACTGAGAAGTGCAAATTCTATATGCTTGGTCCCTTAGATCTCGATTGCAAGATCATGTACTTGAAATGGAGTCTACTCGTTCTCTGCTTTATAATATATCCTGAATGCCAATGATGGCATAATTTAATAGCTTTGGCCTCTTACCACAATTTCATATTGTTTTCTGTTTTGCCTTCAGGAAGCCAATAAACGAAACAACAACTGGTTGCCGCCTCCCTGGGCCATTGCTGCCATTCTTGTATTGGGATTCAATGAGTTTATTACCCTCCTAAGGTAATATAATTTACATGCATCAGAGATAAACTTTCCTTGACTTGTGCCTTCTTGCCTTTGGCTCTCCAACTTCTGAATTATATATCTTTTTCGTTCGGCAGGAATCCTTTGTATCTTGGTATTATATTTGTTTCCTTCCTAATTGGCAAAGCCCTTTGGGTCCAACTTGACATCTCTCGTGAGTTCCAAAATGGAGCGGTGAGTATCTGAAGTCATTGCACAGAATAAGCTCTTCTGGCTGCAGTTTATATAGCTCCTATAGTGTTGATCTGTTGATTGCTTGTTCCTTCTGTGCACAGCTACCAGGGATTCTTGCCCTATCAACAAAGTTTCTTCCAACAATAATGAACCTTCTCAAGAGATTAGCAGATGAGGGCCATGGCCAGAGACCTACGGCTCAAGAACCCCGGAGGAACCCTGAAGTGGATTTCAAAAGTCCTCAAAATGGTGTGCATAGCACTTCTTCATCGGAAGCATCATCCAATGTAACCTCATCGGAGAGGGAAGCCGAGTACTCAAGCCCGATGGGGCAATGAATAGAGTGAATGGTAGCAGATAGAGTCTCTCCTTTTCAGTAATTGGCTGTGGTTTTGGTTTTAGCCAGCTGTGAGAGCCCATATTTTGTGGCGTCGCATTCAACCTGCTTGTCGTCTAGAGAGCTAAGGTTTGTATTCTGATAGAGAAATCTGCGTTGTACCATCTCGTTTTTTGTATGGAATGACACTATAGTCTTGGGTTAAGGGGCATGCTCATGTAGGAAAAGGGGCCCCAGAAAGATGTTCGTCGTCCCTTCATCTGTTTGATTATTTTTTATTGTCGGTGGTACACATTGATAATGATTGATGTATAAAGAGATTTTGGTTGGCAGCTTATTTATTTTGATGAAGAAGAACAACTTCTTATGTAACCGAGCTTCTATCTCGTTGGTTGGGTCGGGACAGTGTAACTGACGATTCACATCCGTAGGAAAGCTGAAGGAGTGTTGTCAACACTACAGTAGTAGTCTATTTACCTCTCAGTCGCTCTGTCCGTCTGGCTTTACTTCCTTTTTGCCTTCCCATTTTTCTTTCACTATCACTTAGGTCGCCCTTAATTTTTTGAAAAGTAACTACTGTGAAGAAGGGGCTTTAATAATTTTTTTCATTTATTTCATATTTTTTTTATTTTAGCTGATTTTTTCACATATTATTAATGAAAAGTAACTATCGTGGAAGGTAAGTATTGTGAAAAGTAAGTATGGTGAAAACTAAAGTTATTTATTATTTTTAAAAATGTAAAGTGAAATTCTCCTATTATTTTTCTTGATTTTCCTCGTAGTTTTCTTATTTTAGCTAATTTTTGCACTTATTATTATGAAAAGTTACTACCGTAAAAAATAACTAATAAAAATTGTGAAAAGTAATTACCATCATCATTGTGAAAAGTAACTATCACTTAAGTCAGTCATAATTTTTTGAAAAGTAACTACCATGGAGAAGGGCCCCCTCAATATTTTTCTTCATTTATCCCATATGTTCCTTATTTTAGTTGATTTTTCACATATTATTGGTGAAAAGTAACTAACGTGGAAAGTAACTACAGCGGAAAGTAAGTATGGTGAAAACTAAAGTTATTTTTAATTTACAAAAATGCAAAGTCAAATTCCCCTACTATTTTTCTTGATTTTCCCCATAGTTTCCTTATTTTAGTTAATTTTTGCACTTATTATTTGTGAAAAGTAATTGCCGTGAAAAGTAACTAATAAAATTGTGTAAAGTAACTACCATCAGAATTGTGGGAAGTAACTACCACTTAAATCAGCCTTACTTTTTTGGAAAGTAACTACCAGGGAGAGAGGCCTTACTTTCAGCTATTATTTGTGAAAATTAACTACCGTGTTTTCCCAATATTGAAAAGCAACTAAAAATATTGGAAGTAACTACCATATTATAAGTTACTTTCTACCAAATTACTCTTTAACAAAATTTGAAAAAAAATTGAAACGTAACTACAAATATTGAAAAGTGAATTTCCCCGATAAAATTTGAATTTTTTTAAAAGTAGCTAAAAATATTGAAGAGTAACTGCAAAAATTAAAAAATAGGAATTTTTGAATTTTCAATCATTGAGAAAAGTAACTACCAAAATGGTATGGAAAAGTAAGTAATAGAATTGTGGAAAGTAAACTACCACAAAAAAATGTGAAAAGTTACTACCATCATTGTGAAAAATAACTACCACCAGCATTTTATGGGAAATAACTATCATAAATGTGAAAAGTAACTACCGTGGAAAAGGGGCCCCCACTATTTTTTCTTGATTTCCCATGTTTTTCTTATATTAGCTGATTTTTTTCACATATTCTTTGTAAAAAGTAATTATCGCGGAGAATAATTTTCATATTTCATGAAAAGTTACTACCATATTGTATGAAAAGTAAGTTCCATATTTTTTACAATATTTCCCATTATTTCCTTATTTTTCCACTATTGTTTCTAATTTTTCTGAATTTTTCTCATATATCATATCATTTTTCTTCATTTTTCCCTTTGTTTTCTCTCCCCCCCTTAACTCCCTCTAAGGATCGGGACGGGGAGCTCCGGGATCGCGAAGGATGGGGATCGGGACGGACAGCTCAGGGATGGTGAGCTTGGGATCGCGTCCTCGATCATGGGAGATGACGACGGGGGGCGGGGATGGGAGGGAGATCGAGGAGGAGACGAGGGGAGCTAGGGAGATCGAGGAGGAGAGGGGAGCCGGAGAAGTAGGTGGCAGCGGGGATGGCGCAGAGAAAGGAGGTGGTGACGGGGGCGTCGGGGATCGCCGACAGACGGAATTGATGACGGCGAGCTCAGAATTGGCGACGAACGGGGAATGGGGATAGTTACATATAGATGCTCGAAATTTATAATAGGGGCATTTTGGTCCAATAAGGATTTGAAGATCTAATGATAAATTATCATCTTTTAGAAGATTTAATGACAACTCAATAGTGCTAAAATAGTCTCGAGGTTAAGAGCATCTCCAACGCTGGCTGCATTTTTGCATCCAGCGTTGGCACTATTTGCTGCAAAAATGCAGCATCGGAGATGATACACTCCAATGCAAGCAGCTCTAAAAAAAAAGATCTCATTTACTACATTATTTTATACTTATTGTAATTAATAATAAAAGAGAGGGTATAAAATACAAAATATATTATATAATTAACTATCGTATAGAAAACATTACAAAATTAATTAAAATACTGAAAAAATTACATAATTATCTAAAATACAGAAAAAATTACATTTCAACAATTAATAATAAAAAAGAGTGCAGAAAATAAAAAATACTAATATTCTTGCAGATCATCGCCGAATTCACTGCCACTCTCGCGTACACTTCCTCCGTGCTGACCTCCTCCATACCCAGCTCCCTTTACTGGCTTCCTCCATATTGGCTCCCTCCGTATTGGTTTCCTCCGTACTGGCCTTCTCCATAATGATCTCCTCCACCACGTTACATGATATCATGACTGCTTGTGTTATAATGCATAATATGATTGTCGAAGATGAACGAGATGAAGATGAAAGTGATGTCATTTTTACTCCACCACGTACTCAACATGCTGATGAGATGGAGGCAAGTGAATCCGAACGATTTCACCAGTTTCTTAATCGACATAAAAAGATCAATGGCAAAAAAAGCACATTTTGCACTTCGAAATGCACTGATTGAACATTTATGGGAACGACATGGCAATGAAGAGATGTAACGTTTTTATCTATATTCAATGTTTTTCACGTCTTAATGCATATTAAATTAAAATTCTCAATGTTTAGTGTGTAAAATTCGTCTTCATTTTAATATTCTGCACAAATACATTTAGATAATGTAATTACAATTAGAATTAATTTTATTAAACACCCACGTACTAATATATAATTTAAAAACCCAATGATGAAAAAAAACAGTAAAAAAATAATTTATATACAATTAGATAAATAATAAATAAAAAGTATTCAATATTAGTCTTGTTTTGTAGGGATCGACAAGAGTTTTTCATTGATATATTATTTATTCTAAATAAATCAGTAATTTTAAAGTTATACAAATTATTGTAGTCAATGAAGTTATTACAAAAAAATTCTGGAAAGTAACTACAATTTATGGGAAGTAACTACAAATATTGGTAGTTACTTCCCAATTTTCCTACCTTTTTTTCTGGGATAGTAACTACAAATTATGGAAAAGTAACTACAATTTATGGGAAGTAACTACCAATTTTTTCCTTCAATTACGTGAATCCGGCCGGTTCGACCGCGAAGGGCTGCGGAGGGCGGCTGGGAGCCTGGGGGAGTTGGGGGCGGAGAGCGGTGGGGATCTGGTGCGGCGGCGGCGAAGAAGAGACTCTTCAACTCTCGCGGCAGTGCCCTCTCCAATGGCTTCCCTCTTCCTTTCTCCTTTTTTGGCTCTTCAGAAACACCCATCCCTGCCAACCTTTCAACGCAAGATTCCATCTTGGAGCGAAAGCTCCCACCTCTGCGGCTTCCCACCCGCCAGACTCTCCCTAAGTTATCTGTCCAAGACCAAGAAGAGCAAAGCAGGCCATCTTCTTCTCCTCCGGCGGTTGAGGGCGACCAGATCGCGGTGGGGCGATGGGATCTGGAAGCCGGAGCAGGGCGTAGCTGTGACGACATTAGAGCCTAGGGCAGAGCAGAGCAGCGCGGGGCAGGGCAGGGGGGCCAGGGTGGGGCGGAGGCGGGGGCGGGGGC
>OY986970.1:1721026-1789030 GCA_963920575.1 Narthecium ossifragum | reverse complement strand
GAAAAGAGAATTCTGGAATGCAACCGTCAAAAAATAGTGGACTAGATCACCAAAAAGAGAAAAGAGAAAAGAGAAAAGAGAAAAGAGAATTCTGGAATGCACTTGAATGCAACCATGAGAAAATGGTGGACTAGAACACCAAAAAGAGAAAAAAGAATACTCGAAAAATTAATTAAATATTGGAGTTATCACATTTAAAAATTAATTAACTATAAATGCATTTAAAACTTGGCACAGATTCAAAGGAAAAAAAAATTAAAAGTATTAGAACTATCACATTTCACCATACAAAATGCATTAATACTTGGCTGATTTTATGACCACATTAATAGCAAGGGTTAGAAAGGTCCTAAAATTAAATATAACCACCTATAACTACCATAACTGATGAAAAATGGTGCTTAACCCTTAAAACTAATGACATGGGTGTACCCATCAACAAGTTACATAAAAATGGTGTAACTTCCAATTATCTATAGAAAAAAAAAGCTCTTTATCTCAGCATGAGAGTTTACTGTATTTCTCTGAACTACCTTTATAATTCTCATATTACTTTTCATATTATTCTCATCTAATTTTAAATTACGAATATATCTTTTAACCAGAGTACTTTAACTATAATAATTAAAATAATTTTAAAATTATGAATTCATTTAGAATAAATAATACTTTAATAGAAAACTCTTATCAACCCTACAAAACAAAATTAATATTGAATATTTTTTAATTATTATTTATCTAATTATAATTAAATTATTTTTGCTCTATACTGCATCAAAGAACAGCACCGTTCTTTTTGGGGGAAAAAGAAGCAGTGATTGCAGTAGCTCCTGTCTAAGACGAAAACCTCAAGTCTTTTTTTATTATTATTTCATGATTTGCAGACAAGAGTAGAATAGCGTCTCTGACTAACTTTCTCAAATCTGGAATAGATCACAAATATATATATATATATATATATATATATATATATATATATATATATTCTGATTGAAGGTAGGTCATAAATTAAATATAGAGAAAGGAAATGATCGAAAAAAAAGAAGGTTTAGAGTATAAGCCATTACATAAAAGACTCAGAAGAAAGAAGGCATTCCAAGATCCAAATTCAGCAAATGCAATTAATGGTCACAAACTTAATCAAGTACAAGAAAACATTAAGATAGGGAAACATTTACTAGCTAGCCTGGTTTTGGGCCTTTTGGCCACAAAAGCATGAAACAAGGGATTTGATAGGGAAAACAGAGTCAGACTTCTCCTTGGTACTACTACCCTTCTTAGCAGAGGCAGGGTTCACCTCAGGGATGCTCTGATTGATCTGAACACCATAAATCGACGGCGGCACGGGGATGTCCTCTCCGGCAGGCGGCGCCAGCTGCCACTCGCCATTGGCCATGAGCACCATCCCTTTGTTCTTCTCCACCCACCAAGACCCAGGCACCAAGATCTCATCTTTTAGATACTCACTGGACTTGTTCACCAGAGCTACACTTCTGTTCACTCTCAGCTGGAACTCGCCATCCTTCGTCTTCCATCCGGCGGCCGTGTGCAGTATCCCCTGAAGGTTGTGCCAGTCGCTTGGGCTATTGGAGTCCTTCAAGTACGGCGACTTCCTCGTGTCGACAACCAGCTCTGTTCCGGTGTAGGCATAGCCAAGAAGGCCACTTGGATACTGAGGGATGAGGTCTATGCCATTCTTGACGTGAAGAACTTCGAGTTTGGGCAGTTTGCCGAGCCGATCATTGAATTCTTTGTTGCCAATCTGCGGGCTTCCGAACACGACGGCGCACACCGGGATGTCGGCGCCGCCGCCGGTCTTAGATAGCCCATTCTCGACGATATCGAAGGCACTCAAGATTGCCAGAGCTGCTCCTAGGCTGTGGCCAGCGCAGACTATGCTGAGAGGCTCGTCTTTGTAGAGCTGAACTAGTTCTTTGATCTTGGACAAGAGTTGAGTTCTGGCGCTCTCTTTGGTGAATGGTGATTTGGGGTCGCTGGAAGTGTAGACGGTGTACCAGCCGTCCATGACCTCCGGTCGGGGGTCGCCGTCGGCGACCGGCGTTGAGAGAAGAGGCTCGATGGAGACGAGATTTGGTTTGAGCACGTCGATCCACTCGATGTTGCGAATGGTGCCGCGCCATGCAACGTAAATCTCGCGGCGCCCGGTGGCGCGCGCGTGCGCGTCGGAGGAGACGGCGACGTAGCCGATCCAGTTGGACTCCTTGCTCCACGCCTCGCGGGAGAGCGAGAAGAGGAGGAAGTCGCCGGGGAGGTCGATCTCCGACGTGGCGTAGAGGAACTCGGCGACGTCGTAGTCGGCGGCTGAGGGAAAGCATACCTTGTCGAGGAGGTGGCGCTTGTTGTACCTGCAGCTGCCGCAGTACGGCGAGTGCTCGTCGCTGTTGAAGGAGTCGTAGGTGACCTGGCAGAGGTCGCCGGAGAAGAGGATTAGGTTCAGGAGGGAAAGGTTCAGGGGGTGGAGGAGGCCCTCCCATTTCTTGGAACCTAGGAGCTCCGGCCACGGCGGCGGGGCTTCGCTGACGGTGGTGGTAGCCATGAGGACAGCGTTCTTCTTGGATATCAGTAGGTGTAGGAGATAAGAGCACAATAGATCGATATAGGATGGTTGGTCAAATAATCTCGTGTGGTCCTCACATAGATTTCATGGCCCGATTTCTGCCAAAAAAATGATTCCATGGCGATGACACCGACGTGGCGCCGGATGAAATAATTTTTGTTATTATTTTTTGCCACGTCAGCCCCATCTCTCTCTCTCTCTCTCTTCCCTCCCCCCCCCCCCCAAGCCCGATCGGAAGTTCGACGGCGTGCTCAGCGACTTGGGTGTCAGACACGACGTGCTGGAGACCGAGGTGGAGATTAAGGAGGATTGCAAGCTTCATGTGACGGTCCAACGCCTCGAGGTCGGACATCTATCTAATCCAGGCGGTCGCAGGGGTTCTCCACCGCCCCCGGCCGTCCAACCTCACCAACGCCGAGATCTACTCGCTGCAGTCATTGAGGAACCCGACGCCGAGGGGATCCAGCTTCAACCACACCGACTTCTACTCGATGGTCGGCCGGAGCTCCAATTTTGACGCCGCCGATGCGTATGGAATGGTGCCGGCGGCTTCCAGGGGCACAACGACGCCGAGGCCGTCCAACTACGAGAGTACGAGGAAGAGCACATTGGCGCGCCTAATGCTGCTTCCACCAACATGGTCGGCAAAGTCCAGTTCCATTACCAACTTCCAATCGCCGGGAAGACGCCAGCGCCCATGTAGATCGCGCATTACCCGGCTCCCAATCCCTACGCATTCTCCCCGTCGGCGGCGGCGGCTCCTCCGAGGATGGCTCCTCTGGCCACCAAGAAGGCCAATGGGCAAACCCGCCTGCTGAAGCCGGAGGAGGGGGCTTCACGATGGCACCAAGGAAGGAGGCGGACCGAGGGGCGGCACTGCCATGCCTCCGACCAGCGTGATGACCAAGCTGATCCTTATCATGGTGTGGGAGGAGAGAGAAGAGAGGAGGGGGAGGCCGAGAAGAGGCGGCGTCGATGCCCGAGGATGACGAGGGAGGAGGAGAAAGAGGAGGATGCAGCCGGCGAGGAGGAATGAGACGCGATGGTAAGGGTGGAGAGGGTAAGGATCTGGCGGTGGGTTTCTGCGGCCGAGGAGTTGTCGGGGGTGGAGGCGGTGGCGGCGGTTGTCGGCAAAATGCCACGTCAGCACGCGAGTGGCCAATCGCTGTCCGCCACTCCGGGTCGACATTTGCCGACCCAGCTGGCGTCGGCATCGTATAGGGGCCCAACGAGACAGCTGCAGCCTGGGCAGCATCACCAGAGAAAAGATGGACTCGCCCACCAAACATATCGGCGACAATGATGGATGTGACAATACAATCTTTTAAGGCCTGTGTTGGGAATAACTTTAATCCGTGTTAAAGAATTTTATTCTCGATTTCGAAAATAATTTTATAATAATTATTTAAAATAAAAAAATAGAGGGGAGAATAACTTTATAACAATTATTTAAAATAGAAAAAAATATTTGAAAATAAAGTATGAAATAAATCGTGAATTCAAAAATATTTCTAATATTCCTCCCCCTCACCGGTCAACGGTTATTCCGGTTTAATAAACGGGGCTAAGAGAATCACTGCAGATCTCAGTGAAAAGATAAGATTAGTTGATTCTAACATCAAGCAGTTCAAGCTGGAAAAAGAAAGATTATAATCGTAGAACAAAAACCAGGGAGGGTACAGAGTACAGACACGAGTTTTCCATGCAAAACTTCTATACGATAATACACTTTTTCCTGCAAGGATGCGCTATCTGAACCCAAAATTACAGTAAAAAGAACAGAATAAAGACACTTCAGTTCTGATAACAGTGGTGATGATACATACCAACTCCTAATAATCTAACCTGTCTCTGGATATTAAAGTATACAAACTTAGCCGACCAGTGATGAGACAAGCTTCTTCCCGCCGTCTGCACTTTTGAATCATTCTTCAACTCCATTCGTCACCCGTGTATTGAATTCATATTGAAATCCCAGGACAAAGCTTTCCTTCCATCCGTTCCAACTAATCTATCTTCACAGAGGAATATATCTTACGAACAAACCAGAAGCAAGCGTAGAAGCCAATGGTTCCCGTCAACACAAAGAACGCATAAGACGCGATCAACATATACCCAAAGTAGAGGACTCCAGAAACGAACTTGGTTATCCTCAACTTGGTGAAGAAATAGAAAGTTGCATAAAGGAACAAGTAAAATGCAGAAGAACCTGCCGTCATATACGCCCTCCACCACCAGTTGTAATCCTCACTGCACAGCTGGAAGTAGCACAGCACAATGGTAATCTCAGCACAAGTTATGATGAGGATGACAAAGACTAGAAATAGGAAGCCGAAGATGTAGTAGAACTGGTTTAGCCATATGGAGGTCAAGATGAAGAAAAGCTCGATGAAGACAGCACCAAATGGCAGAATACCCCCAATTAGAACAGAGAATGCTGGCTGCATGTACCAAGCCTGCTCAGGTATCTGTCTGGGGATCTTGTTGGTCTTTACAGGATCCTCAATTGGTGGCTTCTTGAAGCCTAAGTAGCTACCAGCGAAGACCAGGGGCACTGATATGCCAAACCACAAGAATACCAAGGCAAACATAGTCCCAAAGGGAACCGCACCAGAAGACTTCTCACCCCATATCAAAGCATTAAGCACGAAAAAGATGGAGAACACAATACCAGGGAACAAAAATGCAGTCTTGAGGGTGTTCTTCTTCCACTCTGTACCCTTGAACATCTTATAGAGACGAGCAGAAGAGTAGCCAGCAAAAAGGCCCATGAAGACCCATAGGAGGACCATGGCAGTCATCAGACCACCACGGTTCGAGGGAGAGAGAAATCCTAGTAATGCAAAAATCATGGTGACCAGCGTCATCCCGAAGAACTGAACCCCTGTTCCAACATAAACACAGAGGAGACTGGAATTGGTAGGGGGTCGGAAAACATCACCATGTACTAACTTCCACCCAGTTTCTTCCTGAGCTTCATCTTGTGTCTCCAACTGATTGTAGTTTGCAATATCCCTGTATAGGGTTCTCATCATAATCATGGCCACCATTCCAGACAGAAAGAGCACGATCATCAAGGAGTTAATGATGGAAAACCAGTGGATTTGATCATCATTCATGAGAAGATATGTGTCCCAGCGGGATGCCCATTTGAGTTCGCTAGGCTGCAAGAGCAATGCCAATTATTAGAACCAGATCAAGAGAAGGCAGACTACATTTTTGCAAGTGATTACACACCTGGAAAGTAACACCGTAAGTGAAGACAATGAATGTACCAGCTTCCACCTCCTGGAAACTGTGGGTACCAGGAGTTACTTTGGTGTTTGGATTACAAGTACTTAACCTCGGGTTCTTCTCGTCCCACTCACCATACTCATGCCGCACACTGTTTTTAAGACACAAATAAATTAGGAGAGGAAACAAAGTCATCCCTTCAGTAACCATACATAATATTCAACATTATAGTGTTCAAAAGTATAGAAGGATGACAGGACAGGACCAATCCAAATCTACAAAGTCATAGCTTTAACTATTATAACTTAAAATAGGGCTTTTCCAAATGGCGTACTAATCTCACGCACGTCCTCATCTACCTGCACATACTTCTGTGGCATTAGACCAAGATTACAGAAAAAAGGGGGAGATACATCTTTGAGGACACTTTTATAACAATAAGAAAGAGAGCAAAAGTTAATGGAGCAACTAATAATGTGAATATGAAACAACGGAATCATGCACTTAGACATTATGGATAGGACAACATCTACTAAGCTGATCAGAACTAAATCAAGAGATTTGACTCGATGGTGAAAGTTTGTCAAATAAATTTATACTGGCCACATATGGTGTGACCCAAGGCTTGAAAGCGAGCGCAGCTTATACCATCAACAACCTTAATTGAATAACACCAAACAATGTCATGCTAGCAAATGTTATAACAATGAACAAAATGTCAACAAAAAGGTGAAGATGACTTCCTAGAATCTCTTTTATGTGGGAACTCTCGATGGTAACAGTTATAATCTATACAATGCATTGCTAACAGACAAACTTGATCGAGTCATTAATTATAAATATGAAGGTTATAACTCACGACGTAATGCAACTAATTAATTAATAGAATAAGGTAAATTGGCTCTCACAAACACAAATATCAACAGCCACAGTGGAGACAAACTATATATTTAATGCTTTAGAAAATCAAGTCATTCCATAGCCAACTATGCGAGAAATGTAAAGCCAAATATACCAGTTGGCATACGAAGGAAAATGAGGCAAAGTATCTCACAAGAAAGACAACATTTATCATGTTGGCTAGAAAAGAACCAATGCCCGAATATCCATACCTGCTTGGAGTAACTTCAAAGCCAACTATTCGAGCATCTTCAGTCTCAGAGTCCTGATGGTACATGACTTTGAAGCTCAGGTGGTTGTTGATATAATATGTGTCATCTTTGTTCTGCAATGAAATAATAAATGTTATCCATGTAGGAAAGCAAGGTCACCATCCAGCAATTCCAAATGCTACTAACAGCAGAAATTTGGCTTACTTTGAGACCAACTCGGAAACCACGTTCATAACTGACCGATTGCCCATCATTTGATGGTCTAGGAACCACAACGGGAAGATTATCCAATATCCTGTAAGAGTGCATTACATGTTTGTCAAGCATACAGGAATGCAAATTGACTTGAAATTCATACAGCAAACATTGTCTATGCAACGGAAGATCAAACGCAGTCTTGCAAATGAGGCGACATGGTTATACTGCTCTTTCCCACATGATTATTTCATTGCCACTAAATCTATTTTCACAGCTGAACTAAATGAATACCCATAAAAGTAGGAAGTAAGACCTGTCAGGTGTTACTAATGTCCAGTAACATTAAAAGGCATCAATAGATACATATACTTACATGCTCACTCGATACTCATCATCAATTTTTTCTTTAAAATTCTTTGCAGTTTCCTCAGTAAGATTTCTGCGACAGGCCACCTTACATGCCTCATCTTTTCGCATGTTAAACTGGATAGAAAATAAAGTCAGAGAGAAGTCATCAACACAAAGAATTCCATCTTATAAGCAGTTTTGGAATCTCCATTCTTGAACTTATCATAAGGATAAGAATACTGGATACCAACCATGTAAACCGAGTTCTCAATGCGATCACCACGGAGGACCTCACCCAGATTCTCACCGGTATTTGTAATATGACTAGGCTTGCAATAGTCCAAGAAGTAGTAATCATATGGGAGCTGCGTCTTCGTAGATGAAAGCTTGTTCACTTTCACCTGAAGCTCATCATCCTGGGAGCAACCATGCAAAAGAATCACATAAAACAGACAGCTTATAGGATCAAAGCAGAAGAACACAAGCAGCTATAAATTGCTCGACATCACCATTTGTAGTTTAAAACAACCAAAGGGTCCACCATTTAGAGTTTTAAGGACCAAGAAAAAAGATCTCCGATTCATTACATCTGGGAGCAGTAATACTCTTTTCCTACTATGCACACCAACTCCATGGTAAAAATTAGCAGATCATCGAGACACTACTACACATTATACTAGAAATTGATACCAATGTGCGCAAAAATGAGGAAGAGCCACCGTACAACCGAGCTCCTCGACCAAATCAAAGTCTCAAACTCAAAAGATCACTTCCAGATCTTTATTTCCACCACAATTGAACTACAAAACCACGAATCACAGGCTCCAGTACAGCAATAGAGCATTTCAATTTCATAGTCTTCGCATCCAGATCGAGGGAAGACAGCTACCACTTACTACATTCAAGCGTGGATCTAATAAGAAATAGGTAAAATAACAGCTAGAAGCCCTAGATCTCGGGAGTTAGAACAAGAGGATCTAAGAAGAACTAGTAGATCCCAATCCAAGACCGATCCAAACAATTCACATACACAGATCGATTACCTTCTGGAAATCACGGGGAGCGACGCCGGGGAGGTAAAAGGATCTCGCGAGAGGCAAGAGCAGAGATGAGACGAGCAGGACGGCGGCGACCCTCCCGATGTTTCCCATCTCGAGCGAGAGACAGAGATAGAGAGAGACCGGAGCTGGTTGATGTCGCGGGTACCTATATACAAAAGGGATGGGGATGAGACAATATCAAAATGGAGGGCTATTATAATGGACTTAAGGCGAATTTTAGTTTATCGAGGGGTTAATCTGACATTTATCTCGACTAGTACTTACTAGATTACTATCTCGAGGCAACATCGTGTGGATCTCGAGGCAATCTCTTGATGCCGGCTTCCCCTACTAGAGGCTCCTCTCCTCCAATCTTAACGACGAGGCGGCGGCCAGCAAAGAGGCGGAGCCGGCGTACATGGAACCCCAGTACGGCGGAAGCTGGATGATGGTCCCGTCTCAGAACCCTATGATCTCTCAAGAGCACATGTCGCTCCGCCAACCTCAACTCCAGCACCAGTTCCAGCAGCAGCAGCCGCAACAACACCAGTCTCTGGCCTCTAATTTCCATCTCCTCCATGTGAGTTGATAGATAGGGTTTCTTGTCTGCGAATTGACCCGTTAATTTTGTAGCCCAGGAAGTATGGAAATTGAAATCTTAATTCTTGCGGTTTGTGTAAAGATTTCTTGGAATTGAAATATAGGCTGTTCTATAGGTTCTTCTTTTCCTTAGTTTTTCTAAGATGCTGCTGGTGCTTGATTGTTCTAATAGGATGGAATTGATGGAATAGTACATATCAAAGATAACCAAAGAGTTTCCCATGCTTGTTTTGTATAAAGATTATAAAGATTAGGAATTCAGATGTGAGATACATCATATTGTGTTAGAACGATGACTGTAATTGCTGCATTTCTTATTGGCTAGTGTTTTGTGGTTAGATTAATGGTCAGATTTCAAGATGAATATTAAGCTCTAGAAACATTTCTTTCATTGTATCGACCACAAACTAGTAAATATATTTGTAGGTTTTACCCAGAGAAAGAAAGAATAGGTAATCTATCAAAACTATTCTCTGAGAAAATAATAGTTTCTCATGATTGTATCTGTATGATCAAACATCAAAGTGCTTCCCTCCCAGTCTGCATGTGATGTGATATGGTGTGTTTTTTTATCTGCTTTAACGATCTTCATCTCTAGCTTTCAATATTTTTCTTTTTTTTCCTGCAGCTATTAGCTAAAATTCTTTGATCTTCCCGCTTTTATTCTTTCATTTTTTAGGTACTATGGTTCGATATGAGAGGATTGTTCATAGCCGTGCTAAATGATATTTAACTTAGGCTAAGACCATTATGACTATAGGTAACATATAAGCTTAATCACAAATAGTCGAAATGGTTTTTTTTCTTGCTAATCTTAAGCCTCTCATAGTCTGTTTTTTGTGCCCTGTAGTTGGTGGAAAATTTAGCAGAAGCAGTTGAAAGAGGGGCACGAGACCAGCATTCGGATGTGTTGGTTAGTCTTCTCTTTTCTTTCTCTATGCCTCTATCTTTCACTGTCTAGAGAGAGTTTTGTCCAATCATCCATGGTAAATGCAGAATCGGAGTCTTTATATTGCAATCAAGGAATAGCTTGTTAACACTGGTCAATGCTCTTTGTGCATGACTCATAGACTTTTTTAGTGAATGTCAGTTAATATCCTTTCTACTTCTCAATGCTTTCTATAAGTCTTTTCTTCCTAGTTGTTTATTATATTTCTGGCGTTCTAAGCATCAGTCACCAATGGACCTCTTCTTGTGGTATGTTTGTTCCATATTATACCTTTCATAAATATTATTGATTGTAATTCCAATAAAATATCAAGTACAATAATTTTCTGGATATTCCCACCAAAGCTACCATACCAACAGTGTCGGCTGCTCTTGCATTCTCTTTTGTCCTTCACTTATGAGCTTCAGTTATTTATTGTATTTTATTATTTCTTCCGATAGGTTAGTGAATTGACCGGTCAATTTGAGAAGTGCCAACAATTGCTGAACTCCATATCAGGATCTCTAAGCAAGAAATCTATGGTAAGCCAATCATTCTTGTGTAAGCTTCTGGTATTTTACATGTGCAATAAAATATCCACTGAACAGAAAATTATATATGCTATATCATATTGACAAGGATGGATCTGTCTAAGCACATGTTACAAGGCTTGTTGATCATCTTTGAAGCAATTGATTATTGTAATGTGGCGGTCCTTCTAATTGGTGAAAAGCGTCATATGGATTGCTCCAACAAAGACCGAATATAAGTAGTGTCTCCTGCGTAGGTGCATAAACCAGCTTTAAAAAGGGGTAAAACGACACTTAGACTAGAAAGAGTGAATAATCAAAGACAACATCCATCAAATTGGCCACTAGCAAAGCAGCATATTTGTCTCGAGGATAAATGTTATACTCATTTTGCAACTCAATTCTAGGTCCTTAGAATATCTTTCACATTTACAACCACAGTCGGAGGAAGACCACCCCTAGTTTGATCAGCTTTAAAATATGAGTATGGGCATGCATCAACATACATGGGAATACTTAGAACGGACTGCTAACTCCATACCAATTGTAAAAAAAGTATTTCTCTGGTAATTATTTTGCTTTTCTATCATATTGATACATCGTGCACATCATTTGCTTCAGATTATTTGCCTTGGGGAAAATCTGTCCCCGTAGGCAATTACTAAATTTGGAGCTCCAATAATGGCTAATTTGCCTTGGGGAAAATCTGTCCTGATAGCGATGACTTTAGGCTAGTCGTAGAACTCTATCAAGTATCTTTGTGGAGTGGAGTCTTGTCAATTGGAGTTGTACTTCATAGCAACAAGAATTTGGTCCGGAGAAGGCCTGGATGTCAGTCAGGGCAATAAAATTCTGGTTGGGAGGAGGCCTAGATGTCAATCAGTATTGTTTTCTGGAAAGTTAAATCTGTTTAGTTTATGTATATTGCTTTGTGGTTAGCCAGGAAAATAGGTTACATGTCCAGTGGCTTGGGGTTCTTGGGCACCCGTATATTGAACCATGGCGCTCATTGGAGAATAACATTTACGATTTAAGCTTTTATTTTAAGCAATGCACTTCACAATCTGAAATCTACCTTCTAATCTTCAAGGGCTTGACTCATTTTGCCTTCATCTGTGTTGCTGCCAGACAGTTGAAGGACAAAAGAAGAAGCTGGAGGAAACTGCACAACAACTTAACCAAAGGAGGTCTAAAATGCCTTTCTCAGTCAGAAATATTTGTTAGCAAGTTCATTACAGGCATCAACCTAGTAGTAATGACGCCGAATAACAAATTTTACTGATTACTGGCAGGGAACTTATCGCCAAATATAGAGGATGCGTTGAAGAGCTTGTTAAGTCAGATAGCAGCAGATAGTAGAGATCCATTGTGTTTGTATAATCGTTGAAGACTTCTATGATTGTGTTTGTGTAACGCTTATCCTATCATTCTAGCTAAGAATATATGATAGTTACTTTTCTTTCTTGTTAAGCAGTAGCACCATCTTCAATATTAGTAGTGCAGCTTGGGACCAGAAACCAATGTTTCTAACCACAGGGGTTGCACCATCTTCAATTCATTGCAGTACCTTTCTTATTTCCTCATTGCCAACCAACCAACCATCTCGTTCTAGTCAGCAAGAAAACTAGCAGAAGATGCCCTGAGGGATCAAAAGGCAGAGAGTTTGATAAATACACAGCCTGGAATTTAACACAAAAACATTGATACAGCCTTAAATGATAGTTTATAAGGCAGTCTTTGCCACATCTTTGTCGCATTTAACTAGCTTCCATGCTATAAGTCAGTGGAGTCACGAGATAAAAACTCAAGCCGCCGGGACCTTTTTTCCATCTTCAATGAAGAAGATTGCACTTTCAGGCACCTGCAACATGTGAAGCAACGAAGCTTAGAGTCATATATCGTTATCAAATTGAATTGCATGATATGAAATGCAGCCAGATTTCCAGTCTTTCATCATGAAGCTTGATTGCATACGAACAAATGGCGATGTTATGGACAGGGGAAAGCCCCTCAACAACCTTAGTTATGCATATTTCCTTCTAGACATGTGAATCTACTAATCAAAGAGATATCACGATATACTAAATAACAAAGAACCAGTTAACAAGAACAGTCCTGTAATCTTTTCTACCAAAAACATAGGTACCGAGATATTACAATCCCTCGACAGTAAAGGAACATTTTCTACCCTGCATTCAGGGTTCTGCTGTCGGAGACTACCAAAGTTATACCGCATCAAAGAGTGGAAATGGCCAAGCATAATAAAAGAAATTAAAGGGGATAGAAAAAAACTTGGATGTCTACTAGATGACACACCACAATACCAAATAAATAAGCTTAAACCAAAGCATGTAATGACTGAAAGGATAATGATGCAAAGAGGATGCATTAGTTTTTGAGCAATGGGGAAAGCAATTATAACGCTTCAAATAGAATTAAATCACAATGACCTTAAATGTCAACAGTAGAAAATCCAACGGAAAAACAGTGAAAAGAAGGGAAGAAGAGTAGTTGAACAACAAATATGACGAATAATGAGCTCGTGTCTAGCAGAATTATCATCAAGCTGTCATATAAAGCCAATACCATACGAACAAGAAAAACGTCTATATTCCATTAAGGTATAAATGGAACAAAATAGGCATGCTTTTCGCAGAGCCCTAAAATATTGATTGGCATTTCCTAGAATAACTGGACAACTAAATGTCCAAAGAAGTATGCTTCATTTGATAGACATCGAATGGAATGAGAGGTTAAGAGTAAAGTATGGTTTACATCTGGCCAAGTATCTGTAAGAAATTCCACGATATCATATGCTATGTCCCCCTGGACATCGATTTGCTCTTTCTCAGTAGGGCCCTGAAATTTATCATCCAAGTGTTGGTCATAAAACAATTGCACTATCATTTCAAATATGTTGCGAATAAGTTGGCATACAAACAGGAGCATCTCCACTCCAACATAGACAGCTCTTTGCAGTAGTGTACCTTAACAACAGATGCACCAGTAGCAAACCTCTTTCCGAACTTTTTTGAAGCATCACTTAGTTTAACACCTGGATAGCAAAAAAAAGCAAAAGTTGGAAGTAAGTTATTGTTATACCACTTAAAAGGAAGCTATAAAGTTCTCCAGAGCATCACTCACCAAAAAGTTCTAGACCTTTCACAACTGTGACACATTTTCGTTTATTACGGACTATCTTTTCGATTATAACCTCTTGCTTCTCCTGAAAAGACAGTTGAGCATCCAGTGGTGATGAACTTCACAGTTTAGGAAGATATGACATGCATAATGCCTAACAATTGAGTGCAGATCCTGTCACACTGATGCAGCTGATCCTTGAAAATATGCACAAGTGTACCTATGATTTACTCACAATACCAATGTGCACTTGAAATGTTTACTCACCTCTTAGAGAGTAGAAATAAATCAGTAATGCAAGTAATCACTAATCATCCAGAGCAATCAAATAACCTTAAAAATGTGAGAACTAGGAGAAAATTCTTAGATACAAGTTATTGGTTCTATTAAACAATTTGATGCAGCTTTATAAAGGATACATTAGTTAAGAAATATCCTACAAAGAAGAAAACACTAATGGCGGTAAAACGCCAAGCAAAGTATAAAAGCACATGTAATGGTCACCATAAAAACCAAAAAGCAGAAATCTCAATTGACAGTTCTCCGGGGTTGTAAATCATTATAATAATGTCCATCAAGCTATAACTAAGTAGGTTACCAACACAAGCAAGCTACAAATCTATACAAATCCACACAAACGATATAGAGGTCATGGAACATGCATTTAGTAAGCCCTCTTGATCTTTAACAGAAGAAATAAATGAGTAGCAATCAGAATATTTTTGTTAACCAAATTACAGTGCTGCAAATGAAAGGTTTTTAGAGGCATAGGTTAGAAAAACTAATCATGACTACAAGTTGATTATTGTGGGATCGCAATCGCATCCTGTTCAATGTGCCTTCTCTGTCATCTAAAATACCCACAGATTACCAAGAATAGATCACTAATATTATGAGAATTTTGACTCATGAAATGAAACCTAAATGGTGAACAAAACTGAATGTGTGATAGTTGCTAGTATAACCATGAGTTTTTATCCTTTTACATGCTGATATCAAAGTTCAAACAGAGGAATCATTGGCTATTACCTTCTTCTTTATCTTACCACCTGGGAGGCGTTTAACTTCTTCAGGCTTAGATGCTGAGGCACCTCCTATGATAAACAAAGGACAGGCAGTTAGCAGGACATCGTAGAAGAGAGAAACCTCAAAACTTGGCTGATTGAGAAACTTATTAGCTTAACAACATAGACAAGACAGTCTAAACAAAATAAAAGGAAGCACAAGATAATGCAAATGATCTAGGTACACCTTGTAAGATAGGAGTTTCAGACAACATCTAAACCATCCCTAGACATCTTTAGATGCAAGAAACTGTTACTATGCAATTTTTGAAAGAATCGTAGAGGCTAGGGCTCAAACCATACTTCACCATTCCAGATAAACATAAACCAATAGACAAATTAAACAGTATCCAGCATCCCTTGAATGAACATATTCTAAAACAGAGGATCACTAGCCTTCCGGAAATATGTCATACAGCAACTGATGCCTTAAATACTTTGTAGTGCCTCATTGTAGCCTGGACTGCATAACTCATAAAAACATACACCCCAATCCAATCAATTGACAAGATTTTTTGAGAATTAATGGGAGAAGCAAAACACTAAATTTCAAAGCAACACCTCTCCGGGCAAAATACTTTTCTAGCCACACAGTTCCATCCCTACGCCTTCATAAGAATTGCCAGATGCAAACAAAACCAAAAGAAAACAAATTTAAAAAGCAATAAAAATAAAACAATTTATACCAGGCGCGGCGGAGACATCGCCTCCACCACCATCACCGGAACTTGAGATTGCGACCGAATGGAGCTTCTCAGCGGCCAAATCCACTTCTTTCCCGTTATCATCTGAATCAAAGGCCGTTAGAAATACAAGACATTGATTAGGGCTTCGAGATGGAGGTTTAAATCTGGGGGAATCGAAGTTTACCTTTGAAGAGGTCAGGATAGAGCTCGGGAGCATTCTGGCGGAGCCACGGCTTGCATTTCTCAAAGTCGGGGCCGAACTCGCAGTACTCAGCGGGGAGGCTGCACACCGGGCAGTATAGCACACGCACCGGCTGGGGCTTCTCCGCCATTAGAGGAATCCTATATGCTCGAGAAGAAGAGCTTATAGTTCTATACGAAGGGCACCAGAGCGACGTCGATAGAAGAGAGGGTATGATATGAGTCCGAGAAGAAGGGTTCGATTCGTCTAGGTTTCGTTGCTTTGGGAACGGGAACTCGGGAGAACTCGTATCGAATCTAGTTCGAATTTTCGAATGCCATTTGATGATATTTTAGCCGAAAAACCACGGGCCTTTCAAATGGGCTTTCGGGGAAGGGCCTTGTCCGGTCCAATTAAGCCGAAGCTCGACTAGGCCTGGCTCAAATGCAGGTAACCCAACTAGTCCGTATCGGTTCAGGGCAACTCTCATGTCAACCCGACCCACCGTGGCCTTGATCCTGTGGGTTAATCAGGCCTGGCTAAAAGCTTGGCATAAAAAAAAAATCCAAAAATAGATTTACTATCGAGTCTTACTTATTTACGTTTTAAAAAACGTAGTTTTAATTGTTTTGAGTCAGACCGGCACGGCCCAGAATTTGACTTAACCCAATCAATTTTCGGGTTGAGTTGGCATAGGTGCATGTCCCCCAGGCCCAGTTTAAATCGGCTGAAAATGTATCGTGTGATACATGCGTCCTGCGATGCTCCGTGTAAACCAAACAGTGGATCGGAGTATCAGGGTGCATCGCGCGATGCACTCTGCAAACCAAACATAGGATTGATGCATCAGGGTGCATCGCACAATGTGATGCACCCAAACCAAACATGCCCTAATTCTCTTCTCACGGGGCTACATGGATCCATCAAATAGAAGGAGGGGTCACAAAATTAACCTTTTGCGACTCACGCTTTGAATTTTATTTGAAATTGATTAAAATTTTGTGTACATGGGCGCTTGGTATGTGTATTCTAATCGGTCGTGAGATATCGATTGATTGATTTATTTCATCGATAGTGAGATACATATGGATTAGATCATATATCATTACCGATCCGATCATTGGTCTATTTAATCTGTAGTGAGCTACTGATGGATTGATTTCGTCCATCAATATTGGGTTACCAATAAACTAGATCAATTGATCAATATATCACTGTTGATTTGACGACGTGTGTAATATACATGACTAGCGGATCCCCATACAAATTGCACGGTTTGCCAATCAAACCCACCTCTCTCATTATCTTTCTTCCGTAACCACCCCCACCACACCCAACTCTTCATATACGAATGAATTCAGTTATTTTTAGAAATAACTAAATTTGTGTGATGGGGGTGATTCTAAACCACCATATATAAATCTTTTAAACTCTTGTAGGCCATCCGATGTAAGTAAAACCCTGTCTTATATAGATAGACTAGTGGATTCCCGTGTCCCTGACTCGCTTTAATCGGTTGGTGATGATTAATCCATGATTTATATATTTGTAATGAAAAAAATGCAACATCTCCGTCTTTATGCGGATGCCGCAACCTTCTGCATGCCTCAATTACCTTCTTGGCATGTCTAAAATAATAAGACTGTAATGTACAATCATGTCAAGAGCAAACAAAGCTTATTTGACATATTATTAAGTTACAACAAAGCAAAGCACATCATCGATCTAACACACTAGTTAAGTGTGTGGCGTGGGGATGGAGAGCCAAGCAAAGGAAACTAGCAAGCTACTGCATGGGGGAAGCTCACCTTCAAGACCCCCGGATGAAAGATATACTAATGGTGATACAGGGGGTGGAAAGCCAGGTTTAGCTGAGAAGAAAGCATCCTATGTTGTGGCAGCCGGACTCCGGTCGAAGTCATCTTTTGTTACTGAAGAGGAAATAGCAAGGATTGGGTCCCTGTACGCAGAGGAGATAGTCTTAGATGATGATCTCCTTGAGAGATGCTGTAAGAAATGGCAATTTTCCCTATTTGGGAGATTCATGGGGAGAAGAATGCCCCTGCATTTTATCCAGCAGAGGCTCTCTGCTCTGTGGAGCACCACAGACAGCTTTAAGGTTATTGACCTAGCACGAGGAATATTCATCTTTCAATTCACTAATGAGGCGGATTTCCAATATGTGCTGACGATGGGGCCCTGGTCGGTCGGAGGAAGGATGCTATCCCTACTTCGATGGAGAGAGAATTTTTGTCCAGTGCCGGAGGATTTCTCTAAAATGCCTATATGGGTCAGACTACCAGAGCTGCCTATGGAATTGTTTGATCGAGAGGCTGTACTCCAGATATTATCCTCTATTGGGCTTCCTCTGATGGTCGACCTTGTGACGGAGGATGCTGAAAGGGGGAAATATGCTCGAGCCTGCGTGGAGATAGATTTGAACCGTGTGGTGAAATTTGGAGTACCTATGCGTACTAGATGCGGTAGGAGATTTGTGGAGTTCATCTATGAGAACGCCATGATTTGTAGACGATGTGCTCGAATAGGGCATGGTACAGGATCATGTAGGAATCAAACCAACGATTCGACGGAAGAGATAGAGGATGGACCCCCTGGCTTCACCCCGGCGATAACCACAGGGACGGATATGAACACCCCCACAAAGATGATGGTAGAAAACGGCGAATCGAGCAGACCGATGGATGGGATGAAGAAATACTCACCGGCGGTGATCGCCAAGGCCGCCGACGATTGGCACGTTGTCCGCCGAGGAAGGAAGGGAGCCAGAAGCGACAAACGAGGAGGAAGCCAGGCTGGCCTGACACGCGTGGGGATGCGTGCACCACAGGACAAAAATCGTCAGGAGGTCGTACGCGAAGGCAAGGAGGACGCGCCACGACACCAGAATCTCCGCCATAGACCGTTGGAGGCTGATGATCGTCGCCGAGGAGGGAGAGGCCAGGAAAGGAAAGGGGGAGAGGAGACAATGGTAGGAAAGGACAAGCCAGAAGCTTCTAGACTTTTATCCAGGTATACAGCTGGAGACAGTTCGGAAGGACACCAACGAAGTGCTGATGGGTCAGGCCTAAAAGGGAAGCAGGTATGGGTTAAGGTTGGAATGGGCTCCGGAAACCAAGTTATCACTAACAGATTCCACACTCTAGCCCAGCCCGGTCCGATGGGAGAAGAGTCATCTGGCCCGATGGAAGAGATACCCAATGGATCTAAGTCCAAGGATGATGCAGCTATGGAGCTGGTAACTGAAGAAGCGCTGGATGCAGCCCATGAGGAGGGATTTAAGCGCCTCGTTGCCGCCCTCAACACTGAGACCCCATCCCCTGTTCGCGCCAATGTTGAGATAAGAGATGAGAGGGAGAGAACTCCTGTGCATATCTCAGTGGAGGGAGAGGAACCAGATCATGAGAGTTGGCCAGGTGAAGGCTATCAACAGGGAGGAAGCCCGCGCAGGGAGTTTCGTAGACGAAGAAGCCGATCCAAGGAGAGATCTACATCTCGTGTCAGGCGAGCACCTGACGGTAATACCCATAGTAGCCCATGTTGATGGTGTGCTGGAATTGTAGAGGAGCAGGTTCTGGAAGGGTGGTCCGGACATGCTTCAGATTTCAAAGGAACCACCCAAATATATCCATCATTATGCTTTTGGATGTTTTAGTGGATGACAATAATATTGGATGGATTGCATACAAACTGGGAAGTCAGTGGGGAACCTATATGCGTGCGGCGCAAGGTAGGCATGGGGGGATCCTTGTAGCTTGGAGGAAAGATATAGGGAGAGCTTCCTTCATCAATTGGTCCGCTCAAGCGGTACATGGTGTGATCACGTCGCCCATGCTTGGTCAGATTGCGATCTCGGCTGTATATGGCGCGACAAGGGCACCAGCGCAGGGAGAGCTATGGGATGCACTTTCAAAGGCGGAAGCGGTGGGTGTACCTCATTTAATGGTAGGGGACTTCAATGCTATCCTTTGTGCAGAGGAAAAAATGAGTAGAGTTCCTTTTATTTTTGGGGAGTCAGAGAAGGACTTCCTTCAATTCATCTGTTTAAATGACCTCATTGATCTAGAGTTTGTGGGCAGCAAGTTTACTTGGACAAATAGACAAAAAGGATTGGCTAAAGTGCTGGAGCGTTTAGACAGAGCTTTATGCAATAAGCCTTGGAAGGATCGTTTCCCTCATACTCTCGTCAAACATCTTCCAAAGGTGGGTTCAGATCACTCACCTCTGCTTATCACTTTGAACGAACAACAAACTATCAGGGAGGGACCGTCGCTTTTCAGGTTGGAACACCATTGGATAGGGAAGCCTGAGTTCAAAGAAGCCTTGAAACGTGCTTGGAGCTTCCCCTGTCGAGGATCTAAGCAATTCAACTTCACCACTAGAGTGAAGGGCATCAAACGAGTGGTGAAAGGCTGGGATAGGAGGAACAGAACTGTTGATATTTTTGGCACCGGAAAGAAACTTGAACGTTGCCTTGAGGATCTTTACCTTCTTGAGGATAGTGGAGTTATGGCGGAGGATGATGAGATTCTTCTACGGCAATTGGAGGAGCAATGGGAACATGTGATTGCAGAGCAGGAATCTAGAGCAGCTCAGAGGGCTAGAAAAGAATGGATTAAGGCAGGGGACCGGAATTCCGCATTTTTTCATCAAGCAATTGCTGGGAGGAAGCACAGGTCAAGGATAAAAGAGATAGTTAGTTTGGATGGGGAAGTTTGCACATATACTAAAGGAATAGGTCGAATTTTGCAGAAACATTTCAGCCAAATTTGGGATGACAATGGAGGGGTGCCTAATCAATTAGACATGGAATTGCGGGTTGTGCCTCCAATGTGGAGGGAGATACTCACAGATGTTATTACTGTTGATGAAGTCAAGGCAACGGTTTTCTGTATGGCTAGAAACAAATGTCCAGGACCAGATGGCTTACCGGCAGAGTTCTTTATTCATAACTGGGATGAGATAGGATCGGATTTCACTCAGCTGGTGTTGGACTTCTTCTCTAACTGTAAGTTACCACCATCCTGGAATGAGTCTCTCGTCTCTTTAATCCCCAAATGCAAATTCCCAAGGAAAGTGAAAGACTTCCGTCCAATTAGCCTGTCCAATGTTGGATACAAGGTTATCACGTCGATCATGGCTAATCGGTTGAAAAAAAAGTCCTGGGTAGCTTGATTGGCTTAGAACAGTCAGCTTTTATTGAAGGAAGGAGTATTCTTGATAGTATCTCATCTGCAAAAGAAGTGGTACACTCCATGGCCATTGCACCCAAGACGCGCGCAATCTTATGGTACTCAAGGTGGATCTTATGTCTGCTTATGATAAGGTAAGATGGTCTTTTTTGGAGGATGTTATGGAGAAAATGGATTTCCCCCATCGATGGATACAGTGGGTGATGTGCTGTGTCAGAGGAACAAAATACTCTCTCATTGTCAATGGTAGCATTCAAGGAAGAGTAACACCTAAATGCGGTTTAACACAAGGTGATCCCCTATCACCTTACCTTTTTCTGCTGGTACAAGAAGTCCTATCTCGTATCCTTGATTGCCCGGGCTATAAATTGGAAGGTTTAAAATTTCGTGGTTCCAATTTCTCAATCTCCCATCTATTATACGCTAATGACTGCTTAATTGTGACTCGAGCCACCTGTTTGGAAGCAAGAAGACTCCGGCAGAAAATGTTATACTTCCAGTTCCTCAGTGGGTTGCAGATGAACCCGAATAAATCAAGTGTCAGATTCTCCAAGACTGTGGACAAGCCAACTAGGATCACAATGTGCAAAATTCTGGGGGTGAAGGCAGCTACAGAGGCTTGGCAATATCTAGGTGCTCCTATAAGCCATAAGAGACTTAGAATTGCAGATTTTCCCCCTCTTATTGACAAACTTTCCAGCAAAGTCTTGTCTTGGCAAGGTAAGAGAATCTCGGAGGCTGGGAGGCTGAACCTGCTCAAATCTATTTTACAAGGAATCCCAGTTTATGCCATGACAACATCTCAACTTCTAGTGGGTGTCATTAAGTGTTTAGAAAGGATTTGCCGAACATTCTTGTGGAAAGGACGAAGAGGAGGGCTGGGGCAGGTTGCTTGGAGTGATGTCTGCAAGCCAAAGGAGGCCGGTGGGCTAGGGATGAAAGATTTTGGCATATGGCAGCGGGCGTTAAAGCTTAAGAGAGCAGAAGAACTTATCAAAACAGAGCAGTCCATATGGACCAAAATTGCAAAAGCCAAGTATAGATGGCAAGGAGTCTTGCCGACGGCGTGTGGTTGGAAGAGGGGCTCAGACCACTGGAGAATTATATGCAAAGCCGCGGATGACCTACGCATAGGAATTAAATGAGAACCGGGGGAACGCAGCAAGGTAGATGTTATACAGGATTGGTGGCTCCTTGAAGACCCTTTGTATATGCGTCCATCCTTGGTGAAGGATGATATAGCAGAGGACTTGGTGGTGGGGGATTTAATTTCGAATGGGAGATGGGATAGAGGCAAGTTATCCAACCTATTTCATCAAGATTTAGTTCAAGCAATTGAAGAGGTTCCTTTACAGCTCAATGAGGACAAGTGGCGATGGGAGTTTAGTAAGGAAGGAACGGTTACTGCGGCTTCAGCATATCGAATGTTAATGCAGAGGCATCGGTGGAAGGAAGGGGAAGTATCAGAGGTGGGATGGTCTAACCTTTGGAGGATACCAGCTAATCCAAAAATTAAGTTATTCCTGTGGAAGGCGATGCGTGGAAAGCTCTCGGTGCGTGAAAAGCTTTGGAAGTTAGGCATGTGCTCGGAACCGGAGTGTCCGCGATGCGGAACAGAGCATGAGACAGTAGCTCATTTCCTATTCGACTGCCCTGCAACTAGATGGGTTATTGATACCTTACTCATTCAGGCTGGTGTGGGAAGCTGTGATTGGAATAGTGAGCATATTATGGGAGCTCTAATGCGATCTTCCAGCCAGCCAGACATCCGACGACTTAAAGCTTTCATAGCTTATGGCCTGTGGGTGAGCTGGAAGGATCGCAACATGCTCGTCTTTGAAGAACAACATGAAGATCTCAATACCCTGGCGAGAAGAGCGGCACGACTGGCGGAGGAGGAATTAAGAAAGGGTGCGGATGCACAGGGCGGACGAAAATGGTATCTCAGGGGAATTCAGTGTAGTTCAAGTTGATGCTTCGAAGGTTTGCCATGGTTATAACTCCGCGGTTGGGGTGGTGGGCTGCGATAGGCATGGAGGATATGACTGGGTTCATGGGGAATGTTTGATGGCAAAGACTGTTGTGGAGGCCGAGCTACTTGCGGTCCTAAAAGGTTTGGAACAAGCCAGGAAGAAGCAGAAGCTCAAAGTTTTAATTGAGTCAGATGCTAAGGATGTCGTTGATATTGTGAATGGTTATAGGAACTGGCCCGAAGGGCTTGAGAGTGTAATTAGGTCGATTTGGCGGCTTATGAGTCTGTTTGTATCTGTAATGGTCTTGTTTATACCTAGATCCGCGAATGCTAAAGCGGATAAGGTAGCTAAGTGGTGTAGGGTGAAGAACACCTCTTTTGATTGGCAGGTCCAAGATGGCCCTAGGGCCCTCTGTCAGCTGCTATAAATAAACTAATTAGCCTATGGGCTCATCTCATAAAAAAAAACAAAGCAAAGCACATCCATATCAATTCCAACGTAATTATCAATTATCAATTTTACCGAACTCTGAATTAAAGAAAAAAAAAAGATAAGAGAAAACCGTATTTTAGGAACAACTGAACTCATATGGTAGGGGTGTTTTTTCACCGCTAGATAAAACTCTTCTAGCATCTTATAAGCCGTCAGATAAAAGAAAACCCAGTCTTTTAAGATTAGATTTGGATCATGTATATAAAATCAGCGCTGCTGGAATTATATGAGCTGGCTGCCCAGCATCTGACGGAGCATTATTCCCGGAGGCAACACAAAGATCTCCATATTTTGCAAGAGTGGATGATATTGCAGGACACCACCCGGCCACACCCGATTCGATGCTTTTTTCCTCATGACGCCCATGTTCCACTTCTCCACTTCTCCACTTCTCCGGAAAACGACCACATAACTCATTAGCAACACGTGAACTCGTTCCCACCGTTGATCAGCCCCAGGCGACCCAAATGGACGGGCAAGATCGATACACCCACCCATCCCGCAAGGTCACCGTCACTCTGGGAAATTAATAAATCCACTGCAATGGAAATTAATAAATTCATAAACAACCTGTCTACGTACGTGGAGGCACCGGAGCCACTCGACCACTTATGGATATTTTTTCCTCTGCCAGTCAACCCGTGATCCAAGCCGTCCATCAGGTGGATCCCGTGGGCTCGGTCCGTCAAATCTCGATCCAACGGGTAACGATGGGAGCTCCTTTTACTAATTCGCCGCAGCGTCCATAAATAATATAAATAGCATACGTTCCTTCTAGGTGAATATTAGCTAATTTCAACCTACCATACACGTCACCCATTCCAGTCCAATCCAGTCAATGACAAGGAACCATTAGCCTGATGCCACGTCAGAAGTTTAAAAAGTTAAATACTGCTCCGTCGTTCGTACGGGGTAGAGAAACAACTACAGATGCTTATAAGAGGCGCGTATTACTTCCAGGAAAACCCCTCTCTCTCTCTCTCGCAGATCGCATACGAATCCGAGGTACTTCATGAATCCTGGAATATTTTTTGTTAAACTATCTGATGAAATTTTGGTGAGCTTTCCATATTTAGATCGGTCACTTCGTGATATGCACTTATATGTTCGATTGATCGAAGTGGGATGTGTTGCTTATTACTTTGTTTTTGTGCACATTTAATCTTACGAGTGGAAAGAAATATCTCAATTTGGGGTTCTATATGCTTCATATGGAACAAGAGATCCTTTTTTCCAGTTCCTCTCGGAGAGATTATTAGTTAAGCTTAATGCTATCCAAGGTTAGGTTTTATGGGCGATTCTTGAACTATGGTTTGAGATTTCTTGGACATTTATTGGAAAGATTTCTTATATGTGTTTTTCACTAATGGTTTTTTAGGAAGCATGAGATCCTTTATTCACAAATTACAAGTTGCCAATAGCTTAAAACTCGAAAGGTTAAAATTGTGTAAAAGCTCTGAGCTTCTCTTCCCCCTTCATCATTTTTGGGGATTTAAATTTATCTGGCAACATGTGGGAATATTTTTTGGGTTATGAATTTGTTTCACTGAACCTTCTTCTTTTCTTCTGTGAAAACAGAAATTAATGATGTTTTCATGTTTTTTGCCACAAGCAGGGTAGAAGTCAAAGATGGGTTTCACCGGGAACAGCACCGACATGGAGGAGGGATCGGTCCAGGTCGGCATGGGTATGTACTTCCAAATTTCCATGAACCTGTGTATTAATGCGTGTTTATCCAGTTTGTATCAATCTTCATGATGCTGTGGTATTTTCAATCTTGTTGATTATTTGATCTCAAGGCTTTAACGATGCCATGAATGTATTGGTGTAGAGTACCGTACTCTTTCTGGAGTTGCAGGACCTCTTGTTATCTTGGAAAAAGTTAAGGTACTCATCATTATCATGCTATCGTTCATTATTTTTGCTATGTTTTTAGATGTAACATGCGCTTTTCAGCCTTTTTATTGTACAAATTGGTTGGTTGCAGGGTCCCAAGTATCAAGAAATTGTCAACATACGGCTGGGAGATGGCACAATTCGACGTGGTCAGGTTCTAGAAGTCGATGGGGAAAAAGCTGTTGTGCAGGTTGGTTATCTATCCTCTTGCCCTAATTTGAATATGATTGAATTCTTCTCTTCCAAACAGCATATTCTGGGTCCATGTCATCCCCTTGGAAATGTACAATGCAGTACTAACATTTCTGTTTTCCTTTATATTCACAAATCTTGGTTTTTTTTAGTGTTGAATTGTGCCTTTGCATCACAATCATGTGCTTATGTTGTGGTGTACCTTCTATTTGCTTGCTTAGTGGTACTTTCCGACTTTATATTTTTCCTCCTATTAAGTTCCAAAATGGAATATGAGATATATTCAATTTTCTCACTTTCGGCATGCGGACTTCTTTGAAGCTTTACATTTTGAGAAGGCCAAAAGTTTCAATGCATACATTTCTTGGGCTCTGTGAGTTTTTTTTATTCATTTTTCTGCTTACATGCATATAAATCTGCTTTTAAGCAGCTCTTAGCAAATTTTTCCTTTTTGGTCCAATAGTGTAGTTCTGAGTATCTTCTTTGTCAAGAACTTAAACTATAATTTTAAAGCTAATCTAATTGAGTTGATCGAAGAGTAAAGACATTGTTTTTTTTAGTGTTTTGTACTTTATCTAGTCCACTGTGAATTTAATTGGGGTTTTTACATTTTGATACCCTATAATTTAGTGTAATGACAGTTTACTACCCTATAATTTTAAAAATTTTGTTTACTACCTTATATTTTATGTAATAGCGCGATTTAGAGCCTGCCCCTAGACGGCATTATCTCTCTTGACGGAAAACCGCTCACGTGTCAAGCATTTTGCATTTTGATACCCTGTAGTTTAGTGTAATGACAGTTTACTACCCTATAATTTGAAAAATGTACTTTATTACCCTTCATTTTATGTGACGGCGTGATTTAGGGTTTGAGCCCAAACGGCGTTATCGTGAAGTTTGAAAGCTGTATTTTGAGATAGACGGCTGAAGCGACGGTCCATGAATGGATCGATCATGGATGCATCATTTTCTCATAGAGGCTGGCGGTCGATGCGATGGTGGATGCGTGGAATCGACCATGAAGTTTGAAAGCTGCATTTTGAGCTAGACGGCTGAAACGACGGGCGATACATGGATTGACCTTGGATGCATCATTTCCTCACAGAAGCTGACGATCAATATGACGGTGGGTGCGTGGATCAATCGTGAAGTTTGAAGGCTGCATTTTGAGCTAGACGGCTGAATAACGCCGTCTGAGCTCAAACTCTAAATCCTGCCGTCGCATAAAATATAGGATAGTAAAGTACATTTTTCAAACTATAGGGTAGTAAAATGCCATTACACTAAACTACAGGGTATCAAAATGCAAAATGCTTGACACGTGAGCGGTTTTTCGTCTAGAGAGATAACACCGTCTAGGGGCTGGCCCTAAATCGCGCCGTCACATAAAATGTAAGGTAGTAAACAAAATTTTTAAAACTATAGGGTAGTAAACTGTCATTACACTAAACTATAGGGTATCAAAATGTAAAAACCCCAATTTAATTCTTCTACTTTTTTCATTAAATTTTTGGTTCTACAACTTTTAGATTATTCATCTCATTGAGTCAGTTTTCATGTGTTATATCGATTGCAGGTTTTTGAAGGAACCTCAGGCATTGATAACAAATTCACAACTGTGCAATTCACCGGGGAGGTAATGAACCTTTCATGCAAATTTGTCACTTTAATACTTGGTATTGGTAGAAACATGGTCTTCACTCAATTCTGCTCTTAGTGGTCAAAGCAGCCATGAGTAGTCATTCATGAAAGTACACACTGACATCTTTAATTCTCATGATGAAAGAAAACCATTTATTTAACTTCAATATTTTACTTGATTCCTGCCTTCTGTTTAACCTTGCAATTTCTATCTGCCAATCTCGCCTTCTTTTATCTGATCATCTATCTTATTCTTTATTGATGACTCTTGCAATAGAACACGGTAGGTTGGTCTAGATTTATGATTCCTTGATATACAGTCTTCATGACATCGTCTGTGAACTAGAAGGAACAAATTTTGCAACTATGGTTTGTTTGGAGGATATAGATGCAAACTTCACCTCAAGTAGGGTCTAAAATAGGTACAATTCTCCAAATTGATGGAAACAATGAAGGCAAACCTGTATGAGTTGGTGATAAATGCTAGTCTTCCCTTCCATCTCATCTCTCCCACCACATAGCACTAACACACGGGTGCTTTACTGCATATACAATGCATACAAATCTGTCGATGCTTAAGCTTCCAACCATACTTTATGATTGAGAATTACTGCTCACCTTACTATTATTCTATATGCAGGTTTTGAAAACTCCTGTATCATTGGACATGCTTGGACGCATTTTTAATGGTTCTGGAAAGCCCATTGATAATGGCCCCCCTATACTGCCTGAAGCTTATTTGGATATTTCTGGTGAGTTTTCGTGCGGATATTAAGTTTTTAGACTATCTTTTCGAGCTTGATTCTATGGCCCAGTGGCACATTCTATTGACTTTGTGTTTCTTGCAGGAAGTTCTATTAATCCCAGTGAGAGGACCTATCCTGAAGAGATGATTCAGACAGGAATATCAACTATTGATGTGATGAATTCCATTGCCAGAGGACAGAAGATCCCGCTCTTTTCTGCTTCTGGGCTTCCTCATAATGAAATAGCTGCTCAGATTTGTCGTCAAGCTGGTCTTGTCAAGAGGTTGGAAAGATCTGCTAATCTCATGGAGGTATCACATGGACAAACTTTTCTCCAAACTGTCAACTCAATTTTCAAAACATTTTGATGAGTCTTTTTGCTGAATTGACAGGATGGAGCAGAAGACAATTTTGCAATTGTCTTTGCAGCAATGGGAGTGAACATGGAAACAGCTCAGTTTTTTAAACGTGATTTCGAAGAAAATGGTTCCATGGAGAGAGTTACCCTTTTTCTTAACCTGGTATGTTGTGAGAATCATGCATCTAGCATATTCCATAAGTGAAAAAAAAGCTGCTGTGTTCGACATTAAGCTCTAAAATGTTATGGTCATCTTTGCAGGCAAATGACCCCACCATCGAGCGTATTATCACCCCGCGAATTGCTCTCACTACAGCAGAATATTTAGCTTATGAATGTGGAAAGCATGTTCTTGTTATCCTAACAGACATGAGCTCCTATGCTGACGCACTTCGTGAGGTAATGTATCTAATCTTTCCTGTGCTGCATGGTCATTCTGGAGGCACTCATATAATTGATGGAATTTGGTGGTTTTATCTTGAGATTAGATGAATTTAGTCTGCCCCTGGGCTGTCTCTAGTGTTGCTTCGACATAACTACTGGTAGAGATGCTTACAGCTGTAAATTCTATAAGCAATAAACTGGAAACATTGGCGCAGATCCCAGTACTCCCTTGCAGGTTTCTTTCTCCGGTAAAAAAGAAATTTGTAAGCAAATGTAACTGGAAGGATTAGTTCCAATTTAACGAACTTTAAAGCAATTCTGAATTGGGAAGTGGGAAGTGGGAACCATGCAGTTTGGGCAAATCTTTGAAAATTTGGCCGTTTAAAGTCAATTAAGTTTCTTGAAAGAGCCCCATTAGCCTTTTTATGTAAAGGTTTCAAAAATACAGGCCCCTAAGTTTCAACTTGGGACTTTTTAAATCTACCCTCATTTGCTAATAAACTTCCAATCTTCTGTCCTGTTTGTGTCCTAAAATGATTCATAAGTATACATGCTTGATGCTGAGTATCTATATGGAATCAGGTTTCCGCCGCTCGAGAGGAGGTCCCAGGAAGGCGAGGTTATCCTGGTTACATGTACACTGATCTGGCCACCATTTATGAACGTGCTGGTCGTATTGAAGGAAGAAAAGGATCCATTACCCAGATACCAATCTTGACTATGCCGAATGATGGTAATATATGCACTCGCAACTTCTATGTGTTGCATCAGGCATCCATGAATCGGTTTCTCATCAACATTTGCTTGCATTTTCTCCTCTTAAAGTACTCATATAACGGCATTATGATCATGGACCCTGCTCTTTGTGTGTTTTGGGTTTTAATTCGTTAGTTGTCTTTTGCCTTCTTGTGAAACGCCAACTTGGAACCTTATTTATATTTGCTATTTCCTTCATGTGCTCATGGACTGGAAAGCATGTAGCGATGTGTATTTTTGCCCCTGTTGAAGAGCTTTTTTTTATGAACAGATATCACACATCCCATTCCAGATCTTACAGGCTATATCACTGAAGGCCAAATATATGTTGACAGACAGCTTCAAAACAGACAGGTAATGGAAGAGATTTTGTGTCTATCACTTGCCCTTATAGCACAACTTGTGGGGCATTCTGCATGGAGAATGGTCATGGTTGTCAAAGTTTGAAAAGGTTTTCCTACTGTAGTGACTTGCTCTGACTGAATTTAACAGATATACCCACCTATCAATGTCCTTCCTTCTCTATCACGGTTAATGAAGGTGAGACTTCTCTTCGTATGCATTCCCTATTTCCCTGTGGAATGAGAATTTTAAGCTTTGTCACTGAGTTGTTTTCCTTTCAGAGTGCTATTGGTGAAGGTATGACCCGTCGTGACCATTCTGACGTGTCTAATCAGGTCAGTTTAGAAGAGCAGAATCAATGTTTAATGCTCGTAAATGTACCCTTTTTGCGCATATTTAATTGTCCTTGTTCTCCAGTTGTATGCCAATTATGCCATTGGGAAGGATGTCCAGGCAATGAAGGCAGTTGTTGGAGAAGAGGCTCTCTCCTCGGAAGACATGGTATCTCTCCAATCACTGATGATTAACTTCACTCCTATATCATGTTCGGACCTCATACAGGATCATGCTTACATATCTTAGCTGCAGAAGAACCACTTAAACTACTTCCATATGGAAGTTGAACATACTCTAAGCAATAACTTAGAGCATGACTTATCTCAACCACTAGATGGTTCTTGTAACTCCCCCACCCTGGTGGATTGCATTTGTCCATGTTTCGACTATTCTCGTTATGCTGCTTTGTGCTGATCTTTATCTATTATTGTTGGGGTTACAGCTTTATCTCGAGTTCCTGGACAAATTTGAGAGGAAGTTTGTCGCTCAAGGTGCTTATGATACCCGCAACATCTTCCAGTCTCTTGATCTTGCATGGACGCTGCTGCGCATCTTTCCTCGCGAGCTTCTCCATCGCATACCTGCAAAGACGTTGGATATGTACTATAGTCGAGATGCAGCACAGTGAATTGCGAAAAATTAGCCCCATCATGAGAATTTCATCAATAGAAGGCATGGAGAAATTGAGATGGTTCTCAGTCTTTGAATGTATGCTTTAGGTCTCTTCTCTCGCTTCTAAAATCAAAAGATTTTGGTAAATCTTATGGTTCTCGTGCCTCTATAAAGCGAATGTCTATATTTATCAGCATGTATTGGTTGATGTCTTTATTCTAAATAGATAAACCTGATATAAAAAGTTTTATCGTGTATGAAATTTCAATGTGCAATGTTGAGATCTTCATTGCTTGAATTTTTTATTTTTGGAGTTTGTTGAGCTTATTATCTGTGATTTTTTGAGTTCTAATGCACTGCAAGCATATCTCGTCATTTATGGTTTAAAGGTTTTTTTTAACAAATTAATTAAATCTACTATCTCAGATTATGGGGAAAAAAACGGGTTCTTTGCGTACCTACATGTTTGTAGAATTGCATAAAAATATTCTCTTATTAATTAAACTCTCAAAAAATAATAAAAGAATATTGTACATCTTACTGGTTTAATTGATAAAAATGTTGTTTTATCTCTCATCGGAGGTTGATGATATATAGTATAGTAAGTATTTTTTGTAAATTTAATCGATAAGGGATAAGGGTAAGGGAGGTATTTTTCGAGAACATTATCTACCTTATAATAAGCAATAACGGTTAACCTTGATTAATTCATATCCCCTAAGTTTCTTTATATATATTTTCTAAGTTTGTTTTATATAAACCTGCATTAATTCATATCAACCTAAGTTATATTAATATTAATTATGTAATATGCAAAGACTTATATTTATTTTATATACCCTAAGTTAGACTTATAATATTTTATTTTATATTTTATTGACTATGTTTTATGGTGGCAGTGAACAAAAAGCTATGACCAACCTTCGAACCCTGGACCACCTACGAGTCAACACGTCTAACCAGACAAACTACTGGGAGTTTGTTAAAATTTTATATTAACAATAAGTAAAAACTGTGCCAGGGGCACAGGTGAGTACTAGTCAATCTTATAATGAGCAAAAACGGTTATGCATAACCACCCCTTATAAGGTTGATTTAATTCATACAGTTATATATATTCTATAGTTATAGTATATTAATTTAATATAATCAATCATATATAATATCCATACTAATTCATTAATCAAATTCGATTTTTATAACCGAATCACCCATTAACTTGATGGTTACCCTGCCATGTGACAGGGGGCTCACCTAGTCAATCTTATAAGGAGTAAAGACGATTACAATCGTTTCCTCCTTATAAGAATGCTATTATTTCATATCCCCGTTAGATTTGTACATTTTTATCATGTTTCTAAGTTCCTAAGGTAGATTATAACCCTTATCATCTTTATATGGAGCCTTTAGTGGGAGAGGTGGTTAATGAGGATGAGAGGGTTGTGGGTGGTTAATGGTTAATGGGTGTTACCCTGCCAAGTGACAGGGCCTCACTAGTTAGAATATAGGTAGTGATATGAAAAACGAAAAAAAAACCCAAAAACAAAAATATATGACAACGAGCTTTAACATGTCGCAAGAGTTGGCGAAGCTGACACGAGTACAATCCTCTTCGACTGGACCGGACACAAGTTATAAACCTATTTCTCACCGAGTCACCGTTAGCGTTCTGATCCTCAAGCCTGGTGAGCGTGGTAGCGGCATCCGCCGCCGCTTCGGCTACTTTACGGCCATCGGACTCCGACGACGGCGTTCGGGCGCGATGCTGTGGATAGCTCGAAGGTTCTCAAAGCCATTAAACCACCGCCCCCTTCTCTACTTCACCACCTTAGCATCTAAACCTCCACCCAAAACCCAGAGACCCGGCCAAAACTCTCCTTCCCCTTCCACTCGCCTCCACTTCCTTAAACCCTTCTCCTCCCAATCCTCCTCCCCTCCTTCTCCACCGCCGCCGCCGCTTGCAGTTCTCCGCGGTGGATGCTACGATGACGGAGATGGTGCCAACGCTGCCACCCCTCCGCAGTCACTCCCCCTATGCCCGGGCTGCGGCGTCCACATGCAAGACACCCATCCTTCTTTCCCCGGCTTCTACACCCGGCCGTCAACAAAATCCCCCCTTTACCATGCCCCTCTCCACCCCGTCTCCGATGACTCCTCCCACCTCTCCGTCTCCCTCAAGTCCGGGATCATCTTCGAAGAAGACGACCCCGACCGCAACCCTAAAGCTAGCGATCCAGATCCTAATTTGAAGCCCCTCGTGTGTGCCCGATGCCATTCCCTCCGGCACTACGGCAGCGTGAAGGACCCTGCGGCTGAAAACCTTCTCCCGGACTTTGACTTCGACCGAATGGTCGGCCCAAAAATGGTATCTCCCTCCGGTCCTCGCTCCGTGGTACTCGTCGTCGTCGACGCCGCTGACTTCGACGGCTCCTTCCCACGCAAGCTCGCCCGTCTCCTCTCTGCTTCCATTGACAAGAACTATGATGCCTGGAAGGAGGGGAAGCCAGCCAATGTCCCCCGCACCGTCCTTGTCGTCACCAAGATAGACCTCCTCCCACCATCCGCTGTGTCCCCAGAAGGGTTAGAAGACTTCGCCCGCAAGCAGGCACGGGCTGGTGGTGCCAACAAGCTCGCCGGAGTACACTTGGTGAGTGCGATGAGGGATTGGGGGGTGAGGAACTTACTGGAACACGTCAGAGAACTTGCAGGAACCCGGGGTAACGTGTGGGCAGTGGGAGCTCAGAACGCTGGGAAGTCGACACTGATCAATGCTATGGGGAGGTGCGCTGGAGAGAAGGTGAGTCACTTGACGGAAGCACCGGTGCCAGGGACCACACTGGGGATATTGAGAGTGGAGGGAGTGCTTGGTGGGCAGGCGAAGCTATTTGATACTCCGGGGATCTTGCATCCATATCAGATCACAACGAGGTTGACCAGGGAGGAGCAGAAACTGGTGCACATCAGCAAGGAGCTGAGGCCCAGGACATATCGTATAAAGGTGAGGTTCTCAACATTCAGCTATTTTTTTGACTGAAAGGATTGATTTTTGTGTAGCTAGTAAGGTTCTTTTAATTGCTCATAGAGTCTAGTATTCGTTTAAGTTGTAAATGACTACCCTGTGGAACACAATATATGCGTTTAGTGGTGGGTACTCCCTCCCACTTCTAGATTGAGTAGTTTCAATTATTGTTTAAAGTCAATCGAAGGTCTTGAGTTCTTCTATATCACTTGTCTTTTAGGACTATATGATGTGTTTATTACTACCCAATCTTTTTTGAAATAAACATGTACAATTAGTATACATATAAGTACTGAAATGGTGAAGGGATTGCCTACAATTTGATCTCAGTTCGAGGGTTGACGGAGATAACATGAAAGATAACCGTCAAACACATGCTCATTAGATGTGAATGTTTGTGGTATAACTATAAAGAGTAGATATTGTAGGCCTCTTTGGATGGAAAACAACTGCTGCAAACTAGATGCAAGTGTTTACATGTGGCACGATGGAAGTTTTGTCTTATGAACTGAAATCTTGTGCCTATGTGAATGTAGGTAGAATGCATTTTGCTTTTGTTGGCTTTCTGGCCTTCCTCTCTGACACACTCAGCTGAAGAATCTTCTCTTTTTTCTTGTCTTGAATCTTTTCTGCCCCAAACTGGGACTCCAAACATTGAATATTGCTTTAATTTCTGTTGGCTTTTTAAGTTTGTAGGTCAAGTGACGAGTACTTCAGATAAATGCCCTCACGTTTTTTGTCATCCTGCATGAACATATGAAGTTAAGATTAATATGAGGGTGATCCTTACATTCTATTCTAGGACGATTGACTTTTCGTCATTAGTGTGAATGGAGAAGGAAGTCAGTATGCAGCTAAGAACATTTAGCAAAAGCTATCTTCTGGAAAGCATGAGAAAGATCACTATCCATTTAGTAGGATTTAGCCATTTATTTGTATTTTTGTTTGGTTTGAAAGTGATGTGAAAGATCCTTTCATAATTCAAGCTCAATATGTGAAGCGCTCTTCTCTGTCTTCAAAATATCTGTAGTTTCTGATACTATTCCACATGTCGTGTTTAACAGGCAGGTCATTCAGTTCACATTGGTGGCCTAATTAGATTAGATGTTGAGGAATTATCAGTCGAGACTATCTATGTGACAGTTTGGGCATCTCCACTAGTTCCTCTTCACATGGGGAAGATAGAGCATGCATCCACATTGAAAGAATATCATTTTGGCCGACAGTTAGAGGTACATTGTTATTCACGACCTACTATTTATCTTTTGAAGTTGGTTTTGTTTTCATTGTACATCCAGTTACTCATCAATGTTAAATAACGCCTGCAGCCGCCTATTGGTGAGAAGCGTGTTGGTGAACTTGGCCAGTGGGTTAGGAGGGAATTTGCTGTGAGTGGCAACAGTTGGGATTCAAGTTCTGTTGATATTGCTGCTGCTGGCCTTGGTTGGTTTGCAATTGGACTGAAAGGTGAGGCTGTCTTAGGTGTCTGGACATACGAGGGAGTTGATATCGTATCACGTAACTCTCTGATTGCAAGAAGAGCACTCATATTTGAAGAAGCTGGATTTACGACCTCCAAAATTGTTTCTCGAGCTGACAGTGTGGCAAACAAGCAGAAACAAAGTAGACCAGGGAAGAAAGCATCTGATCCCAAAGTAAAGTCCCCTGCTGCTTCATCACTAACACATGAGGGGGTTATTTGTGCTTGATTGCTGCTGTTGTTTATTATGTTCTACAATCATGGTGATAATTTGAGCTGAGTAGTTGTTTCTTTAAATATAGCTGGGGAACTTTATTTTGCAGGGAAAATTTTGTTTGTTTGTATATTTATAAATTAATCAGAGGAGAAAGTGCTTACTCGAGAATCAGGAACGAGAAATTATTCTCTTTCATGCTTTTTCCCGTGAAGTTTAAGCAAAAATTAGATTAGAAAAAGATTTATATCAAACAACAACTGTAGAACTTATTAAACAAACAGAGTTCAATTTGGCGCATTGTAGTAACTATATGGCCCTATGGGCCTGAAAACCGGCCTACTTGGCTACTTATAGAGCCCAGCCCAACTCTATTAGCTTGCTTTTATAACCCTTCTTACGCGGGCTTCGTTTGGCCACCGAGCGACCGCCGGAGACTCCTCAAGGGTGTCCTCTTTAGGTCATCGACACCGCCGCCGATAAGGTTTTCGAGTAATCTCTCTTTCGACGCTTCTCCATGGCACTCTTGTTATCGCGCGTTAGAAGACGACTCGCCACCACTCTCGCTTCCACCATCCAACTCCGGCGCCTCTCGCTCTCGACCGCCCGGCCTGAGCTATCCGAAGAGACTATCTCCGACCCTCGCTTCCTGCGCCACGGCTGCCCCGAGCCCCGCGTGGTCGATCACACTCCTTTCCTCCACTTCCCTGAAGTCCGCGTAACCACCCTACCCAACGGCATCCGTGTTGCCACCCAAACGGCTCCATCTTCCGCCACCCATACGGCTTCCGTCGGCGTCTGGATCGATGCCGGTAGCCGTTTCGAAGCTCCCGGCACCAATGGCACGGCGCATTTCCTCGAGCACATGATCTTCAAGGGTACGCGGCGCCGCACTGCTCGCTCGCTCGAAGAGGAAATTGAGAACATGGGCGCCCGTCTCAATGCGTACACTTCCCGCGAGCAGACTACCTTCTACGCCGACGTACAAAAACACCATATTCCAGAAGCACTCGATGTTTTGGCGGACATCTTGCAGAATTCAAAGTTTCCCGACCATGCCATTAAACGGGAGCGCGGAGTAATCCTCCGTGAAATGGAGGAGGTGAGGTTTCCTATTTTCTATTCATCTGAAAGTTATGCTCTTAGGTTGAAAGTTTTCATTTTTAATGCCTGTGTGCCGTGGGGGTTAGCCAGGTGCAGGGACAGATGGAAGAGGTGATCTTTGACCACTTGCATGCCGCGGCGTTCTGTGGACATACACTGGGAAACACGATATTGGGCCCTGAGGAGCTCATTCAGTCTATCTCTAGGGAGGATTTGCAGCAGTATATCTCTACCCATTATAGCGGACATAGAATGGTATCCCTATTAGTTCGTCTTTAACTTTGAACTTTGTGATAGTCTGATAACAAGAAGAGGTTTTTATTTACATGTGTTGATGTGCTTTCATGCTAGGTTGTATCCGCTGCTGGTTCAGTTAATCACGATGAGATTGTTGATATGGTAGGCGAACTTTTCAGGAACTTTTCTAGGGACCCAACCACCGTGAAACAGCTTGTTGATGCAAATCCAGCTAGATTTACTGGTTCGGAGGTCTGTTTTAGATTTTATCTTCGTTATGCATACTTTCAGCATATATTGATGACTTACTTTCTCATTGGTATTTGCTTAGGTTCGAGTTGAAAATAACGACATGCCTCTAGCGCACGTGGCAATTGCTTTGAAGGGTGCAGCATGGGCTGATCCCAATTCCATTCCTCTTATGGTCATTCAAAGCATGTTGGGATCTTGGAACACAAGTCTTAGTGTGGGTAGTTGTTCAGGGTAAGGCAAGCTCAAATCATACTCTGATTTGTATCAAATTATGGTAGAACTTACATACAGTGTATTGCTATCTGATGGGAATAAATGGCCAGGTCTAAGCTAGCTCATCGAGTCAGCACAAGTAACTTGGCTGAGAGCATAATGGCCTTCAATACTAACTACAACGATACTGGGCTATTTGGTGTCTATTCTACTACCATGGTAAGCTCTGTTTTTAATTGATTCAAAACTGTTCAAAACTATTACCTGATTGAATTTTCATGCCATTAATGGCCTTGTCTTCTAGGTAACATTTGCATCCTCTGTGTATGTTTTTCTTTTCTGTTTTGTCAAGTGAATGCAATTCAGCATAATACCCTTCCTCTTTTCTCTCACACAATTGTACATATCTTGGTTTCCTAAATGAGCATGATCTTGATGCTTAAACTCTACTAACTTACCCATCGAGATGCCATCCTTTTCTAAATGAGCTTTTGTTTCTTGCTTTCCTCTTTTTAATTTTAGTTTATTTCTATTCATTTTGTTGATATCCATTGCTTTTAGTTGTTCTCTAATGTTTAGTCTTATTTGATATAGTGGCATTTTCAGTTCCTGCATCTTGTACAATTGTTATTTATTCGATGGTTGCCAAAAAATAGGATGATCTTCCATTTCCTGCTTAAACATACGTTTTCTTTATTTATTTTTCTCCTGGGAACTACAATCAGCTTCTAACTATGTTGGTTTTGGTATTGGTGATTACTGTTGACTGCAGCCAGATAGATTGCATGATTTATCAAATGTAATAATGGAAGAGATGAGAAGACTGGCTTCTGATGTGCTAGAAGCAGATGTAATAAGAGCACGAAATCAGGTGAATGAAGGACATCTTTTGCATTTGTAAATGTCTTCGGGCCATGGCTATCTGTTGTTTCTTGAGTCCCCTTAGATAATGAGGTCTAACACCTTGCTAATATAGTTTATTTGGTATGAGGAGGTGTCATACAGAGTTCGAAGTACTAGAATGGCCGAGTATCTTTCTTTGACAACTTGATGCACATTGAAATTTACTTGTAAGATATTCAAGGAGACAAAACACAAGTTGTATGAAGAAGGTTATGGTAATTGGTAATTAAGTCAGTCTGGTGCAATATATGCTCATATTTTGCTGTTATGCAGCTAAAATCTGCCCTTCTGCTCCATATTGATGGTTCTACTGCAGTTGCCGAAAATAATGGTCGCCAGGTACATCGTATTCGCTAGCTTCATTTGTTTTTTGCCTGTGTACTGCATCTGGCTTAAAGAAGTCATAGATTATGCTGTGGACTTTCCGAGACTTTAGCTCAAGTGATGAGTAATCTCCATTAGCAAACTAATTGTCGTCTACTTTTGTGCAGATGCTTACATATGGTCGGATATTGCCATTTGCAGAGCTGTTCGCTCGTATAGATGCTGTAGATGCTGCTGCTGTAGTGGAGACAGCAAAAGCCTTCATACTCAACAAGGTGTTAAAATTGTTTCCTTCTTTCACAAAGGATAAATATTTCAACATCTAGTCACTGGCCTCTCAAAATTAATGTGCTCAGTTATATTGGGTCTAGATGATTGATTGATTACTCACAGAAATAGATCCTCTCAATGTTTCAGGATATTGCAATTGCTGCGGTCGGACCAATTCAGCAGTTGCCAGAACTGAGTTGGTTTCGATATAGGACTTTTCTGCCTGAATACTCATTGTGACAGAGATATCAAACAGAGCGTAAAATTACATGTGATCCAGCCGAAGCCAGGATCATTAGTTCATGTTGTACTCTAGCATTCGTCCAATATGGAGTATAGCTTCCAGTGTTCATTACAATGAAGTGGTTCACTCTTTGAGTTTTTATTAATTCAACTGATAAGTTCACTCCGCAGTTCTTGACTCAAATTCATCTGTAACAAATTTACTTGATCTCAAGATTTTGTTTTCTTCTCCATCGGTTCTGGTTTCAACACTGGCTGCCGCTGTTCTTGTTGCTTATTTTTCTTGTGTTAAATGAATCCCAAGAGAGGTGTGTCTCCATATCTTTAATTTCTACTTCTCTCTTTGAAAAGGATGTACTCATCCAGCAGAGCATCTAAAGGTAATAAAAAGAGCAGTTAGACATTAATAAGTTTATGGATGTCCATCCTCACCGGAGGGACTTCAAAAGAAGCTTTGTGGCAACATTCATTAATCCTAATGTGGATAACCCTCACGCATGACAAATATAGATGTGAAGAATTATGCTTCTGTAACTTTGATTCCAATTCAATGCTGAGGTAGATTTTATTGCGAAGTGGTGTTGCCGCTCTAAAGCCATGTTTAGGTGGACTTTAGAGGACGAGTGCCGCTCCGCTCTAAAGCCATGTTTAGGTGGATTTTAGAGGACGGATAAGGGACTTTGGATTTGTTGTTGTAATACCATCTTTCGGGTTGATCTAATCAAAAAAAAAAAAAAAAAAAAAAAAAAAACTTTGATTCCAATTCCAGGACCTATCGGGCTAACCCGCTCGAATTGGGTCCAACCCGAGTCTAATAAGCAAAGGCGCTGCAATCAAACCCGACGAAAGCTCTAGAACTCCCACTCGTTCCAACGGTCCAGATTCAAAAACCCTAGCTACCTCCTCTAAACCCCTCTCTTCTCTCGCTCGCGCACCAACGCCGTCCAGCGATGTATCGAGCCGCGGCTGCCTTCGCTACTTCGATCGGGAGGTATGCATTTGATCCCAGATCATCTGGTTTTCTTTGTTTCCAACTTCTTGGAAGCTGGTACTTATAATTCTTTTCTCCATTTTGATCGTGTATCAGGTGTTCATCTGCCAAGAAACAGGTGAAATCTATAGCCTCCCTCCTTCTTGTTCTTCTTGCGAGTCTCATTAGGATGGAAGCTTATGCGTATGATCCAATCTTGTTGTGGTTTCCGCGATGATCCGGGATGGGAATAGGTATGGAGTGGCAGGATGATCTTGAGAAGAACTTATGCTGCCAAGGATATCAACTTCGGGATTCATGCTCGTGCTGCAATGCTGCAGGGCGTTAATGAGCTCGCTGATGCCGTCATGGTCACCATGGGACCCAAGGTGGTGATCAAAACCATTGTTCTTGATAATATTAAGCCACTATTAACGATGTTCTCATGTTCTGTTGGTTGGATTGAGCATTAAACCACTAGGCTTTCATCTTTACGAATATTTGTTGTGGCCCAAGAAGTGGTGTTGAAATTGAAACTCCCTGTAGGGGCGGAATGTTATTATCGAGCAAGGCCGCGGAGATCCTAAAGTCACGAAGGATGGTGTCACAGTTGCAAAGAGCATTGAGTTCAAGGACAGGGCCAAAAATCTCGGGGCAAATCTTGTGAAGCAGGTTGCCAAGGCTACTAACACTGCTGCAGGAGATGGTATGTATGGTGTTGGTATTAATTGATACAATTCTCGGATTCTTTAATTAAGTGTATTTGTTTGCCGCTTAATACTTGTTAGTTTGTTGTTGTTCTTGATTTTTCTTGTTCTCCCTTCTTGTATTTTACCTTAGTTATCAACATGAGTCTTTGATGCTTCTCTAGGAGAATCCTTATCAAGAATTGGGCGAAGAGTGTTATAGGCAATTGGGATGAATAAATAGTTGCAATATGTTTTTCTTAGAATGAATCAGCTAAAGAGGTCATTTCCTAGTGTCGAGGCCACCACCAAGCATCAACGTTCTCTGGGTCAATGCTCACCTTGTGCTGTCTTTGTTAATGGTGATAGTTTAAATAATTAGTATGTTCCTAGAGTTTCTCACATGTTGTCGAAATTCGTATCCTTTATGAGTGTGACTCAAAGAGTTAGCATTCTGCCTTGCAGATTATAATCTTTTCAGCAGCATAACCGCATTAATTTTTTATTGACTCTTATGCTGTACAATAGATTTTTGTTTCCACAGCTCTGATATGCTTTTTTAAAAGTAAGATGATGCCTTAGTCGTAAATATTTAGTCGGATCCCATTCAGATAATACCGTGGCAATTTTTGTTCTACAGGTACAACATGTGCAACTATTCTAACTCGAGCAATACTTACTGAAGGTTGCAAGTCCGTGGCAGCAGGGGTTAATGTTATGGACTTGCGTTGTGGTATAAATAAGGCTGTAGATGCTGTTATAACTCACTTGAAAACAAGAGCAATGATGTTAAGTACACCAGAAGAAATTACTCAGGTGAAGAAGCTCACTGGATACTGTTGGGTGATTAGAACTGAATTTGCATGCCTTTACCTTCTCTATGAATCTTCATCTTATTAGATTTTGTTTCCTGTCCCATCTACGTGAAAAGAATATTGGCAACTTTTTAGAGCATTGAATTAAAATAAATCTGGTTATTAGGTTTCAAGAACAAAAAGAAATTATGCCCAGTGTACTTGTGGAACTTAACTACCAAAAGAAATTATCATGTGTAAGGCTGATGTCTGGGCAAGCTTATACACGTGTGTTGGGGGTTGGCTAGCAGGCCAGTGTGAGGGTTGGGGGGTATGCGTGCGTTCATGTGTAAAAATCCATTTCTCGGTATGATATCTTCCTTTTTTACTTTCTTCCACATTCATGTGTGTGACAAGCTTGTGACTGCGTGTTTGTAGTCATGTGCATGTGTGAATATAAGGCTTTTTTTATGATTCTACCTTCTGCCTCGCTATTCTTATTTTTCAAAGCAGTAACAGGTAGCAACAATTTCTGCAAATAGCGAAAGGGAGATTGGAGAGTTGATAGCGAGAGCGATGGAAAAAGTTGGAAAAGATGGAGTTATTACTGTATCTGTAAGTGTTTGTTGAATTTATTTCATCTGCAGATTAGGTATTTCTTCTGCTGCCTATAGGATTGGCCATCATACACTACATTGTTGCAATGTTTTCAGGATGGAAACACCTTGTACAATGAGCTGGAAGTGGTGGAGGGAATGAAACTAGGAAGGGGTTTTATATCTCCCTATTTTATCACGGATCATAAGACACAAAAATGTGTGAGTGCTCCATAGAATCCCAAAGTCTGCATAGCTTCAAGAATCTGTATATACTTGTGCAACATGTTGCCAGAACTAGGAATTCTGCTTCATTGCTTTACCATAAAGCCTAACTTCCATATCTGTATAAATCTAGCTGAAACGGTCTTATGCCTCACGAATGTTATGAAGTTAGCAAAGCTATAAGCCTTACGTATTGAACAGCAGGATTTTAGACAATGACTTATTTGAATGCGTTGATAAAAAATTGGTACACGAGTTCTTGCACTAACTGATGATCTTGAAAATTGTTCCTATGAGAGGTGCCAGTTAGGAGTTACCTGTGTTCAATCATGATATGATTATTAAACTACAACCTTTCTAGTTCTTTACTTTTCTTGTTAAAGTTTCTTACATAATAATCAGCAGTATTGTTTATGCCCTGGTCCATTCTGTGATGTTTAACAAGCTTTTTGTTCTCCTCTCCGTCATCGGATTTGTTTTTTTATGGCCACTATGGTCCTAAATTCTAAATGTGCCTTTCATGCTACTATTCAGTTTTTGGCTTCTGCAGTATCAAACAACTAAATTTATGTAATTGCTGTAGCTCACAGTTTTACCTCCCATTATGGTTTAACTTGAAGGCGACTAGTAGAGAATTGAAATAATGTCTGGGCCAATTATGTCTTACTGATATTTGGTCTTTTTGTTCACTAGTACTAACATGTTTGCCTTTGCATCATACTATATAATAATCATCAATATGTCTGCAGGAACTAGAAAATCCGCTTATCCTTATTCATGATAAGAAGGTAACAGACCTGAATTCTCTTGTTCCAACATTAGAGCTCGCCATGAAGGTAACATTACTAGTCCTATTTGAAAAGTGGTTTCTTATGTTTATGAGAATTTGCATTTTCTGAACTTGTAAAGCTTTTTAATTAAGGTCATTGCATATTTTCTTTATGCTTTGGTTCAGAAAAATAGAGCCCTTTTGATAGTGGCTGAGGATGTGGAAGGTGATGCTTTAGCAATGCTTGTGCTAAACAAGCATCGTGCTGGCGTCAAGGTAATATTTTCTTCTTTTTTTCTTACTCAACTATAAAAGTTCTTGTCCTACTTCTGGAGTTTTCTCCTGTGGTATCTTAAAATTAGGAAATTCCATTATAGTGGTAATGTATAATGATATGACCTCCTGACATTGTTTATAGCCTTTTGGGATTTAGTGCAGTAGATCCTGGATGACATACGATCCAGCATGCAGGAACAGATTATGTGCAATTTATTGCTTGGATATTCAAGCTATCTGAGACATTTGTACATAGTTGAGTAACTAAATTTGATCAAAAGTTCTTGATGCTGGCATGAATTTCCATGCAATGTCTACCCTTATCTCAGGTCTGTGCAATTAAAGCTCCTGGTTTTGGTGAAAATAGGAGAGCAAATTTGGACGATCTTGCGATTTTTACAGGAGGAGAGGTGTGTTTCAACTCAGCAAAACAGAATTTTGTTTGCTTTGGGCAATGGAATCCCAAATTACTTGTTATCGTGAGCTTTTTGATTGGCTCAGTAGCTTAGAAGCTTCACATTTGTATTGTGCAGGTCATTACTGAGGATCGTGGCCTGAACCTTGAAAAGGTTCAAATAGAAATGCTTGGTACTGCTAAAAAGGTTTGTAGTCTGAGGATGCTTCCTCTAGCTTGGACTTGTTTATGTGTGTGTTCAGATTATGCATGCATGCATTCTTGCACACATAACATAAAATAGACGGAGTAATACTCATACTTTTCTGTTAGTTTGACGTTAAATTCTCCCTCATTCCCACTCTTTTGCTACCCATTCCTCATCTTGGTTGAATTCATTTCTTGTTTTATGTAGCCAGCTGATGGTACCGTTGTTGTATATAGACGTGATGCCCTTATATTTTCACCTCAATAAGTTCTCTTTCCATCAAATAAATCATTCTTGCTTTTACAATATCCTGCAATTCTTATAGGCTTCACAAGTCGTGTGGAGCACACACTGGCTGTTCTATGTATAAAACTAATTTTTGTGCTTTTAATGACTTACATCTTATGTAGGTTAGCGTGACTCTTGATGATACCATCATTCTACATGGAGGTGGTGACAAAACTCTGATAGAGGAAAGATGTGAGCAGGTATGCAATTGTAGCCTGAGGGTAGATGTATGATCTTGACCTTCGTTTATTTGATGTCAAAGTGCTTTCAGGACCACCATATTGAACGCTCTGATGTGACCCAAATTTAGTTGCAGCTATATATTTTGAAGTACATTTTGCTGACATCTGGTTGTAGGGGGGCACACTATGATATGTTGAAATCTTCTTCTCTAAGAGGGAGAAAATCTTGTACATTACCAAGCAATTTAAATTGACATTCCTGCTGCTGCATGCATATCATGGCATATAAGAGATGGGATTGAGGGTTCCCGTGAAGTGAAGCCTTAACTATGATCTGGAAATTAGTCATTCCATTTTTACGATTCATAAGCGAAGCTAATGAGATAGCTTGTGACACTTTAGCTGCTCTATGGCTTCCTATTAAGTTTACTTGTAATGTCCATATGCTCTCTTATCCGTGTGTTCTGTCATATTCCTTATTGGCAAGAAAATGATACTGTTGAATCCCATATTGACATAGATCTTGATAGAATATTGTTTCTTATAGTACAACTAACGATTATAACTTTGACAGTTGAGAACAGCGGTTGAGAAAAGTACAGCTATGTTTGATAAGGAGAAAGCACAAGAAAGGTTGTCAAAGCTTTCGGGAGGAGTTGCAATTCTCAAGGTTTGTTACTTCTTACAGAAGCCCATAATGCGACTTGTTCCAGTTTTTCCATTGTTCTTTCTATCGGTTGCATGTAGATTGGTGGAGCTAGTGAGGCAGAAGTTGGTGAGAAAAAAGATAGGGTGACAGATGCTTTAAATGCATCTAAAGCAGCTGTGGAAGAGGGAATTGTGCCAGGTATGTTGTGCTTAGTATGTTCCTTCTCTGTCCCCTCTGATTGGGTTGGCAGCAGTTAGTGACATGGATGAGCATATGCTTGCCAAGCATGGTCTTATAGGTGGCGGTGTTGCTCTTCTATATGCATCAAGAGAGTTAGATAAAATTCAAACGGCAAATACCGATGAGAAGATAGGAGTTCAAGTTGTTCAGAATGCTTTGAAGGTCTTTATATTGTATAATTCCTTGCCATTACCCATTTAGTTATGTCAATACTTATGTCTAATGATGTTGCTTTATGCAGGCACCAACTTTCACAATCGCTGCAAATGCTGGTGTCGATGGTTCAGTAATTGTTGGCAGATTGCTAGAACAAGATAATGTGAATATTGGTTATGATGCTTCTAAAGGTTTGTCCTTCTACTTAAATTTACAGTTCTTGGTTTAAAAGTTACGATTATTTACGTCCTATTGTTCGTAAAGTTAGCACGGAGTACCAATTGTCTAAATTTTATCATGCCATAATAGTTCAGTTATGTTGATATTGGTACATGGTGTGTCCTTTTCTTTTCTCTTGGGCTTACTCTCGTGCATCCTTTGCTGATTTGCTGCTGCAGGAGAGTACGTTGACATGGTCAAGTCTGGAATCATTGATCCTCTAAAAGTTATCCGGACTGCTCTTGTAGATGCTGCCAGGTAAATGGTTTTCTAGTAGAATTTACATGCTTCTGTGAATGGATTTTTATATGACTTAAAAAGAATTGTACTGGATGGATGGCAGTGTCTCTATATTGTTGACGACCACTGAAGCAGCAGTCGTCGAGTTAGCAGGGGCAAAAGGCAGCCCATCAGTGAGTCGCATGCCGGATATGGAACATTTTGGCTATTGATGAGGTGATGATCCACAAGGGGAGTTAAAATAGTGACGGGAAGATTAAAGAAGATTACATGCTATTTATTATCAGGAAAATTTGGGTTTTAGATCATATTGATCTATCACAATCATGAAAATAACTTGGTGAATTTGTGTGATTAATCTGGTCGAGAAATCCCTTGTAGCTATTACGTTTCCCCCTAACTATTAAGTTATTCTACTGTCTTTGAGTAAAAAAATTGGGTTTAACAACCTACGATTTTACAATGAGAAAAGAGAACTATGGTACATTTTTAGGCTATCATATTTTTCCACCTAAATGTCGGAACCTTCGTATTTTTCCCAAGAATTTTTCAAATTAATTGTAAGTCTGTATTTTATAGCTACTTGATCTAATCCTAATGAAAACAAAGTAAAATATCTCAGATGTCATCGGTCATTAAATTCTGATTTGGAATGATAATGATAGGATTCAATGGTGATGAAGATGTGGATGATTTTTACAGAGTCAATACTTCAAAACATACAAAATAAACACTAAAGAAGTGGGCTTAGTAGGATAATAAAAGAATTACCAGAAAGTTATGAGAACATCTAGAAGGAGAACAAAGACGATGACAGTGAAATATATCTCTGAGAAAAACCAAGGACGGTGATAACATAAATCCTGTAAATGAGAAGAAAACCAAAAGAATACAAGGAGATGGAAATAATAAGTACATAGAATTTTTGTGCAGCAATAGAAAACTAACATGTAGAAGTTGCATTCGCATGGGTTAGTCTAATCCTGCCCTCGTTTGGTTTTTTTATCCAAAAAAATCAAAAGTAATGATTACGGGATTATTTCTATTCCACCTATCATCATTATTCTACTTTTTCTTACTCTTATTTCTTAATTCCATTTTTTCTAATCCCATTTAACTTTATCTCTTCTTAACCCTGCCAAACAGGCGAGATCTTCAATCAAAGACATGCGTGGTGGAAAAATGAAGAAAGTTTTTCGAACAATCAGGTTAAATTTTTACGGAGTCCATACTTCAAGGCATACAAATTTGGGTCAAAAGAACCTTCAAACCAAGGGTTTATCTATCTGCATAAGAATTCCGTCTCAGAATTGCCATTTTGAGATTTCTCCTCAATAATTTTCATGCCATCAAATTGAAATTCTGAGAGGGGAGCAAGAGAATTAATAAAAACAGTACCAATGGTTTTTTGAAAGCAAAAAAATATGTGGCGACTTGATTGACGTGCCATGACTCATGACACATCACCTCATACTTTCATTTGAAACCTAAACCAATGGTTTTTTGAAAGCAAAAAAATAACAAGATTGGTTGGAATGACGTGGCAAGCTACGTACGCACCACTATACGTTGATGAGTAGTGATTTAAAAAACTGATTAGGTACATGCCACGTAGACATGTATATCATACATGGTCACTTTTAATGGTTCAGATTCACTCACATTCGTTGATCCCCATCACGTAAGTCAATGATACATGATCACCTAAATCATGTGCGATGTACATTGATGAAAAGCCATGTACACAAATCTTTTTCTAATGATTTATACATATGTCCACGTGGCAATTCGAAGGTGCGATTCATATGCACAAATACTTATTCTATGCTGACCGACGTTATTACATTCTAACCTCCATTGGGTCATGCAACTGCCAAGAAGGATATCTAAGCGTATCTTTAATGGGGGGAAGCAGAGAGACACCATATCACCCCTTTCCATATATAGAAACACCCATATAGATATGATCCCGATCGCATCCACCTCTCTCCCCCCCCCCCTACTAGCATCTCAAAGAAACCCTGAAAGAAACCCCATTGTTGTTTGGTAGCCGTCATCGTCGAGAGATGATCGGCAAGAAACCTTCCTGTGCGATGTGCAGGTACAAGCGCCGGAAGTGCTACAACTGCGAGCTAGCGCCCTTCTTCCCGGCGGACCGGCCGCAAGATTTCTTAGATGTGAACCGCACCTTCGGGTTGAAAAACCTTTTGAACTTCTACAACGACGCCCGGCCTGAGTTGCGGCAGCATTGCATAGAGTCCATGAAGTTCGAGGCCCAAGCGAGGCGGTTGGACCCTGTCTATGGGTCCGCCGGAATAATCTACAACCTCGGCAACGAGGTCGAGAATGCACGCCGGCAGCTCATAGGTCTCCAAGACGTGCTCTTCCGTATGAAGCATCAAATGGACCAAGGCGTCGTGGTACAGCCTCCGCTGCCTGATGCAGTGCCGCTGCCGGATGCAGTGCCGCTGCCGTATGCAGTGCCGCTGCCGTATGCAGTGCCGCTGCCGTATGCAGTGCCGCTGCCGGATACAGTGCCGCTGCCGCTGCCTCTCACGCGACAGCCTGAAGAAATCCCTTTGCAGCAGCCCCCGGCCTTTGTGGTGAGTTTTCCAACGACGGTGCTTCTTTAGAGACCTCTATCTTGAATCAGGGTTTGTATGATTGTATCGTGTTTCATTTATGATGTTTCTCTTTCACTGATCATTACCTTCCTCCGTGTCGATGTTGGGATATCAATGGCCATGATAATAGGGATTCGATCTAGATGACTGATGAGAATAGTTTCCCAAGAACCACTCGATTAGGGTTTTGGCAAGAAGTATTCAAAGAAATAGTAATTTTGTTATTACCATATGGCCCATATCATAGTCTGTGACTATGCGCCATTAGTACTTCTCGTCTGATAGTAAAAGCAATTTGTATTATAAATGAAGTCTATTCATTGTGGATAAAAAGTTGATTTCATGTGAGGATTTTCTGATTTAGTTTAACAGATCAGAGTTGGATATGGGGAGGATGAAGAACAGAGAGGGAGGGACTTCAGGCTACTTCTTGGAGGAGGACATGAATCCATTTGACTTAGGGCCATCTAATCAAGCAATGGTTCAGGAGAGGATGGCGGGGACATCAAGTCATTCTTTGCAGGAGGACACGAACCCATCTGACTTAAGGCCATCTAATGAAGCGATAGGACTGGGCAGGATGAAGAACATAGAGGAAGGGACATCAAGGCACTTCTTGGAGAAGGACGTGAAGCTATTTGGCTTTGGGCCATCAAATACAGCAATGTCTCAGACCCCACCTCTGCCGGATGCCGTGCCATTGCTGCCGCCACTCGCACGACAGCTTGAAGCAATCCGTTCGCAGCAGCCCTCGGCGTTGGTGGTGAGTTTTTAACGACGGTGCTTCTCTAGAGACCTATATATATATCTTGCATCAGGGTTTGCATGTGTTTCGTTTATAAGAAGAATTGGACCTTGTGGTTCTCCTCTCTCTTGCACCGATTTTAACTTCTTCCATGTCCATGCTGGGGCATGAAATGGCCATTATAACAAGAACTATATATTACTAGTACAACTTTAATGTCCTTTTCATAGTTTGATGCATGTGATTCGTAGAAATCTCCTTCATCTAGTTGGGGTATCTAGCATCCCTTTGTAACACAATTGTTACTACTTTTTGTCAGACAGTAATAGCAATTAGTAGTATAAATGAAGTCTATTCAATATGGATAAAAAGTTGATTTCATGTGAGCATTTTCTGGTTTAGTACAAGAACGAGCTGGATGTGGGGAGAATGAAGAACAAAGAGGCAGGGAGTTCAAGCCACTACATGGAGGAGAACGTGATGCCCTTTGACGACTTCAGGCGATATTCTTTTGAGACCATTGGCTCAGGGAGTTCAAGTCACTATATGGATGTGGGGAGAATGGAGAACAAAGAGGCAGGGAGTTCAAGCCACTACATGGAGGAGAACGTGATGCCCTTTGACGACTTCAGGCGATATTCTTTTGAGACCATTGGCTCAGGGAGTTCAAGCCACTACATGGATGTGGGGAGAATGGAGAACAAAGAGGCAGGGAGTTCAAGCCACTACATGGAGGAGAACGTGATGCCCTTTGTCGACTCCGGGCGATATTCTTTTGAGACCATTGGCTCAGGGAGTTCAAGCCACTACATGGATGTGGGGAGAATGGAGAACAAAGAGGCAGGGAGTTCAAGCCACTACATGGAGGAGAACTTGATGCCCATTGACGACTTCGGGCGATATTCTTTTGAGACCATAGGCTCAGGGAGCTCAAGCCACTACATGGATGTGGGGAGAATGGAGAACAAAGAGGCAGGGAGTTCAAGCCACTACGTGGAGGAGAACGTGATGCCCTTTGACGACTTCGGGCGAAATTCTTCTGGCTCAGGGCCATCTAATCAAGATATCCAGCGGAATCAATGTGAGTACTACTACTAAATCAGCTCGCTTCAAGGCATTAACATAATAAAACTCGCAAGCATAATGCATCTATAGTGTTTTTCTTTTCCTAACCTGCAGTTTTGTGTAAATATCCGCGTAAGTATCCTCCAACATCTGGTAGTTATCGACAAATACTCTAGGATTAGATTGTCCTATTTTTTTAAATTTTTTTTTCTTTGTGATTTGTATTATACAATCAACATAGAGCCAAAGTGTCTAAAGGTATGATAAGACGAAGCTAAATCTCTAGTAGTTATCTTCATTGTTTCGTTGAAAGGCTTTGAGATCAAAGTGATTTGAATTCGCTTTTCATTTTTTTTAGTAAAATCAACAGCAAAAAATTAAGTGAAGAGGAGAGGAGGAAATGCGTAGTGGTCTTTAAATTGAGAAGGGGTCCATAATAAAATTGGGGTCTGTTTGGTACAGGGTTAAGAGGGATTAAGGAATAGGGAAAGGAAAAAATAGAATGATGGTGTTAGGTGAAATGTAATAAAGTAGTAATAATTATTGGTGTTGAGGATAAGTACGGGGATAAGGGGGTTTAAGGGGGATAATTAGAGTGCTTGTTCAATCTTAGACTTCCATATATCTTGTTCTTTTAAGTCATGTAGAATGTGTTGATATCTCCCTCCAAATTTAACATTTTATGTGCTTCTATTCCAAAATGCAGAATGTACAGAAAACTTATAAGATGAAGTTTGATTACTCGATCGGAAGGCTGTTGGAGCAATTTTTAGCGCACTTCCCGCCTTCCATGTGATATTCAAAATCCAGCCCCTGATATCTCTTCGTATACTGTGATTAATTACTGATTACACACACGGCATGACAGAAGAAGGGAAGAAAAATACCCTTTTGAGCTCATGAATATATGTACTCAGTTAGACTTAGTCAGCTTAGAAATTCTGTTCTCTTTTTCTTTTTCTTTCCCTATTACTGATTACACACACGGCATGACCGATGTCCAATTAATGGTATCTCTGATCAGATCTCAATCTATTATTTGAATCTAGATGTTAAATATGGAGATTGGACTGGAAATTAATCAGGCTGAGTCCTCGACCCAAATCGAACCGAATGCATTCAGGTTCAGATTTTAAATCGGGTGTGAATCCGTACCCGAATCCGCTCTCTGCGCCCATCTCCCAAAAACTCCCGCGCTCCCACCCGCTCCCCCCTCACTCCTTTCTCACACTACTCTCCATTCATTGATTACCAAGCACTTCACGCCTCGAACCCCCCTCGATTTCAATGCTTCCCCTCTTCCTCTCCTCTTCAACTCCAACGGTTACCCCATCCCGCTCCCTGCCACTCCCTATTTCTAACGTATACTTCAACCACCCCACCATTACTTCCAGTTCCATCCCACCAATTCCTATAAGGCTATAACCCACAATGCTTTCGATCATCCTCCTCCAGCTGCTCCTCTCCTCCTCCCTCGCCAGTGCCGTCAAAGAGCTACCACACCCCGACCTCGTGCCTCTCGCAGCTTTCCGAGCCACCGCCGACCCGGGCGGCGCGGTCCTCTCCTCCTGGGACTCCAGCGATCCATGCTCGGGTACATGGCTAGGCGTCTCGTGCCGCGATGGCCGCGTGGCCCGTATTGTCCTTCACAGCCTCGCCCTCCGCGGCTCCATCGATCCCCTTGCGCGCCTTCCTCGCCTCGCCCTCCTCGCCCTCGACAACAATTCGTTCTCGTCTCCGCTCCACCTCCTCGACCCCGTTCTGTGGCGTCCCCACCTTAAGCACCTCTACCTTTCCCGCAACCTCTTCTCCGGCCCCTTCCCTTCAAAGCTCCTCCTCCTCCGTCACCTCCACCGGCTCGATCTCTCCTCCAACCTTTTCTCCGGCCCTATTCCCACGGAGATCGGTCTCCTCCTCCCCCAGCATCTCCTCACACTCAACATATCCCGCAACCTCCTCTCCGGTGAGATCCCCGCCGCCCTCGCCGCCTTCCCAGCTTCCTCCTTCTCTCTCAATCCGGGGCTCTGCGGGCCACCGCTTCCCCTTCTCTGCGCGGATCGGACTCCGATCCAAGAGAAGAACAAGACGAAACGCACGGTGGTGGCGATCATCGCCATCACGACCGCCGCGATCTCACTGATCGCGGCGGCGACGGGTATCATGATCTATAGCAAACGAAGAACAGGAGCAGAGGAGACAACCACCAGAGAAGAAGAGACGAAGGAGGGGAAGGAGATGGTGTACCTGGAAGGGTGCGGGGGGTTCACGGTGGACGAGCTGATGAGGGGATCGGCGGAGATGCTGGGGAGGGGAGCGGTGGGATCGACGTATCGCGTGGTGTTGGAGGGGTGGCAGGGAGAAGGCGTGGCGGTGAAGAGAGTGAGGAGAGACAAGGGGTTGTTAAATACTAGTAGTAGCGGGAGGAAGGCGGAGGAGGGGTTGCTTAAAGAGATCGGGAGGTGGCGGCACCCCAACGTCGTAAGCCTGAGAGCTTACTACTCCTCTCCTATCGACCTCCTCCTCGTTTACGATTACCTCCCCAACGGCAGTCTCCACTCTCTCCTCCATGGTCCGTTCCATTATAATTAGTTAGTTTTTGGTAATAAAACAGACAAAAAAAACGAAATAGAATTTTAATGTACTCTTTAAAATATACGAAGCTAGTCTAATTTCTTTTATTTTCTTTTTTTTTTATGGTTATGAGAATTGGCTGAAGAAATGTGGATGGATATGGTTGGCAGGGAACAGGGGACCAGGAAGGAGCGCAGTGGAGTGGAACACAAGGCTGAACCTTGCGGTGGAAGCTGCAAGAGGCCTCGCCTTCTTGCACGGCGCTTCCAAGTCCAAACTCTCTCATCAGCACCTCACCTCCACCAACATCCTCATCGACGACGAAGGCAACGCCTGCATATCCGACTTCGCCCTCCTCCATCTTCTCCCTCCACCGTCGTCGCCGTCTTCCAGCTTTCGCACCACGACGCCGGAGCAGCGACGGTCCGCCGACGCCCAGAAAGCCGATGTCTACAGCTTCGGGGTCATCCTCATAGAAATCCTAACAGGTAGAACGTCTGGCGACGGGATGATGGACCTGGTGAAGTGGGTCAAGAGAGTGGTGAGAGACGAGTGGACCGCGGAGGTTTTCGACATAGAGCTGCTGAGATGCAGAGAGGCAGAGGACGAGATGGTTGCTCTGTTGCAGGTGGCGTTGCTCTGCCTGGCTAAAGAGCCTAAGGACCGGCCAAAGATGACTGTGGTGCATAAGATGATACAAGATATAAAAGGGAGGAGCTGTAGAGGAGGAGCAAGAGGTTCTCACACCCCTTCCTCTCTAAACGATCACTCCTACGAGTCATCCTCCCCTTGTATATCCGAAGACACTCCCACCTTACCCAGCAGTTAAAAGATTTGCAAACAGTCGATCATGTCTTATTATTTCCAATAAGATTTGAATCTAAAACAGAGAAGAGAGAGAGAGAGAGAGAGAGAGAGGCATTTATCTTGGAGTAATGTAAGCTCGCAATGGATGGAGCTTGTGGGAAGTGAGAACAACAGTGTCCACATTCTCTTCCTCTCCTTGTCCAAGGCTCCACTGGAACTCTTGTATGAATCTACCTATGGCTGTGCATGAAATCAGCATTGCCTGCAGAGATCCTGCACACATCCTCTTCCCCGCTCCGAAGGCCATCGTCTTGTGCATGTCTGTTTGCTCGAACTCGTCCGAGAGGAACCTCTCGGGATTCCATTCCTCAGGTTCTTCCCAGGCCTTCCTGTCCATGTTGCATGCGTACAGGTTGATGACGATCTGCAACAAATAGAACAAAGCTTCCGAATTATGGAGAAGATAGTCGCGAAACTAGTATTCTTGGAAGAGGACCACACCCACCTCAGTCCCAGCAGGGATGTCATAGCCCCCTATTTGGGTATCCTCATGGACGTATCTGGGAGGGACTTGAGCAGCAGGAGAATGGCGTCTCAGAGTTTCGTGGAAAACAGCATTCAGGAATGGCATCTTCGGGAGATGCTCCTCGGTGATCTTCTCCGATCCGCATACTTGTTGAATTTCCCAAAAAAGCCGATCCTGCATTGTATGTCCGTGCTAATCATGAATAGAAGAACACTCGCAACACAAGCAAGGAGATTGGAGATCAGGGGGGAGGGGGGGGTGGACTACTGTGCTACTAGAGAGATGATACCTGAAACTTGGAGTGTTTAGCAAGTTCATACATAGCCCATTCAGTTGTAACCAGAGTTGTATCTGATGCTTCTATGATTGATTCCCAAACTAACGCGATCTGCTGTTCTTCTGTCAGTGTGCTCTCCACAGATACTAAGTAGTCTAGATAGCTCTTTAAGTCCTGCTTTAAGGCAACATTCGCACAAGATTGGCTAATGAGTGCAAGAACTTTGACAAAACTTAATAGGAAAAGATGTTATGGCTACTGGTGTAACAAAATTTAGGACCTCTCCGAGAGCAATGCGTTTCTTTTGCTCCATGATGAGAGCCTTTGTCACTGCTTCCTTTCGTGTAGCTATTCTCTGAATCTTCATCTCCGTGCTCTTGTTTGGTACCCATCGCATATACGGGAAGAAATCTCTCCAGTCTACTTCGATTGCTCCCATCATAGGATCCACCACGAGTATATCGAACATCTCCTCCTTGGATACTTCCACTCCAAGCTCATCCACGTAAATGGGTTCTACTTCTTTACCTATGGCCTGGAAATGCAGAGGCTAAAGGTAAATACAAAACATCTAGATCTTTTAGTCATGCAAATTCTATAAGGATTAGACTTACTTCTTTTAAGGTCAATTTGAAAAGCTCTGCCTTGAATCCTTCTCTTAGAATCACTACACTATGAGGATTATCCTCAATCTCTGCATGCAAAATGTTTGTGATGTTCTCTATCATGGTATTCCTGTGTCGACGATGTTGCTTCTGATATCCGATGGCAATAGGCAATGCATCAAAATGAACATCATGTTACATATAAGAGTTTGCATGAAGCTGATGTTCTGAATCTGCTAAAAGGGTAAGATTTATCAACAAACCTGAGCATTGGCTCCCAACATGCTAGTGAGTATATAACGCTTCACCATTTTATGGTATTCACCGTAGTCGCTCACGGCGACAAGAGCTTTGTTTGATGTAAGAACTCGCATTGTATTCGAAACCTTCCTTGTTGAGATAGATGAGAATTTTGTTACCATGGCCTGCAAAGCAAAATGGTGTTGTTACCTTCATGAATTGTATTGCATATATTTCAAAGTTTTTCTCTTAGGACTGAGACCCAACTCTTAAATCATGATGTCCTGTTAGTACCTCTTTAGCAACTTCAGCTGAATTCAGAACGACCATATTGGAAGATCCCAATCTAATGGAGAAAATTGGGCCATGTATCTCTGCCCACTTTGCAAACGTTTGGTGGGGTTTCCTTTCCTTCAACTGAAGTAGATTCCCAATCAAAGGCAGCCCAGGAACAGCTATTTCACAGGATAATCAAGTCAAAACATCTTCAGAGCATTGGATCGCACTAGTAAAAGAACAACAAATTCCAAGGAGCTTAATGATGTAAACAACCTATCAATTCAAGAAATTATGGAAACCTTTAAAAAGTCCGATTTCAGAAAGAAAAAAATTCCAGTAATCATATCTGTCAAAAAACATACACAAATCTTATAGGAGCCATTATAGATGGATGAATCAAAACCGGAGAGGCATACACCAAAAACCCATGAAAGAAAAGGGAGGAAAAAATAACATTAAAAGCCGGATGATGATAATATAAGTGGTATTACCAGGTGGAAGATTGTAGCTTCTCCTCTTGCCACTGTATACTTTTCTCCATACCAAAAACACAGCCAAAACGCAGAGTGCAGTGGTGGCTAAAGCCATGGCTTGGAGATCAACAAGTGAAGCCATCTTTGTTTCTTTGGTTCGGTCTCAAGCGCTGTGGAGAACTGGGAAAGATAAGAAGGTTGATACCAAGGAACAAGGAGACTATGCTCTGTTTCAGTTCACGTGCCTTGGGACCATGCTCTGTTTCAAAACCCAATCCAACACTATAAGAGTGGGGCAGCGGAGAGAGAAGAGAATAAATTTTATTTGACGGTGGAGAACGTTCAATCCAAGGGCGGAGAATCACCTGGCTGGCATGTAATTGAAGAACGAAACTGAAAAACGTAAACAGCCCACACCCTAGTGGGGGATATATGGAGCAAGAATGGTGTGACATAAATAACTTTCTTATTGGATCGTTTCGGTGTTAATGGTGGGACATGTCTTAGTTTCTTACCTAAAGTGAATACCACTTGGTAAAATAGTTTGATTTCCTATATTAAGCGAGCTTATTGAAGTTTTGTAGAAGGTTGTCTTGTCTGAGTTGTCTCTGAATCCTGTTGATGATGTTGTAAGGACATGTCTGAGCCAAGATCAAAGGCTCAAATTTTCAAAAGTGTCTATTGCTGTTGCTGTTGTCTTGTCATACAAATACAATGCAGTCATGTACCTTATCATCACAATAAATAATTCAAGATTGCTGAAGCACATTTGAGCAATATCATTTGGATAGCAAAAAGAATCTAGAAAGCAATGTGAAGTCAAGAACTAATCTATGTGGCAAACACAGGTTACAATCTTCAATTCAAAAATACAGGGCACTTATACAATCTGGGTGGGCACATTCCACCAGAACCTCACTTGCTGATAGTGCCACCCATGTCACAGAGCACAAACTTTTAATGTTACAAATTTCTAAGATAAGCCACAAGGCCATCATAAAGACTTGTGAAGAAAAGAAAACAAAAATCTACTTTTCTATGCTCAAACTCAATTGCTCAGAATTGTGTAAAGCTTCATTTGAGTGGTAGCAATCCAGTGTAAGATAATTCATGATCTGTGCCTTAACCTACACCAGGCACACAAAACAGAAGAAAGCTCATTTCCCTCCCTGTTTGGAAGCATCATTTCCTCCTTGACTACCTCCTGAAACTGCTGCTGTTGCAGCTGCGGTCATAGCTGCTGCTGTTGCACCCACCTTAGCACTTCCTGCAGCCTTCATTGCCCCACCCACCTTTGCAAAGGCAGCTATCCCACCCACAAGGATGGCCCGCAGAGCAACCATTGGGTTTATCTCCATTTTTCTGAGCATGAAAACACAATACAATAACCCAAAATACAGGTGAGGTAATGATCTAGGATCAACTTGTCAAGATCATAACAGAGCAGATATAGGAGTAATCTGGAGCACAAGAGAATTGAGATAGGCCCCTTTCAGTTTAATGGTCGATCAGTTCGTTTTCATGAGCTTAATGAGCCTAAGGTACGCAGACCCTTAGGCATAAAACCAAAGTCTAAAAAAAAAAGAAAGAAAAAAAAAAAGAAACCGCAATTGATGGGCTTAACTTTCTAATTTTACAACAGCCTAGTGATAAAACCATATGCTCCAGAAGGCAAATTGCGTGTAGAGATTAATATCCAGTCCCAAAACCTTGGTCAGGATTATAGATTCCACTGTTTGGAACTTTGATCAACTCCCAGTTGGTATAGCAATATTTGGTCATATGTTCTAGTTTGCTTTGCACTAAAAATCTGTCTCCTCAACATACATCTCCTTCCCTCTTACTCACGACATTTTCCAGCACCAGGGAACTAAGCAAAATTTACAAACCTATCAATTACACCTCCTTAAGCATCAAATGGACTAACAGTTTTGTCCTAAGCTCCTCTTTCGACCCTTTACCAATTCTTAGTGGTTGACAGTCAAATACTTTGAAGGTTGTATTGAACACTTGATGCAATTATCATAACAAAAATATTAGTTGTTTATGAAATAAAACTCTGAAGAAAGAAAAAAGGTACGCATACTATCTTAATTACAAAAAAAATCAAAATTTTGAACATATACTATCCTGACTGACCCTCTCAGGGGTTGGCTTGCTTTGGCTTTGGCGCATTTCATATAACAGGCATGTATGGTCCTGGAATATGGGTGTCCGATCCTTATAATATTCTCTGAGCATGCATTTATTTGTTTTCAAAATAAAACTCTGAAGAAAAGAAAAAGGTAAGCATAGTATCCTAATTCCTAACATTCGCTGAGCATGCATAATTCGAGACCAGCACCCACAATGAAACGATTCTAAAGAACCAGATTTTTTTATGCTTCACAAGAAACATTTGCTGCTTAGGCATCTGATGGATGCAGTCTTCCACATTGCCTACATGATCAACAAGAATAGGACACTTGCGAGAAAAATTCAAAACTTATGAATATTATACTCAAAGAAGTGACTATAACCATCTGCAGCCCTTTTATCTCCAGGTTACCAAACAGCACCTTCACAAACATTTCACAGTATCCACCACGGCCCTTCCAATCCTTTTGATTCTAAGAAGTAAATTTGCAAAAGGCATTTCACATGTTAAAAACATGTCCTTTGCCTTCTGCAATATATCCATCCTCTCTGTTTAATAATGGCACACAGCTGTGATGAAGCAGAGATGGTGGCCATTCTTCGTGCTTTGGAAGAGGCGGTGGTGCGAGGAATTTGCAATGTTATCATTGAGTCGGATTCTAGAAGCATTGTTAACTTCATTAATGGGAGACAGCTCTTTCATTCAAATTTGGAGGAAATTTGGAGGCTATTCTCTGGAAGATTTGGATTGTAACTGCCTTACTTGGGGGAGTAATTTTTACTTTTATACCGCGGGATGAAAACGCAGTGGCGGATGATCTCGCCCGGCGGGCAAGACAGGCTACTGGTGTTGGGGGCCGTAGTGTAAGCTGAAATCAAGAGTTGTAACACCTAGCCTTCGGGCTCAATTGCAGCAAAAAAAAAATCCTCTCTGTTTTATAAATTGGTTAAAATCACTCCAAAGTTACTCCACCTCCTCATCTACACTTGCAAACATGACATGATCCAAATCCTGCAAATTTCCATAACCTTATACAACCACCAGAGAAATCTCCGCAAACACGCTCCTGCCTCCGGCAAGGAAAACCTTCCAATTAGAGCAATAGCCAAGTTCTAGATTTCCTATCTATCCTTAGTTAGATCTATAGGGCACTCTTGGCTTATCATGAATTTAAAGGCTATTCGATCCCATATCAAAAACCAAGTTTTTATTACCAAAAAGATGCTCGGATTATCCATCTCAAAAATCACCATAGATGAAAGTAGAGAAGGAAAAGATCGGATAAAGAAGCAAGCGCTTCGTAGAGATCAAACCTTTCGATAACGTAGATGGAGACGGGGAAGGAAGAGATCACACAAGACGAAGTCGGCTACTTCGCGACCGCAAATTGCTACTCGCCACCCCCGCGACACCCGCACTTCCCCACTTACATTTTACCCTTATACCCTTTACCATTTTTCTCTCTCCATCTCAATCTATAATCACGTTTTCTTTTTTTTTCCCTTTTTTTGTTTCTGTTTTGTTAAATTACCCTCCCAATTCTTTGTAAGTTTCTTTTTTCTTCTTTGTTTATTGCTTCAGTTCTGTTTAATTTTTATTTAGTTTGTTTATTGGTTTTGTTTTTTTTAATCAGTTTTATTTATTATTTATTGGGAAAAAGGATCGGAGGTCCTTTGTTTGGATCCAATCTTGCAATTAGATCGGCCACAAGAAGTTTTGGCTATTTAGTCCATTTAAGATATAAAAAAAATCTAAAATATCCTTCCCAAAGCACCTTTTCATATTTTAATTTATTACGACATCAAATCGTAAAAAAATTCAAGTTCCAAATCTTAAAATTTTCAATTTTTAAATGAAAAGTGATTGGGGTACATGATCACTTTCAATGCTCAGATTCACTCACATCCGCTGGTCCCCATCACGTAAACCAATAATACATGGCCACATAAGTCATGTGCATTGTTGTACATGATTGTTTCAGTCATGTACACAAATCTTTTTTTTTCAAATAGTATAAATTTCAAAATTTTAAAATTTAAATTGTAAAATTTTCAAAATTTCAAAATTCAAATCATAAAAATTTCAAAATTTCAAAATTTCAAATTATAAAAATTTCAAATTGTTGTGATACGTGGATGATCACCACATGAATTCTTTTAGAAAATTAAAAAGATAAGCATCTGCATAATGGGATGATCACCACATGAATTCTTCTAGAATGGGTCGCTCGTTATATGACAGTTGTTTGTTTGTTAAGTACAACACTAAACGGGCCGGGATCAGAATTTGAAGGCAATATTGATTAGAATTTGTATTTATATATATTTTTGTGTATCTTTTTTATGTATATTGTTACATGTACTCTTTCCTGAATATGGCTAAATCAATATTAATGTAGGAGGTTTTTTCACAAAACACGATGCATTTTTTAACTATTAGTATTTTTGTTATTTCCATATGTGTATACACACACATTTTATTTTATACACACACATTTTATTTTGATCTATATTTTTATACTTTTTAAATTTTTACAAATAATCACTCCTAAAAACTACAATTAAAAAATGAACAAAAGATTACAAACATATAATAAAAAAATCTGTTCATCCAAAAAAAATTGATATAAAAGAAATAAAATTGATTAAAAATAATAAAGAAAACTGATTAAAAGAACAAAACTAATGAAAATAATAATAATAAAAAAAAAACAACACAAAATTGAGAGAGAGAGAGAAAAGAAACAGGAAAAAGAAGGGAGACATGAGCGGAGGGGAAAAGAGGTGGGGGCATAATGGGAAAAAAAGGGGTGTTTCAGGACGGGTGGTGGGAGAGCCCAGCTCCCTTCGCGACCACCGTTGGTCCGCCTCGAGATTCGGTTTTCCTCCTACGTTGCGGCACACGTGCCGTGGATCCCATTATGAGTGTCAACGGGTGAAATCTTGTCGGAGGCCATGTTGATCCGAATCCAAAAGCGAATCTTCGGATCCGTTACTTCCAAGCTCCAACTCCCAATCCGGATCCGCCAAGCTTAACACAAGAAAAGGATAGCTTTTTCGTCTTTTTCTTTTTCTTTCTGTCTCTCTCTCTCTTTTTTTTTGGTGAAGAGCTAACTACTGTATATAAACAATGTTCAGGACCTTGAGCAAGTGGAGAAAGAGCTCAAAATCTTGAACAATGCAATGCAATGCATAGATAGGCCATGGAAATATCTTTCAACATATCTGAGAAGTGAGAACAGCGTTGAGAACCTACATCGAAAGAGGGGCTTCTGCTTGGGAATGGCGATCCTTTTCTTTCCTCAGCTCATTCTGGCATTGTCATGAATAATAATCACCATAGGCTTGTTCAATCAATAAACAAATTTACACCTCCCTGACAAGAGAATCATCCTTCTCATCATCGCTGTCGTAAGTTTGAAGATAGGCCTCCTCCCCTTCATCCTGCCATCATCAAGCACAAACTATCAGACGATGATTAAAGGAACAATACTATACTTTCAGCTAAGATAAGTAACAATTTTGTTACCCTGCTGCATAAAAGCCAAACTCCTCTAGTGCCAGGAAACGAAAGAAAGCATACATGTATGAATGAAATCGTATGCCAGAGGTATGAAGGGAAAGTTGAAAAGCGTAGAGTGCGTAATAACCAAACATATGCTTCAATTCTAGTATGCTGTCAAACCAAAGCTGAAAGACGAACCAGCCCACGCCCACGGAAAATGTGATTTGAATCTGGAAAACAGGCTGGGAGCCTGTTTTCCAGGAAATATGATAACACCAAATTGTTCTTTCCACACTTTTTTGTTTTCATTTTTCAGAAAAATAGCTTTCCAGCATTTCAATCCAAACACATTTTCTAGAAATTGGAAAAACAGAAACTGATAACAGAGAACAAAATTTGAAAATAGAGATGAAAACATGAAAAACCCCAAACCAAATGCCCCTAAGTTTTGCAAAACTGTGTACTTTTACAGTCTCGCTCGATAATGCATCAGCAGAATAACCAAGCAAGGTTAAATGGCTGCTGAATATTTTGGTCTAGAATACATTGATAATAAGAGCTAGCAGGATTAGTCAGCATCTGAATGAATTTGTAAAGGACTATGAGTAGGGTCATTTTGTAAGGTGCCAGGTCAATATCTGATGGTTAAAAAATTCTGCGCAACTGAAAATGAGAGGTGGACAAAATTTATTAACAGATTCAAACTTCAGGCTTTCTCAAACCATACTGGTGGAATCATGGCCAGAACCTGCAAACTTACCTCCACATCATCATCGGAAGGAAAGCCAACATCCAAATTCAAGTCCAAGTGATCCTTGTCCACCTCCTTATCGGTATGCACTTGATCCTGTATTCAAATTGACGTGGAAAGAGGCAGCTCTTTAAATAATCCCGAAAGTAATCAAGCAACTGATTCTCCAGGATTATAGTACAAACGAAAATTCAATAGATAAATAAGATCATACCAGTTGAGATTTCAGAGACTGAATCTTCTGCTGAAGATCTAATATATGGTGATTAAGTGCCTGCAAGTACCAGCATGATGAAAAAACCATCGGAATTAGCAATAGGCATGTATGATAAAACCTAAATCTGGAATCCATTGTCATATGATATCACCTCACGTCTCTGTAGTTCTATTGCACGTGCTAGTGCCTGTCTTCTTGTCAGTAGATTCCGAGGCTTGAACAGTAGTGGCTGCTGGTAATTTTTCCCGCGGTAGATGATGATGACATAGCCCTTAGTAGTTTTATCAAGAGAGATCAGTACTCCACCACTCTCAGCCTCAATGGAGATTGCTATGTGCTTCACTTGTGCAAAACCTTTTCTTTTCACAAGTATCTTGACTACTTCTCTGTACTTCCAATGTAAATGCATGTTCTGTATTGTACCATCAAAAACATCCCGCCTCCCTGATCAGGAAATTTGCACAAAATAAGAACTGTCATTTTGTTTCAGACTTTGGCCTTATCCATCACATATCTTAGAGGCTGTTAGAGTTCACAACATCGAAATTGTCTTACCTACAGATAAAAAAGCCCTCATTTTAAGGCCAATGTTGCGGAACAAAAACCGTTCTTCGTCTGTAATAGTTTCTAAATCAGTTGGGAGATTTGCTGGCTTTAGAAACTCCTGAACTTTGGCTAAAGCCATCTCAGCCTTTACCACCTTTGCTGTTGCCTATTAAACCAAAGGTAAGCAATGGAGAGCTTAGCTAAGCAGAGTAATTCATCTTATGAATTGGCACATACGAACAACATAATCTAGTAAAACACGTACAAAAGACAGCTTTCTCTCAAGGTATCTAACAAGAGATGCATGCTTAGCCAAGGCTAAATCTCGCCTCGTATTTTCTCTGTCAGCATTGCTCGGCTGATTTCCCCACTGAGTGTTTGCTTGTACAGTTTCTGCAAGAGTACCAGCAACCAATGGGCCCTTAGCAGTTCTGACATTAGAAGCTATCATAGATGTTGCTTTTAGCCGTGCTACTTCTTCCTCGTCTTGTTGAACATTGGCTAGTTTCTGCTTTTCTACCAATACTTCCCTGATGGCAGGTGTCAAGAAGTCATTTCCCCTATAGAAAACAATGTATTCCTTATTCCTAGAAAGAAGTACTCCCCCTGACAGTTTCTGTAAATGGCAACATAAAATAATTAGACAGGTATATGCTCAATATAAACTGCAACAAGCAATCCTCAAAGTGGAGCATGATAACTAGGAAAAACACTAGCTTGTACTTATCTACAATCGTATTTCACCTTTTGACATCCAACTTTCTAAAAGATTAGACTAAACAGCTGTGTAAACAGTCTTGATGTGCAAGTGCCAGAGTGACTGTTTACACAAGGACCACAATAATAAAATTTTGAATTTTCATGTCTTATAAAAGAGAATCCACGATAAGGGGCTTCATGTAGGAGCTCTAATAAGGACTACATATGAAATAATCCATGTGTAAGCTCTCACAAGAAATGGAAGAAGATAGAACAAAAGATAAATATTAAGAAATTAAGTTGAGGCAATATAATGAATAGTATATATTCTCTACCTTAATTTCTTCAGCCATCCTGTCGTTACATGTATTTGGCACACCACGCTTTATGGCTATCTTTGCAATTGCACTCGTCTCCCATAACTTCACCATGGCCTGAGCCAAGCCCTGGTGCTGCCTGTTTCTCCCTGCACCATTGACACATACTACTGACAACCAAGGTTTAAGATAGAAAATGGAGAGCTGTTCTGCAGCATATGGTTACAATTCCAAACCTAGAGCAAAATGAGGAGGCATTCCTCTCGCTAGTCTGCGTAGAGATGTCATTTCCCTGTCTCTAAGGCTGGTTTTTGTTTTGTAAGGCAGGAGTCTATAAGGTGGTTTATAACCAGGAACTGCACCAGGAAGCAAATCAGCATCAACAGGAAGTGGATCGTGACCAGACCAATCTTTGAAACGAGGTCCTAGCCGATCTAACAAACTGTCAATTTCAGAAGTATCAGTAAACCCTGTGGGTGAACTGGAAGAGGTAGTAGAAGCAGCGTCAGAACTCCTTGAAGCCCTAGCCAGATCATTCGCTGCGTTCCCAACAAACTCGCCCATTGAATCATTCATGGAAGTGATAGCATCATCGCTGGTATCGATCTTAGCATGTGTTGAGTATGATCTCGCACAAGGAAGTTCATGAGTCATTCCCCTATATAGCACAATGGAGCTTCCAGATCTCCAAATCACCAGGCCTCCAGTTTTCATCTGATTAAACCTTGAATCAATCAGCTTAACAAGAATCGGGATTCCCACATATTAAATAACAGTTGAATATGATATCCACATGAAAATTCCTGAGATAAGTCTAGGTATTTTTAGCACCAAAAAAATTAAAAAATCAAGCCACTTGCTTATCTAAACTGAATAGTGGAAATTGTTAAAGTTACGTCTAGGTCGATAGATATCTGCAATTTACCAGCACCAAGACATCAGTCACCTTATAATTCCTACCCAACAAAAATGAGAGGAATACAGCAAGAGCTGATGAACTCTGACCCTGGTGTAATTTTAACTATCAAATATACAAGGATGTTCTGATGAGTTGAATGACGGACTAATTTAGTTAATTGATTTCACCATCACGATGTGCAATATGTGTTGCCTAGAAAAATAATTTGCATCTGCTACTAAAGCACATAAACAAGATGAGAATCAATTAGGAAAGCAACCTCCAAAATCTCATGTGTCCTCCTCATGTTCAGAGTTGGCGCCCCTTCAAACCTTAACTTGACTAACTCAGACTCTCTCCACTTCTTGTGGATGCTTTCTGCCAGAGCCTCCGTTACCCCTGCAGGCCCAACCTTTATCCTCTCCTTCATCCTCAAAGCGACATTCCTCAGCCTCTGTAGCTCGGTCTCTGGTATGGTCCTTTCCGCCAGTTTAGTGTTACTCTTCTTGTGCGAACTGTCCCCGACACCATCAACGCCACTCTTTCTCTCCCATGGTAATGATACAGAAGCCATCGACTTAACTACATCACTGTCACCACCAGCAAAAGACTCTCCAGCATCGCTTTTGAGAATTTCTCGTTCCAAGGAACTCTTCAGTTGATTAACAATTGAACTGACACTGCTCTTCTCGATCTCACCATTGAACCTAAAACCTTGCGATGGTAACTGGGTTTTCACCCAAGGACCCAAATTCGTTTTACTTCTCAAAGAAATGCCTTCACTGGAATCAGTCTCATCCTCATCTTCAACCTTCTCTAACCCTGAATGAGCTGTGTTGTTCACATTCTCTTCATCAAACCACTGGCTCTTCATGTCGTTCTTGTCTTCAACGGTTGAATACGAATTGGTTTTTCTTGGTTTCCTTCCATCCTCCCAAGGAGCCAACGGCAACCGGCTTCCAAAAGAAATGCCTACAGTTCTAGAGGACATTGATCGATTTCCATCTTTATAATAAGGCGAATCAGAATTTAGATCCCCTTCATCACCAAACTTGCGAGCAGGAAAATTGGCATTTGAATCCGAATTTCTATGATCTAATCTAGCATTCATACCCACCTCATCCAATCCAAGATTTCTCATTCCATCCCGCGTATCAGCCTCCGATACGAAATGGGTATCTCTAGACTTCCCTCTAAGATCACAAGTTCCCAGAGAAAGGTCGACGGAACTACCTGTAGAGAAGGAACCATCGTTCTTGTCCTCTGACGCCTTCTCTTGCCACGGGAATAAAGACCTCTGGGAGGAAATCTTGGCGGACCATCGGTTGACAGCCTGGTCGTAGAAATTGGGCTTCGGCTTCTTCTTTCGCTTCTTCTTGTAGGCTTCACCGGGAGGCGGCTCGGCTTGTGGGTAGTCTTCGTTCGGTGGTGGGAGGGTGTGGGAGGGGACATGGGCTTCGAGTTTGTGGGCATTGAAGCGAGTTTGGAGCTGAAGTATGGGGAGATAGCTGGTAAAAGACAAGGGATTAGAGAAGAAAAGCGAAGGGGAAGGAGGGAGGAGCGGGTTTAAGGCGAGAGGAGAGGAGAAGGCCATAAGAGAGTATTGAAACGAAGGCCTTCGAGGAGGAGGCCTAATGGAAGGGAGCTCTCAACGGGCCGGATTAGGCCGGATCCTTGTGGATCAAATCAAGACCCGATAAGGTTGTGGTTTGAACTTTGTTTCGGCCCAATACCCAACAGTAATTTAACTTTGATATTAATCTCCAAAGTACTTTCTTTTTCTCTTTCTCTTTTTTGCCATAACCACTACTTTGAGCATCTTGTTAGTTAGTTAATTAATTAATTTAGAGACTGTTAAAATATTTTTTCACTACTTGATAATGTGAACATCTTGTTAGTTGCATGTTGTACTCCCCATTTTTCGGGCTCAATTTCTCAGAAAAAAAGAGAGATTGTCATGATGTCTCATAATAAACTTAATTTGCGTTCGTGAGACCACCAACACTGAGTATTTGATGTTATATAAACTCCATGTCTATATTCGATGAATGGGAAATCACTGGGAATAATAATCTGTCATGATTTAGAGGGAATAAAAACTACTCGCCTACCTGATTAAGTCCATAGATCTAATAGCACCGCATGCATAGCTCTGTCGTCGAGTCAAACTCACGGCATGTTATTGATGTTCTTAACGGAAGACGGGTTTGGACGCCATGTATAGAGAAAACTGTGCATAAGATTTGATTTTATACGTCCATTTTGGGATCTATTTCGTTTACTCCTATCCCATGGGGTGAAAATGTAATAGCTGATGACAGGGGCGGCCCCCCAACCTCTTGAGTTTTTTTGGGGGGGGGGGGGCGAGGGAGGAAGGGTCAGGGCGGCAGGGCACTGGGGTGGGGGGTGCGGGGCCCAGGAGGGTTAAAGTAATAAAAAAAAAATTCATGGGGGTCCTGGCCCCCCCTGGTTTGTTAATAGGTTTGTCCCTGGCTGATGGTATAGCTCGGTCATGTCGATCCTCTGGGTTCTTATTGTTTGGGAATCGAAGGACGGCCAATCAACGCGGAATAAGTTTTTGTAATTCTAATCTATAGACTTGACTAATCAAAAAAGAAAAAAAAAAGTACCGCATGAAACCGGGGAGATTCATGGAACCATCTTACTTGTTCAACAATAGGGGGGTATAACCACATGCTCTTGCTGGGTCAAAGTAGGACGTCAACGGTCAAATAAAGTGCAAGGCTTCTGTAGATAGTTCAGATGGGAATATGAATGATAAGATACTATGGATATTTAGTAATCAAATTATCAAACACCGGGAAAATATGTTTCTACTTCATGTATACAAGAAGAAAAATAAACACACAGATGTTATTATTACTGCATGATAGAAACAAATTGGGACTTTATCATGTATGTAGGGGCCGGCGTTTGGCTACAGGTGGGTGCGTGTATCAGCGGGCTCGCCTGTATTCGTGTTTTTCTTAT
>OY986970.1:1691751-1720826 GCA_963920575.1 Narthecium ossifragum | reverse complement strand
GAAGGAAGCCATAAATTGGGTAGTGGACAGGCAAAAAAGATCTTGATGTAAAATCCACTAGAGTTTGGCCCGGCCTTTGATTCATGCACAACAATTGATGACTTGCAAAGCATCTGATTTCATTAAAATATTTGTTGGCATAAAAGAAGATCGATACCGTTGCTTATGTTGAGAATTAGTCATTAATTCTTGCTACCAATTGCGTATAGCTGTTGTACATATGTAGTATCATACTATGCTCGCTCTAATGAGTAACTATTGGTAGATTGTGATATACATAGCAAAATTTAGTTAAATGTTGCCAATCGATATGAGAAAGAGGAGATATCGCTCCTTCGATGGTTGCATTTTTATTTTTATTTTTTTGCTAGAAATGAGTTTTTCTCAAATAACATCTATCTCTTATATATATATATATATATATATATATATATATATATATATATATATATATATATATATATGGGGGGCGTTCGGCTCACACACGCTTTAACATAATCTTTGACACCGAATCCCCCTTCATCTCAGCCTTGATCAAGGACTGAGATTAAAATAAAATCCCAGCCCTAATAAGTCTTGACATTCTTGACTTCAGGATCCACTAACATGTGTATCTTATCAGGTTGCTGCAAATACCGCATTTATGAAAAAATTGAACATGCCATTGATACTGCATCAGAATTTCATAAACTGTTTACACAGCATGAGACAAAGTGCAACCTCTGTAATTATGTCTATACAAAATGATGAGAGACACAACATAATACACAATAATAGGCTATTAGAAGTCTGTTCTCTACTGGAACGTAAAGCTCACAGCTCATGTTAAGGGAAGGGTCCTGCATAGGAGTTGGCTGGCATACACAGTTCCCATTGAAGTGCTTAGCTTACAAATTAACCCAGCAAGCTTGGGACCGAATCCAGCATCAAATCACTAGACTAAACAAGTATGCAAAGAAAAAGAAAAGAGGAGATGGAGTATATTTTGGGACCCCTAGTCCACTACTAACCCACCAAGTGGGAGGAAATCCTAAGAAAAGAGAGGATTCAGACAAAGATTCAAAAGGAACTCTAATAAAGGGTCGTCCCCACAACATACCTCTGCACGTTCTAAGGCCACACTGAGAGCTCGAGTTCTCCAAAGCTCAAACATTTCTTCTTCGTTGTCTTCCTAAAAAGCACTAGGAATATACTCGCTGACCTTATCGTCCACAACCCAGCGTGGGGCGCGGCAGGGGAGGGGCATCAAGGGGGCACGGTTGGCGAGGCCATGCAGTCATGGGTGGCGCGGCGGTGGTGCGGCCGAGGGAGAGGGTGGCGCGGCAGGGGAGGGGCAGCAAGGGGACGAGAGGGCGGCGCGGCAGGGGAGGGGCAGCAAGGGGGAGAGGGCGGCCGGGTCGAGGGGTAGCGGAGGGGCAGCAAGGGGGAGAGGGCGGCCAGGCCGAGGGAGAGGGTGGCCGAGTCGAGGGGCAGCAAGGGGGCGAGAGGGCGGCGCGGGGGAGAAGGGACGCGAGAGAGAGAGAGAGACCGAGGGAGAGGGCGGCTGAGCCGAGGGAGAGGGCGGCCGGGTCGAGGGGCAGGGGAGGGGCAGCAAGGGGGCGAGAGGGCGGCGCGGGGGAGAAGGGCCACGAGAGAGAGAGAGACCGAGGGAGAGGGTGGCTGAGCCGAGGGAGAGGGCGGCCAGGTCGAGGGGCAGCAAGGGGCAAGAGGGCGGCGCGGGGGAGAAGGGATGAGAGAGAGAGAGAGAGAGAGAGACCGCGCGGGGGAGAAGGGATGAGAGAGAGAGAGAGAGAGAGAGAGAGAGAGAGAGACCACGCGGAGGAGAAGGGACGCGACAGAGAGAGACTGGGGACTTATTAAGGCTGGGATTTTGTTTTAATCGCAACCCTTGATCAAGGCTGGGATGAAGAGCTTAGATTCGGTGTCAAAGATTGTGTTAAAGGGTGTGTGAGCCGAACGCCCCCCTATATAGGGGGCATATATATAGTTGCAAATCCTTGCTATACCAATGTGATGGTATAGCATGTAAGACTTGTAAACTCTTATATGATGTCTAAGGTTTGAATCACCTGTTTGAGGTTCTTTTGGTTGTATGTGTATTTATCCACCCAATTAAGCCACGGAAAAAAATTCTAATTTTTTTGTAAAAACAAAGACCCTATATATATATACTAGTAAGTCCCCTGCCACATGGCAGGGTAACCATCCTCTCTTCCCAACTCTCTTAATAACTCCTCAATAACCCCTCACTAACTTCCTTCCCTCCCCTACTATCCCCCTCCATGTAGGCTCCACGTTAGATAACCCTCTCCACATAGGCTCCACGTAGGACAACAGGTTTGTTAAGTTATAACCATATATATATATATATATATATATATATATATATATATATATACTAGTGGGCCCCCGTGCCACCTGACATGGTAATCACCCACCCCTTAACTTCCATGTTAACCACCCACCCCTCAACCCCTCCTCTACTAACCCCTACTAACTTCCATGTTAACTTCCCCCTCATCCCCATTAACCACCTCCCCCACTAACTTCCCCCTAGGGGTGAGCAAAACCAAACCGAATTTTTAGAACCGAACCGAACCGAAAAACCAATTCGGTTCGATTTTTCGGTATATTCGGTTCGGTTCGGTTTTTTTTTTGTCAAAAATTCGGTATTCGGTATTCGGTTCGGTTTCGGTTTTTATTTTTAAAATTCGGTAAATACCGAAATACCAAAATTTTTAAAATTATATAGCTTATTTCGGTTCGGTTTTTTCATGAATTCGGTTCGGTTCGGTTTTTAAATTAGTGTACCGAATTAATTCGGTTCGGTTCGGTTTTATGCCCTAATTCGGTTCGGTTCGGTTTTTAAAATCATGGAATTTCGGTATTTCGGTATTCGATAATTCGGTTCGGTATTTACCGAATTCTCACCCTTGCTTCCCCCCTCCACGTAGGCTCCATATAGGACTAAGCCTGCCATGTAGGATCCACGTAGAACAATCAAAGGTTATTTTATAACCATGCTCCTATATAAGGATTTTATATATATATATATATATATATATATATATATATATATATATATATATATATATATCAACCTTATAAGGAGCAATAACGGTTACAACCGTTTCCCTCCTATTAATTTGTTTACATGTATATTTTCCTAAGTTAACTTTGTATATTGTTATCATAATTCCCTAGATTAGTTTTAAATATACATCCTTATCTACCTTATAAGATACGATGATAGTTATCCCTTATGACTCATAATCTGAGTCATAAACTTATACACACATGGCATACACGTGTCATAAAATTGTAATTAAATAATAAAAAAAAAGGATAGTGGGTTGATGTGTAAGTTATTATAGAGATAGTGGGGGCGGGCAGTTAGTCGTGCCAGGTGGCACGGGCCCACCACCTAGTATATATATATATATATATATATATATATATTAATATATTATATGAGCCTATGGTTATAAGTGAAATTTTTGTTGTCCTACGTGGCGGGAGAATGTCCTAGATGGAGCCTATGTGACGCCTATGTGGTATGATGGAGTTTAGTGAGAGGGAGTTATTGGGTGGTTATTGAAATGGAACTGGTGGTTACCTGCCACATACTAGTATATATATATATATATATATATATATATATATATATATATATAGCTGAGCTACAAAGACTGCTTGATTCCATGTTGCATCCTTATGTTCCACAAACAAGAGCAATAAGAAACACAAAGCTTCAACCTATATATCAATATATGATCCACTACAGAGACATTAAATTCCAAGTAGTTAGAATTTCCTAGCTTTTTGATAGTTTTACATATTTCGTATACATATATATGCTCAAGTAGGCTTAGGTAGTGGCTTGATCTTAAGATGAAGACCATTCTTGAACTCGAGGTTTGGAGAGGACATAGGCAAGTCGGAGTCCATCACCGGAGTCCAGGAGTACCGGAGGACGAGATGATGAAGAAAGACGGCAGTCTCCAGGCGGCCGAGCTCCGAGCCAGGGCACAACCTCTTCCCTCCTCCAAATGGCATGAAGTTCGTACAAATAGAGCTAATGTTCTCCTCCTACGTACGTACAAAACATCGATCATGATAACATTGAAAGCATCATTAGTCTCACATATAGAAATGTGGTACCAAATAAGACTTAGCATACATACTATAGTCACTGAGAGAGAGAGAGAGAGAGTACTAGAATCACTGAGAGAGAGAGAGAGAGAGAGAGTACTAGAATCACTGAGAGAGAGAGAGAGAGAGAGAGTACTAGAGTCACTGTGTGTGAGAGAGAGAGAGGATTATCTATACCTGCTGCCATCTGGAGGGGTCGAAACGCATAGGATCAGGATGGAGGGAAGGATCCAGGTGTACCCCAGTAAATATTGGTAAAATCTTCCATCCAACAGGTATCTCATAGCCTTATTACCAAACAAAACCATGAACAAAATTAATATCAGATAAATCTAGGAAATTAAACCTATATATATATATATATATATATATATATATATATATAACAGAGAGAAACCAATGAAGGTATATATAAAAGATATTTGTGCAAGAGTGGTGTATTAAAATTGTGGCTTGAAATCAAATCCATGTTCAATTAGATCGAATGGTCTTCATCAAAAGGATCTATATATCTTGCTGGATTTAATTAGCCTTTAATTTCTATTGGAACTTTGGATGTGCACCCCACATTCTCATGATAAATCAAATCGTAAATCCACAAGAATGAGGATGCGAATTTAACTATAATTTCAAGATTATTGAGCAATTACAACCTTTGTACTGAATGGGTTTTATAGTTTTCCGATGAACAAACTTCACTATGTTCCCCAAGCGAAGCCCCTCGTTGATGACACACTGAGTAAACTCCATCTTTTTGTAGTCTTCCCATCCGAGAGTTTCATTGCATTTGCCTCTCATCACATCTAAATGCTCTTCCTGTCGATTGATCGATAAATATCAGAAACGAATCAATGTTAATTTAGTATGTTTTTCCCTCAAGCACAAATTGATATCAACCATGCATGCATGCATCGATGTGATTTCAAGAGTACCTTCAAATGGCTCAAAATATTAGGGTTGTCACTGAGAAGTTTCACAATGGTGGCTATCAGGCTGGAGGTGGTTTCATACCCTCCAAACAAAGTATCAAGAACCAAGTTCGTCACTGTGTCTTCCTGTGAGATCAGCTCCTTGTTTGCCAGCAATAAGTCAAGGAGATCATCAATCCTCCCTTCGACATCTTCACTCTTTCTCTGCTGCCGTCGTTGCTCCATCCTTCTTATCATCCCCTTTATATGTTTATTAGCCTGCTCAAATTAAGATCGATCGATCGATCAATATTTGTCAATCATAGACAATGGCATCATTCTTTTGAAAAGAATCATAAGAACATCTAGATATATAGCTAGGAATATATATCCATCTTACTTGTATTGCTTTAGCATAGGGTGTTCCGGGGATGTTAATGGGAGCAGATACCAAACCATGCATAAACTTCACAAAGTTTTCCATCAATTCATTTGTTTCAGGATCATCTGGTCCCAAGCTCAGTGTCTTCTTCACTATTATGTTAAACGTGTACTGCAACAATAATAAAATCAGACCAGATATCTATGTATACGTACACAGACATGCATGCATGCATGCAATGAGATTCATAGTTACTTATGGCTTTGAGAAATGATAGAGTGCAACTAGTACGTACCTTACGAGCCTCCTCCCAGAAGGGTATGGTGTCCTTAATTTTCCATGAATCTAAGACTAAGATAGCACTCTCCTCCACGTCGGCTAGGTGAGAGCTTTGGTTCCTCATGTTAGTGAAGAAATTGACGGCCGCTCCCCGGAGTTTCTTGTGCAAATCGCCCGTGGCGATGAGCAAGGAGACATCTCCGAGCACCCCCTGAACGTTCCCCGGGTAACTGGCTACCACTAGTCTCTCCTCATTGTTAAGGATGAAAGTATTGAACTCCGGGTCGCATGAAACGATCGTCCGGTGACCGAAAAGATGAGACCGGAAAATCGTTCCATACCTTCAAAATAAAAATGAGAAGACAAAACAACAGGCAGAAATCACGGTATAAATATATGATCATACTGAATTAAAGATTAGATACCTTTTGATGCTGCTTTCGAGAAACTGGCCTCTAGTGAAGGAAGGGTGAGTGAGGACGAAGGGGAGGGTGTCGCCGAGGACCGGCAGCCAGCCGGAGGATCCCGGAGGGAGCTTGGAGCTCTTGAGGTGGCCAAAATGGTGGTTGATGAAGGAATAGAACAAGGTGATGATGAGTGACAGAAGAGATGTTTGCAGGAGGAGGCAAAACATGATGGCTGGGGGAGAGGTTTGGCAACTAAAATTCAGATCAACAGACGTTTATTTGATATATATATATATTGGGTGTGTAAACGGATAAAAATGCATGCAAAACGCAACATCATTATGTGCTATATATCCAACCATATCTTCGGTATATTTTTGTCAAGATCCATATCCAGCATTAACTAGAGGATATCAACTTAGATCTGGTTCAAGATCTAATTTAGCAAATCCTGGACTGAATCTCGGCCCGGAGTCGCCTGTGTCTCCTGGCTAAGGGACCCCAGTAGTATAGCCACTAGCCTTCGGGCTCGACTTCACAAAAAAAAAAACCTGTGAAAGTCCTTCATTTGCACACAATGACTGTTCTCGCATTCATTTCCTAAAGATGCAGAACATTGTATACTGCACGTCGCCACTTGCATTTGCATAGAATCTCACATTTCCGATCAAAAATTACTCGGCACTTTCCATCCTACAGACAGTATGCTATTTGACCAGTTGCAATTTGCAATTAAACATGAGTATTGAGTATGGCTTACAAAATATATGGTCTTAAGAACAATGAACTTACTGCCAGATACATGGAGTATCATTTGCTTCAAATACATTGGAGTATGTTTACAAGAGAGGAAAAAATATCACTTCATCCGCAAACCTATCTCGTCTGTAATGTTTGAGTTAACTAGGAGCAAATGTGTCTAAAGATATCAGGTTATGAGTTGATGAAAACAAAAAGGCAATCCTTCCTCAATCTCTCATGAGTTTTTGCTTATAGCGTCAGATAGCCAGCCTTAACTCAATACCAATACAGAATCAAAAAGTTCAAACTGTACACTTTTGGTTTATCTTGCTCCATTTACAGGCAAAATGCACTGAAAGATAATACTCTGAGGGCCTGTTTGGCACACATCCCGCACAGAATCCGGGATCCTGAATCCATGGTATCCATGCTGATTTCGGTATCCACCCTTGGGCGGATTCCAAAAAACGGAATCCACGGATTCCAGGATCCAGCAAATTCGCCCCCATTCCATGCTGCCAAACAGGCCCAGAGTGAATAGTGCATTAATGCCACGGATACATTGATACAAAATTCTTACAAGAAAAATTTAGAGAGAGTGGGCACCATGATACATATAATACTAGTTTCTAAAGCGTTAAGAGTGGGTGTCATTGTATATTCCAATAAAATTTCATTAAGCCAACATGTACAATAAAATGTCATAGGTGAACCTAACATGTTGACTTCACCGAAGACATTTTATTGGACATGATGGTATTTCCATGATGAGATTTTATGGTAATATATAATCTTAGCCATGGAAATGCGCATGCTATCAGCCTCTTGCACTTGGAAGATCCGGAGCAATATGAACATAACCTCTATGCCTCCCATGTTCCTTTGAACATAACCTCTTCATTTCTTCCTCTATCTTTGCAACAAAATAGTTGAAATGTAAGTCGCTAAGCCTTGTCTTCAGCGCCAGTACCGCCGCTCCCATTGACCTGGAAGTGAGTAAAGCATGATATCCATTTGTTGCTCAATGTATAGCTCAATACCATATTCTAATAAAAGATAGTAATTTATTGAACATTAGATTAACATGCATGTCCAATGGGTGGAAGAATACATCTTATAGGCCACAATTGTTTTCGTGTAGTTAATATATCCACTACACAAAGCAATAGGCATAATTAGACTCTATCGAAGTCGAAACTCTATCGAAGTCGAACGTACGCGTCTCTACGTGCCTATCGGTTTCAGAGAGAGCGGTTTAGATAACCGTCTACAACTGGGAAGATTTACATGGTTGTGGGTTATGAGCATTGGGTCTAGCCGCGACCCGACCCAAACCCAACTATAACACTAACACATGATACATATAATACTAGTTTCTAAGTAAACAACAAGAAAAGGAATACAGCTAACTAAATCCTTAAGAAATGCTCTTAAACATACAACAAGAGCATTTGCACGTCATATGAAGGACAGGTTTGGCCATTTCATGTTTAACAGCACGAATCGAATCATGTTTACCCGTGGATTTACTGATTTGGTGGAAGGACCTCCCCCCTGTTCACTTTCCAAGGACCCCAATAGAACTTTGGCCTCATCAAAGGCACAGCTTCTCCAGGATGTTCCTCCCAGAACTTCTCCTGCCCAATGCCACAAAAGGGAAGACCTGTTAGATCTTATAGCCATTATTGACCTAAAATACTTCCATCTAATGTGCTATACCATTAAGTGCTGACAGAATCTGAAGCAAATGATTACTGAGAGATTAAACTCATGGCAATATCGCTTTTAATTGAGTAATTTTCATCAACCTTTGTGGCAAATATATCGAAATGTATGATTTTTATGACCCTGCATAGGTACTTGCAACTTATCTGATACAATGTAAATGATTAAATTCACCTCTCTTAAGGTGCTAAATAGATGAAAGCAAGTAATATCTCCTTATATTTGTATCCAAATGTCAAAAATCCCTGATCGGCGACCTAATTAAAACCCTAGCCGACCAAATACATGATTCGAGAGACAAAGAAGACACTTCCCTGGATCGGAATAGCTGAAAGCAATCGAATGGTTCCTATCACCCTGTTTACCTTATGGAGTTGCTCGGTGACGGCAGATCCGACGACCCCGGTATAGAAGGCGGCGACGTAGATGGCGACGAGGGGCGTGAAGGTCTTTGGACGGCTGTAGGGCTCGATCATGTCCCAGAGCACCGTCTTCTCCCACCTATCGAACAGCCGATCGGCGTACATCCTCCACAAGCGGCTCGTCATCTCCTCCCGAGGCTAAAACCCCGATCTCTAAAAGACTCGGAGAAGGGACGATGACGACGAGATATGGTCTCTATCAGGGTTTAGTGGCTTCCTCGACTCAAGGCTCCGAGTTCGGGTCGGATCCTGGATGACGGGTTTGTGTCACGAGCTTACCACAAACCCGTCAATCGAGATCAAACGGCTGTGATGACTGGACTCAGACGAATGAACTGGGCCCAATCAGGTCGGCCAGATGCACTCGTAATGATGCATCTGTTAGCTTTTAAGTTTTGGAGGAGTTACACATGAACAGGGTTAGGAGAATTATGCCTGCAATAAGATTCAAGAAGCATGAATAATACACTTAAAAAGGCATCGTTTTGTTGTTCTACAGGCACAACACAAAACATTAACTTAGAAAGTTCCCACGCAGATCGGAACAAACTCTAGATTGTTTGATGAGCAACTCAATCAAATTCAATGGAAGGTCAATGTTGGTACATAAAATTTCTAGACTAGGTGAAGTCTGGCACATACATGAAGGAGGAATTGGAAATTTCCGAGGTATACTATGTAGATACAGAATAGAGGTGAAAAATTGCGGCTCTACCCTCAATAAGTAGAATGATGTATGTTACATTGCCAAGCAGGGGACGGGGGACTACTTGAAAGTACTGCAAATGATCGATCCGGGTTGTGAGATAATAGGGCTATCTGGAACCAGCTTCTGCAGGCTTTTCCTGTGGAATTGACGTCCCAAGAAGGTCGAGATCGCCGACCCCTAGAGGTGGACCAATGCTACAACGATCAGTATTATGTGTTTGGATAGCGTCCTTTATTTTCTGGAACTGAAAATGTTTATTGAGAGAAGATGTTAGATATAAACATATGAAAATTCAAGAATTCACTTATGGTACGCCAAAGTTCCAGAACAGAATATCACATTCTCAATAAACCGCAATGCTTTTAGTAAGGAAAGTAATGCTTCAAAATACGTTGAAATGAAAGGAACATAAACATCGGCAGATACTTGGGGGCCGAGTTCAAGTAGTTACATGGATCAGGAAACAAAAAGAAACTGCCACTAAAAATCTCTGGTATACAGAGAACACTTTTCAGACTTCTATTACTACCGAATTCATCTCTTGACACGTGGATTCCATCCAAAAAAATAAAGGAACTTGCCAGACATGAGAAATAGTAGTCAAACTCATTATATAGGAAATTTTTAATCCAGTAATGGTATATATCTGATTCATCAATGGCAATAGTAACAGCAATTCCAAGAACATATTTCTTGCATGCCAAGCCTATAACTGGTGAAGAAGCCACAGTGTAACAAAATATCGTCCGTTCAAATGTTGCCTTTATGTTTTGCAATTAGATTCAAATTCTACGATATTCTCCAGAAAACATAGTTAACAATCTAAGTTCCAGATGTCATTAAACATTAAAGAGATCTAGACATTGGTTTTAATTCTGCATGCAAAGTTATCATTATAGTTGCTCACCTTTGCCAGCGAACATGAAAATGACTCCAACCGTCCATCTGCACCGCGATAGAAATGAAAATATGGAAGTACTCTGACATTTAAACTTTTGCACATCGGCTTGTTCTCATCAAAATTCACCTTCACGAATAAAATATCAGGATGCTCTTGAGCCATTCTGCAGAGCTGGAAAAACATCAAGGGAGGAAAGCATGAACGACCAACACCTCATAAAATTGACTTTCCATACAAGGAACCTGTTACATTGCAGCAGACTTGATTGAATGGGAACTTGAAAAGATTGCACTTAAGGAGCCGTTAGCACTTAGCACTGTGGGTTTGATTAATATTCTTGACAGCTTTAAGAAAATTCTCCTTAATTTCATAGCATGAATTGGTAGGAAGACATATTGCCAGATTTTTCTGTACAAGAATCAAATTAATCATATGGTACTCAAGAGTTTATGTTGAACCATATTTGCCGTTTCCCTTAAGGCAAAACACTATTGTGTAAAAGTTTTCCTAACGATGAGATGCTATAATCTCCTTGCTGAAGAAAGAAACTGTACTAACACTAGAATATACCATCAAACTCTGGGTTATAATACGAATCTAGGTTCCAAACTAGAAGGTAGACCTGGATACCGCGCATGCACAAGATTCTGAGAAACCTAGCTTTCGTGCTGTCCTGATGTGCCAAAATCAGCTTCCAGATGATTTTGGACTATTACTAGCTGGTAAAGAAAAAAGCTAGATCAAAGAAAGAAAGTGAGCACTGACCTTTGGAAACAAGGCCCGACAAGAAGCACACCAAGTGCCATAAAATTCCACAATAACAAGCTTATCACCAGCCTGGCTTAACACATCAATAAACTCTTGGGTCGAGTGGACATCAATCATGTTGGGCCCTGCATTTTTCTCCCACCACTTTGGTGCATCGTCTGGAGTAACTACAGCATGGACCTGAAATGGATAGCAATGAAGAACTACAGCAACATGCAAAGAACCATGAAGTAACCTTTTTCAGGGAGACAGTCAAAGGTATAAGAGAGGGCTGCTTGTCTTCAAGTAGACAACATTGCCATACACAGGGAACAGCATCACGAACTGATGGTCAACAAATTCTAGGGGGTGCCGACAAAAGGCACCAAACACTATCATCGCCTAGAGCCCAAAGAATCATAAGATTGTCATAATTGGTTAAAAATCTAGCAGAAGGGGTTTTGTCAAAAGCATGGTGCCAATGTCACAACCAAGAAGCTCAGTTCAAGAGCTGACTAACTTTGTTGGATTGCAAATAGCATACAACATATTAAGTCTCAGATGAAATGAATCAGAAATGAGATATGAATCATATGCTCTGTACACTAAGTTTCTTTCATAGCAGCCTCACATCTTTCTGGAAAAAGAGGAGCCGCTAAAGGAAATAGATAACAAGAGATATGTTATGCCTAGGTATGAGAAACGGAACCACAAACTATCAAATCCAATGCCAAAATGGGAAATTTTTAGTGCTAGCATAATCAAGAAATCCCAGGCCGGCATGATGAATCTCAAGAAAAAGAAGATGCTCACCCTGAAACGAGACAACCGCTTCAGCTCGCGCGGCGAGGCGGCGACGGTTGTGTGGAGATCGCAGAGGGTGGTTTTGGGCCGCGGGTGCGACCGCTGGTGCGTAGGCGGTGATCGGAGAGGTACACCGGAGGAGAGTAGGGAAGGAGAGATGCGGAGGCGCACATCGGCCATCAAGAGAGAGAGTCAAACGCGATGGGATAGGAATGAGTTGAGGAGGACTCTCAGGGCGCAGCGGCGGTGGTGGCGGAGGACAAGACCACCTTCTCCACCTCCGTCTCAGTTGTTTGAAGGAGTCCTCCCTGTCCTCTCACTCTCGAACACACATAAATGACGAATCCTCTGGAGTGGATCGAATTGGGCCGGCCCGGATTAAAAATACGCCCAGTATACTATGTTTAACCATCTACTTGTGTCACGTAACTCATGCGTCCATGAATGCGTGCTTATCAAATTTTAACACTTCGGTCCGTTTGGATCGAGCATAAGTTTATGCATCCAAATACTTTATTCACAATCTTACATAACTATCTTTAATGTTTATATAACTTTTACTTTATCTAATATATAAACGTACCTATCGTCAAAGCAAACGGTCCTTTATACATTATGTTTGAAGCCTATCCACAGTATATCAAACATGCATCTTTACCATGCCTACAAATAGAGAGATTGCAGCCTGGTATATATAAAGAAACATTTTTAACTCTTAACAATGCTGAACAAAAAACTAGCTCTAAGTAGGAAAACCACCAGAATAGAACTTCCAAGAGAGGGTCGGTCAGTCTTACAGTTGACAGAAAAAATTCTGACTGCGTTACCGAAAATAATCTAAATAAGTTGAAAAAATTGCTGTCCAGGAGTCTTCCCATAAGTTAAAAGAGTTTTGCGGTCTTAAGTGTAGCAAAGACCACCTGCGAAATAGTAAGCTTCGAAAGGCCTCTATCTGTGTGGCTACCTTAGAGGTGCATGTTATTGTTAGGCATCCTCATAATTCAGCCTTACAAATTCGAAGCTTAACCGCAAGTCACTGCACAGCGAAAGATTAATACCTGCACTTGCATAGAATTTTCCATCATTGGCTCTATGCTTCTCGGCAATATAACAATTACATAGGAATCCCAGTGATCTTTAATTTTCTATTATCGAATTCCCACTTTTGTGGAGAGAGAGGACCATAAATTGCAGAAAACTTCAACAAGCACTCGGTCCTGATCTTGTAGTGCATTTGTGTATTTCGGCTGATAGCAGGCAGATGAAAACTTTGAGGTATCGATAGCCCATGCTGGATGAACATATTCCACTGTTCTGTCCGAACTTGCATTTGAATATAGAAAGCTCATTAGAACATCTAGCTTCACAATTGAACCTTTGGTGAGCAAATTCTCTTCCTTCTCTTGCTTCTTCACTCCCATATCTTTTAAAAGCAAGCTCGCTGTCCATAAAAGCAGCACCAGTTAGTATCACGCTGTACCCATTCTTCCTCCGGGCATGCCTCTCATTTCTGTACTCGAGTGGGCTACCGTCCACCAGTCGCGGATAGAAACCTACAATCCTCTCTGGATGCTCCCTCCAGACCCTGAATCCTTTCTCTACATCTTCACAACTAACCATAATATCATCATCTAGCTCAAAGAGGCAAACCACTGGTGTTAGCCGACCATAGTAGTAATAATTGACAATATCAAATGAGCTAGGAAATCTGACATTTTTGGGCTGCCAAGATTTAGTGGGGCAACTAAAACTTGGTTCAGTAAAAACATGAACATACATCAATCAGTGATGTGAAAGACAATAACAAATTGCATCAGCAGACTAAGATTAGCTTGCCATGTCAAACACAAAGGTGCCATTTGGTTGCGGGATAACTAATTTCAGGATTGGAGAGAATAGGGATTGGTATGTCTGAATAAGTAATCGGATACGTGTGGTATTTGGTTAAAAAGTAAATAAAGTAGTAATGTTTGGTTGAAAAGTAGAAATAAAGTTGATCTAATTGGTTGAAAGTAGAAATAAAGTTGATCTGATTGGTTGAAAAGTGAAAAAATATGAATAAAGTTGATGTGATTGGTTGAAAAGAAGAGAAAATGTAGTAATGATTGGTTGAAAAGTGGGGATAAAAATAGGGATATAAATGAAGATTAGAGGATGTTTGGCTACAATAATGGAATAAACTGGGCTTAATCCGGGATAAGGATTCCTTATCCCCGAACCAAACAAGCCCAAAAGGATGGTATCTTTAGCGCATAGGATCTAGAAACAGCTCAGTGTCAGTGATAAAGTCGTGTCGGGATGCTCCTTGGACTTGCCTGTTTATCAGAGCTGAACACAAATGGATATGAAAGATGCCAATCCTCGTCTAGAGCAATCCCCATATATTCCCATTTCGCACCTTGATCTATACTTTTTGCAACAGCAATATCACCTTGCATCGTCATAGTGCTTTTTGTCTCAAAAGACATGTAAATATCAGAGTCCTGGCACATATACAAAATCGAATCAGAATGCCATCTTTTTCTATGAAAATAGAAAAATTGAACATGGAGTACAAAGCATTGCATATCATCTTTGCTTATAACATTGAAATAAAAAAATCGAAGGGAATAACCAAGATGTTGTTGTGCTTTTCCTATCTTTACTATTGAATGCCTTCACTAAAAATCAAGATTTTTTTTATCCACACATAGATTACAAACTTCATTGACTGTTTCACTGAACTGCTAAAATCTTGAAGAAATCATCCATGCCACTTCCAATGACTCATTGGCTATATGCTCCTACTGGGACCTCGTGAGCTCGAATCTTATCTAATGGGAAACCAACAAATCAATTCCAGAATTTCTACGAACGTGTGCTGATCCTATCAACTACTACATATGCGTGACAAACTTAAACGCTATTAAAATAGCCGAATTCAACTCGCTTGTTCGCATACCTAAAAAATATGGTGGTTAAGGACAATTCACAAGCACCTGGCCGGATAGAAAGCACCAAACCTGGATGACAAGAAATGGGTCAGCGACGAAGCTGCTGGGAGATCCCGCGTCGGAAACCGACGCACAGGCCGCCGGCCATGCCGAGCTGTTGCCATTGCTTTTACTCTCCTGTAACCTCAAAGGGAGCCGAACAAATAATCCTCTAGACTCATCGCACTCGACTAGAATTCACCAGAGAAAGCAAATGACTAGTTACCGACTCAATAGGGGAGAGGGAGAGGGGGATGCGACCGTAGAACACGCCAATGGGTCATGACCCCAAGTTGTCCCTTCGTACTGGCGTAACGAACCAGGGACTTTTTGGATCCACGCCGAATTGGCGGCGGTTAACTAGGCGGGACGGTGGAGCTGATACGGGTCGGATCTTAATAAGCTTTCAAACCGGATCCGATAGGTGCTCGTGGGCGTCATGGGCCTCCGTTGGAACTCCCGATGTACGAAGGTCCATAGATCTATCCAATCATTGCAAGTACGTGACCACCTTAAACGAGTCAGGTCAAATCTGCTGATATTTAACGGTCGTTTGGACCGAAGATAAATATATATAAACCTAATTTATATATTCAAATATTTTATTTTATAATTTTATATAATTATTTTTAATATTTACATAACTTTTATTTTACTCAACCGGACCTAAATGATAAGATGATAATACTAATAAAACAGAATTTTGTATAATATCACATAAATCAGATCACGGGACTATAAATAAATTTTGTATACCAATCATTTCAAATAATCACAAGTCCGTACATGTGAATAAATTCATTTACGATAACATGGTAACTCTTCAATTATCTCGAGCTGTTAATTAAGATAATGGTCCCATTAATTATTGTATCAAAAGAGAAGATGAGCCTAGTAATTAAAGCTCATGGTGTCGTGTATGTACCCAATTAGTTCACAAGTCCAAAACTCGTGAACTCCGTCTCAAGGATGATCTTCAGTTTATAAAGAAAGGCTCTCTCACTATTGATGAGTTTTCACGGACTTTTAAGTCTCTTTGATGAAAACCATTCTTGTCAGTTCTTACGTCAAAAGACAAGCAACAAAAGAGTACACTGCATCCCAGGCATAATCCTGTTTCCAGATTCCAGAGTTGGGCATTATCCATTGATCCTTGTCAGCAACGGCCCATACCGACCAAACCTCCGCTCTTCATTTTTATTTTTATTTATTGATATTTTTTTTCTTAGTTGAGTTCAAAGACTAAAATTATAAAGTTATAGACTATCCAATGTGATGCGTGGGCTCAACAACACGTCAAGCCTCAATAGCCTATCTTCCAACACGTGTGATGTCTCTTTAAGCAAACAATCGACCTTCATATTACAATTTTTAAAAGGGTTATTTGCATATACCCCCTGAAAAAGGTTTATTTTACGTATACCCCTCTAAAAAAATAAAATTTGCATCAGAAACCTTGAAAATCTTGATTATTTGCATATAGCCCCTCGGGTTAATTGGGAATGGAATATTCCGTGTGCAAGCTAACGGAGGCTAACAGTGGAAGCTGAAATTACAAATATACCCTTACCTCTACCCCTATATATGCTTCATTCTCCCTCCTCCGACCCGACGATTGTTAGGGCAAGGGCTTCAAATCCTCTGATGATATATCTCCTCATCCTCCGGCGACCTAGCTATTTCCTCATCGGCAGCAAACTTCTACCAATTTCTCTCTATTTCTCTTGATTCCTGCCAATTTCCATCCTCTATAGATCGATTTCCTCGTCAATTTAACCATGAAGAAGTCTCCATCTTCTTCCTCCACCTTAGGTTCGCACAATACACCCTATATGACTTGTCATTGCCATGAGTCCTGCTCCATCTGGCAATCCAATCGCACCAACAGCAAAGGTAGAAAGTTTCTGTGCTGTTCCAGATATAAGGTATTAATCTCATTGTTTTTTTTTTACATTTCGAAAGGTTGAACTCCACTCCATCTTTTACCCTAGTCTTATTTTCTCAAAGCATGGATGATGCTAGTTGTCATTCAAGCTCATGCAGTAGCTCTAAAAACTCTTGCCCCAACAATCGTCGGGTCGGAGGAGGGAGAAGGAAGCATATATAGGGGTAGGAGTAAGGGTATTTTAGTAATTTCAGCTTCCACCGTTAGCCTCCGTTAGCTTGCGCACCGAATATTCCATTCCCAATTAACCCGAGGGGCTATATGCAAATAATCAAGATTTTCAGGAATTTTGATGCAAATTTTATTTTTTTAAGGGGATATACGTAAAATAAACCTTTTTCAGAGGGTATATGCAAATAACCCTTTTTAAAAATAAAAGAGAAAATAACCCACTCCTTAAAATACAGGGCGATGCCCAACTAACTCACGAGCTCGCCGCCAGTTCAGCCGGCCAGTACTCATGAGTCATAACCTCCGCTCTTCATTCATAGTTGACAAACACCTCTCTTTTCCAGCAAAGAAGGGCAGGCACTGCTGCTGTATGCCGCCTGGGTATCTGACACGTCGATCACAACTGCCCGCGGTATCTGCCCAGCCACATGCAGCCAACTCTTCGCTCCTCTCCTACGTTTAATTAAAGTACACGCATCAAGTAGTCAGTCCTACAGGTGTGGGACTCTCTCTCAACCAACCCACCCTCCATTCTTAGAATCTACTCCAGATCCCATAGCCACCTTTCTCCTGCTACTCTGCCACATGAAACACAATAGAAGAAGATTTAGATATTCTCCTTCCTTCTTTCACTGCTAGAAGGTATACCTCCGCTGGAATATCTCTGCGACAATTTAGAGATCTAAAGCCTAGATCTTTAAAAAGAAAGAGAGATCTTTGATGGGTTCTTCTTCTTTTGCAATAGTGATGAATCCTCCAAACGACAACAAACCCGTATCATCAAATCCAGAAGAAGAACCCCTGGACTCCACCACTGCTCTCCTCTCCCACCCCTCCTCCTCCTCCTCGTTTCTTGGAAATAGATCTCTAACAGCCATCCTCTTCTCGTCTCTTGTCTTGATCACCTGCGTCGCCGTCGCGGCCGTCGCCGCCTTGGCTTTTCTTTCCTTCTCCTCCTCGTCCTCCGGCGAGCAGACCATTGCCAATCCCGTCGCCCGCCCCCTCGCCAAGCTCCGCCACCCGGTGGTCCTCCTGATATCCTCCGATGGGTTCCGGTTCGGATACCAATTCAAAGCTCCAACGCCGAACATCGCCCGGCTGATCGCCAACGGCACCGAGGCGGAGACCGGCCTCATCCCGGTCTTCCCCACCGTCACCTTCCCGAACCACTACTCGATCGTCACTGGGCTGTACCCGGCCTATCATGGCATCATCAACAACGAATTCGCCGACCCGATCTCCGGCGACAAGTTCACGATGCAGAGCCACGAGCCCAAGTGGTGGCTCGGGGAGCCGCTGTGGGAGACGGTGGTCAACGGCGGATTCAACGCCGCCACCTTATTCTGGCCCGGTTCCGAGGTAAAGAAAGGATCTTGGGACTGCCCATCTAAATTATGTCGCCATTTCAACGGCTCGGTGCCGTTCGGGCAGCGAGTGGATGCGATCTTGGAGTACTTCGATTTGCCGGCCGATGAGATCCCTGTGTTCTTGACACTCTACTTCGAGGATCCGGATCACCAGGGGCATCAAGTCGGGCCCGACGATCCGGCAATCACTGATGCAGTTGTTCACATCGATCAGATGATTGGTAGGCTGATCAATGGATTGGAATCCAGAGGAATCTTCGAAGACGTCACTGTAATATTACTTGGAGATCATGGAATGGTGAGCAATTGCGATAAAAAACTCATCTTTCTGGATGATTTATCTCCATGGATTCAAGTTCCGCAGGACTGGGTGCAATCGGTCAGCCCATTGCTTGCAATCCAGCCTCCTCCCGGTGAGTCGACGTCGGAAGTGGTGAAGAAGATGAATGATGCATTGAGCTCGGGAAAGGTCGAGAATGGGAGATACTTGACCATGTTTCTCAAGGAGGATTTGCCGGAAAGATTGCATTATGCGGCGAGCTATAGGATTCCGGCGATCATCGGGATACTGGCGGAGGGTTACAAGGTGGAGCTGAAGAGATCAAAGAGGAATGAGTGTGGCGGTGCCCATGGTTATGACAATTCATTCTTTTCGATGAGGACCATCTTTGTGGCGCATGGGCCTCAGTTCGAGAGGGGCCGGAAAATTCCATCTTTTGAGAATGTTCAGATATACAATTTGATCACTGCCATCCTTAAGTTGGAAGGAGCTCACAATAATGGATCAGCCTCATTCCCAAGCTCTGTTCTTTTGCCCAGTGCTTGAAAGATAGGTTTGGAGGTTCCAACTTTGTGATGCTTTGTGATGCTTGCAGAAGCGTATCTTACAATGAGTTAATATTGGAATGATCATTCATTTAAAAGTTATTCTGTGGTGGTACTTGCTATACCTCTGATTCATGCTTTCTTTTGGGCTTTTTTCCACATATTTTGTGTATATATATAGATATATGTATGCATATGGATGCATCTCTAGTGCATCTATCTTATGGAGGGTTCTGCTGTCAAAGCTAGCTGTGTTTGAGGTGAAGAGCTAGATGTATACATGCTTTATGGTAGAATTAGGTTTAAACCTTTCTTTTTTCCCTGCTGGCTTTGGATTCCTATCACATATAAACAGAGGGATATAAACCTTTCTTTCGTTAACAATTGGAATACTGATAGGGGTTCAAGGGCAGAAATAAATTTGGATTTTTTTTTTAGTTTTATGGAGGTTTCCCTGTGGCTTTAGCCTTGCCAGGTAGTTTGTCAGCTTCTATTTTGCAAACCATGTGAGATTGTTTTGTTGGTACTAGTCAAAAAATCCTTCATATGTATGTACTCACTCTCTCTCTCTCAAGTTACAGAACTATAGAGCAGTGCAAAAGCTCCATGCCCCCACAACCACAAAGAACTTCTAGTTGGTAGGTAGGAACTAGGAACACTACTGTACCAAAAGAGCCATTTTGTTTTTAGCCTCACAGACAAAAGGGTAGACCGCTTGTGATTTTGGTTACATGCCTGAATCCTGACAAAGAACAAACATTAAGATCAAAAATTTATGATGATTTTGGTCTATTCAGCTTATAATTGTTTGGAAAAATAGGGGCTCTTTTTATTTTCAATATGGGTATGCGAATTGCAACAGATGAATGCTCCTGTTCTAATCTGTGTTAAGGTTGCTAATTGCTAAGCTTAATCATCATGCTTTTATCATTTCATAGTGACTTTTGCATGGCCAATATTGACTTCTTTTTAGTTGTTTTCCTGTAATTGTGGAGAAGATTGTCATTTTTAGTCATGGTTTGTTCGATTAGTTAGCTCGAGAGTCAACTTGTTGTAGTGAGTTGAGCTATAATTCAGGTTGCCTTCTCCAACGAGCTCAACGCCGGCGGCCAAAATCGTGTCTCCATCGAGTCGCCTTTCAGCTCCGAGTTGGCCTTCCATTCCTCGGCCTTCTGCGACGACGAACCAACACCGAGCCACACCAGCCGCCTGGCTGTGGTGACCTTCCAAGCCTCCACCGTTTCGGCGTCAGCCAAGGCCTAAGGCCTCTTCCCTCTAGCTCCGGCGTCACCTGATGCTCGCGAGCTCTCTCCCTCCGGCACTGCTCGGGATCTCTCTCCCTCTCATCTCTCTCGCCGCGACGCTGCCTCTCCCTCTCTACCTCCGGCGTCGGCCAAGGCCTCTTCCCTCGAGCCTCCGACCTCCGGCGTCGCCCGATGCTCGCGATCTATCTCCCTCTCATCTCTCTCGCCACCTCTCCCTCTTTACCTCTGGCGTTGGTCGATGCTCTCTTCTCTGCCTCCGGCATCTCCCTTGGCGCCATCTTCTGTCCCCCCCTCGGCGACTTACCTCCGGCGACTCTCCCTCGACAGTCGGCACCGTCTTCTCTGGTTGGCTGTCGTGCCCACGAGGGCGTGCCTAGCAGGCCAGGCTCGTGCCGGGCTTGTGACAGCCTCGTGCTCGTGCCGGGCAGGTGCAGGGGCGTAAACCCCGAGCCCAGCCCGGCACGGCACCACGAGGAGAGCGGGCCATGGACGCCGGCCCATGCCGCTTGGCAGGCCGCCCACAACATGCTCGGGCAGCCCAGCCCGCTTGACACCTCTACTTCCAAGCTCTTTTAAGCCCCCGTTTGGTTCGGGGTTAGAAAAAGTGGGGTTAAGAAGGAATAGGGTTAGAAAAAGTGGGGTTAAGGAATAGGGATAGGAAAAAGTAGAGCGGTGGTGTCACGCCCCGACCCAGAAAACCCATCCGGATCGGGACGTGAGGGTCCTAAACTCTAAATCAAACGGCGAGAGCCTCCCCTTTTAAACATCAATTTTAAACCTGGTGCATGATTACAATATTCACAATTAATTTAAACTATCCTATCATCAAATCATAATACAATTTAACTTTAATAAGATATAATAATGATTCAATTCATCTAGTACAACAATCTCTGATCAAATTTACATCAAATTGAAATACAAATACATTCTCCTTCAGATTACAATTTATACCTTTAAAATTGTACATCAATTGAATATAATAAACTGATGATATCCTCGATCTCACGCACCACCAAGGGGAGTGCCGCCTCCAACACCGCAACAACCTGAAAGAGAAGGGACTGCATCGACCTGCATCGCCGATGCAGCCCAGGTAGGAGTGAGCAACAAAGCTTGCTCAGTAGGGTTCTACTCTACGGCACACTGAAGGGAGGAAAACAACAACAGTGTTGTCCCCCAGCCTAAGTCTAAAGAATGCCACGGGTCCCATAACCCACCGATGTCCCAAGGGTTCCTGTCATGAAACCTCTCTCCTGAACATGTTACCAGGAGGACCACGGAAACAGTAACATGCAGGCTCTAACCCTTACCCAGCAGGGATACCACTGCCTGGGGACCACGTCGGGAACTCCTCGGTTGCATCCTTAGCACTTGGCCTTGGAAGACAACACGACCTCTAAATCTCAAACAAAGATTCAAGCCGACTATCGCAATCCTCAATCATCAGAGATTCAGATCGACAATCACACCCTAATCCTGACTACCCCAAACCCCGGCCCTAGGGCTAGATCCGGGCTACCCGAGAACCCCGGATCAACGATCGAAACCATCGTCTACCACCTAGCCTGATGCTTCTAATGCAAACAGATGCATGAAATGCTCAAGCACAGAGATACAGGAATAGCAGCATGCAACAATATGCCAAGACACCATACACGGGCTAGGCGAAGCGTCAAGCTTGCCGGAGGGTAAACATGCATAAAGCAGATAAAGGTTTAAACTACAATTATACAATATTATAACGGCGCCCACGGACCGTTAGCAAGCAATTTCTACAACGGGGGCACAACCCCGGCCACACAGATAATAATCAAACACATTTAAAGCACACCCTCTGCCATTTAATTAGCTAAGCATCCCAAGGGGCACAACCCCCTTAGTTCAACTACAAGCTAAATATACATATAAATAAGCACGACATGTGATTAATTACTAATTAAACAAGGATGATTTATACCTAATTAGACATGCCGAAAATCAAACAATTAATCATCTAAAAACAACCAATTAGAACATGCTAGCCATCGAGATCTCTAGGAATACCAATCACATAAATCCCGAAGAATCAAACATGATAAAACATCGAAAATCCACAAAAAACACTATTCATGACTGGCGGTCGATCAACGGATCGACCGTGAAAAATCTAAGGTTGATGGTCGATCAACGGATCGACCGTGAGGGGTTATTTCGCTATTTTTCGGGCTCACGGTCGATCCACGGATCGACCTTAAAGAAGCTGAGGTTGACGGTCGATCAACGGATCGACCGTGAGAGTTTATTTTGCTGACTTTCGGGCTCACGGTCGACCGTGGAGACCGTGACGGTCGATCCACGGATCATCCGTGCCACTATTTATCAGCAAATCTGCTCCGACACAGGTTCGTATAAAAATCACCAAAACTCGTAGAAAAATCGGAAAAATATGAAATCAATTGGGTTTGAAAGTAAACTCACAGATCTACAACTCTTATCTCTCATAAAAATCCAAGATCATGCATGTACAAGCCGGAAAACTCGCCGCAAGCCGGCAGTTCTTCAAGAACAGCAGGAAATCGGAAATCCGAGATTTATCATGCTAAAATCCTACTGAAATCTTAACCAAAGTTCATGAAACTTATATCAGTAATTATACTAGGCCACATGCATCTAATAACAAAAATTCATCAAGATCTAACGGCTAGATCTAACGAAACCTATTAACTAACTCATGTAGGTAGAACACCTACCGGACTGCGCATTCCTCGGTTGATCCCTCGCAAACCAGCCACCAACGAGGTTCTACACCACACCAGGAGTCTTCCTCTCGTTGCCACGAATCCAAGAAACTTTCAAGCTCCCAAAATGGTGGTCGGAGGAGGGAGAACGGAGAGAAGAAAGCTGGCTGCCCGGAAAGAGAAACAGAGCAAGCTCTGCTTGCGGGAAGAAGAAACAGCCAGGGAGAAGAAAGAAGAAGAGAAGGAAGAAGAGGAGGAGAAGAGAAGAGGAAGGTCGGGGAAGGTTGGGGAAGGTCAGGGAAGGTGGGGAAAAAGTTGAAAGAGAGGTCCTCTCTTCCCTGACAAAGGAGGACGACGGGAGTTGAACTGCTCTGCGCAGTTCAACTGCCCTGCGCACGAGTCCGATCGATCGCTCCTTGGAGCGACCGATCACTCAAGGGCCGTAAGCTGCCCAAAAGCAAGCTTTAGCGCGCCCGAGCTGGGATCTTCCGATCCCGAGTCCACCTAAGCCATTCTAAACAAACACTAACACAAACAAGGTCAGTGTGTGCAACGCGGGTGTGAAACTGACCACCAGGGAGCATATTTACCAAAATGCCACTGGGGTCAAAAACAGCGATACGATCAACCGATCGCATCCGAAGGCCAACCGAGCCAAAACACAAAGCCAGGCCCTCGACCTAACGCGGTCGGACCGGGTTGGAGATACGGGTCCTCACAAGTGGTGGTAGGTGAAATGGGGATAAACCCGTAATGATTACTTTTGGTGTTTGGGGTAGGAATGGGGATAACCCCATTAAAAACAGGGATAACCCCAAACCAAACAAGGCCAGTAGACGGTGTTTATATCTAGCAGGCAACATGTGCCATTTGTGCTCATGAGTATCTCCTTGTGCATGGGGCGGTTGCACCAGCTGCTTGCCCTGGGGCTTCATCGTTATTAGGTGCGCGAGTCCAGGTGGATGCATCTGTGGGTACTGATGGTTTTATGACAGGTATGGGGGCTGTATGTGTTGACGAGGAAGACAATATTGTTTGGACGGCGTCAGGGATGTTGGAGTTTGGGGAAGAGGCAGTTCTGTTTGGAGAGCTGTCGGCAATTAAAATGGCGATGGTAGAATCAGCTCAGAGAGGTTTAACATCACTTGTTATTGAGAGTGACTCTATGGAGGCGGTGAGTTTGATACTTGGGCGTTTCCCTGGAGTTGGGAATGTTCTTCACCTCATGCAAGAGATATGGTGGATTGCTGGTCGGTTACGACATTTTCAGGTGCAATATATCCCACGGGAGGACAATCAACGAGCAGATTTTGTCGCCAGACAGGCACGAGAGGTGGATTTAATTGTAACTGGGCAACCTCATGTGGAGGTTGATCCAGGAGACTGAAACGTTTGTTTAGATTGTTGTAGTTAGCCTCCGGGCTTATCTTTTCAAAAAAAAAAGGGGCATTTGTTGTTTAGTCCTTTAGGTCACCCCTATCTGTCATTTGGTCTCCTTAAAAGTTGCTTCAGCCTTTTACTACCCTAAAATAGAAACGGGACCAAAAAACCCCCCCAAAACCCCCCTCCCCCAGCTGGTAGTTACTTCCTGTCGCGCCCCGACCCGCAGGGCGCACCCGGGCCGGGGACCGCGAGGGGGAAAAACCTACAACTACAGCCTCAACTGGCGGAAACAGTTGAGACTACGGCCAGCTGGCGGAAACAGCTGCCAACAGACAGGCACAAGCGGAAGCAAGCTACTACAACATCTATTAACAACTATTACAAAACGGTACTAATAGTGTTAAACAGAGTTTAGTACAACAAGCTACAAGGGATCAACCGTCCCCAAAAAGAAACTACAACACCCACCGGGGTCTCCACGAAGGCGCAGACAAAACCATCCTGACCCTCAGACATGGTCAGGATCCGGCGCACTACCACGAGACGGCCGCGGGGCAACACGGGAACAGAGCGGCCACCGGCACCTGCAACAAATACAGTCCAGGTAGGCATGAGCAACAGCTCAGCAGGGTCCTACTCTACCACTCTCGCTAAGAAGGCAAACCCAACAAACCAACCCTGAGGCCAAGTACTGAGGCTTGCCAAGGATCCCATAAATCCTATCGATAACCCGAAGGGTCCCTGTCCCGAGTACGTCTCCGACTGCCACTGTCTAGGGATGGACAAACTCCGACTGTCCCTGACACAGGGTGGACATGACGCTACTGGTAGGACACCCTTCCCCAAGCGGGACCTCCACACTTGGCGGAACGACCGAGGTCACGACAACCACCTCCCAGCACTCCAAGCCACATAGCCACGATCCCTGACTCCCGACCAGACACTAAGTCTAAGGACTGCCAAGGTTCCATAACCCTATCGATGCCCCAAGGGCTCCCGACATGAACCTTGCTCATCACCCTAAGCACCCAACAGGGGAAAAGGTTCCATGCGGGATCACCCTCTGCACCAACAGAGGAACAGAACCGTGCAGGACACCTCCACTTAGCACCTGGGTACGGAGTACAAGGGGGGAACACCCACCCAAACTAGCCTAACATGTCTAATGCACAGTTAAGCAAAACAGGGCAGATAGATATAAAGCTGTAAACAAGCGACAAGGCAAGGGCACACCTTCGGCCCATTTATACTAAACACTCCCGAGGGTCATGACTCTCTCGGTTCACCACAAAGCGGTAAGGGCATACCGTCAGCCCATTTATTCTACACACCTGAGAGGCATCACCCTCCCAGTTCAACCACAAAGCGATAAACATTCATGCATAAATCAATACAGGATCAACCCCGAGGGTAAAAACCGTAAAAACCACATACATGCGAAGCCCCGCGGGCAAAACTCTTGAAAACCCTCTCTGTTGCTGAAGGATCGATCCTCACCAAGGGAAGGATCGATCATCCAAGCAACAGTGAGCTTCCCTCGCTGACGAGCCAAAGAAGATCGATCACTCCTCCCAGGAGGATCGATCATTCTCGGGACGAAGGGTAACCATGCTTACCCAGGCCCCATGATTGATCTCCCCCCATAAGAAGATCGATCATGTGCTGGGCGCAGCAAGCCCACACCAGAGGACCGATCCTTCCTCCCAGAAGGATCGATCACCCAAAGATGGGTTCCGGCGTGCTTCCGGCCGGAGAACCGCCGGAAAAAACAACCAAACCTCACCAAACTTGGTGGGTTGGTAGAGCTGAGTACCACGAGGCTACTCAAGGCCTCAAAATCGGAAACCAACATCTCCACAAGGAGATCTATCAAGAACAAAACCCGGATTTAAACCCTCAAAGCTAGCCGGAGATTGGAGTGGGATCCCTACCTCCTCAGAGCAGCTTCGATCCACGAAGCCTAGCCAGGGATCTTCCTCACCTCGCCACGAACCCAACGAGCCTTCAAGCTCCAGGAGAGGTGGCCGGAGGAGGAAGAACGGAGGAGAGAAAGGGGCGGTCGGAACAGGGGAAGAAGCAGAACATCCGCGGGAAAGAAGAAGAAGAGGGGAAGAAAGGAGGGGGAGGGGAAGGGGGTAAGGCAGGGAAAACCCGGAGAAATCGCGGGAAAGGCAAAGGAGGGGAGCAAAATTCTCCCCTCCCCTGACAGGGGAAGCGACGGCCACCGCGGTGGCCGTCCTTCGAAAGCCACCGACAAAGACTTCCAAGCACAGGCATGATCGATCATCCTTGCATGCGGGATCGATCTTGCTAGCCACAGGATCGATCTCCACCCATAGGTGATCGATCTTCTGAGCCCTGAAAGACAAACTTGGGCTGGGACACAGGCCCAAGTCCAGAACACCCAAGCTAGGGTCCACCTAACCTTTCTAACAAACACAACCATCAAGCAAGGCCTGTGTGTGCACACCCAGTGTGAAAAACGACCGCCAAGGCACAATTTCCCAAATTGCCCTTGGGATCAACCACCAGCTATAGGAATAGAGGGGCAGGTCCTCACATCCTAAAACCCTTAAAAGAAATCTCGTCCTCGAGATTCGATCAAGGTAGGGCTCGAAAAACGAAAACCACGCCTAGCAAGATGCTACAAAGCGGTAAAGGGTACCTCTGGAGGCGGTTGGTGCTACGGTCAGTGGAAGCGGGTCCTGAGACAGGTACTCCTGGTAGGACGGCTGCACCTCGTCTGCAAAAGGGCGGTCAGGTAGGGCGAACACCTGTCCCCCACCATCTGCTCTGGCTCTGCCTCCACTGCGGCCTGGCCCGGCTCCACCTCTCTGCCCCTGCCCAGACCAGGACCCTCCGCCTCGACCTCCCGACGGTGCCACACTCTGCGCGCCCTGTCGCGGACAGTCCCTGCGGAAGTACCCTGGCTGCCGACAGTAGTAACACAGCGCTGGCCCACGCTCGGACTGCTGTGTGGGCCCTGATGTCAGAAGGGGCTGGTCGCCCTGGTGAGGCTGCTGCTGGCGGTACTGCTGCTGGTACGGCTGCTGACGGTGCTGCTGCTGATGCGAGGGCCTCCGGTGCTGGTCTCTACGCCCCTGAGACCGCTGAGGCTGCTCACTACCTCCCCCACCTGCCACTGGTACCGGATGGACAGACCTCGGCCTCCCCAGGCAACGTGGCTCCACTGCCAATGCAGCACCCAAAACCGCGGAGTAGGTAGTCGCCTGCCGAGCGGCGATCAACCTCCTGATTTCCTCACGGAGCCCCCTCTCGTAGTGCTGGGCCCGGGCGGTAGGGTCGGCTGCCATTGGCCCCGCGTACCTGGCCAAGTGGGTGAAAGTGGTGGCATACTGCTGCACAGTACGAGCACCCTGAAAGTGACTGAGATACTCCTCAGTCAACGCCAACCGCGCACTGTAGGGAAAGTACGCGTCGAGAAAGGCCGCACGAAAATCCTCCCAAGACAACTGCCCTCCTGCTGCGCTGGTGGCCTGAACTGTGCGCCACCAGTCCCGGGCATCTCCCTCGAGCTGGAGTGCCGCGAGCCTGACCCGGAGGGGGTCGCTCTCGTCGAACAAGAGGTCAAGCAAACTGGTGACTCCGTCGAGCCACTCCTCGGCCACTGACGGATCCCCGCTTCCGCCGTTGAACCTCGGCGGGTCCAACCGGCGGAACTCGAGTACCTCAGATGCTAAGGAGCGCCTGGCGACTGGTGGGGGGACCTCCCTACGGCGGAAGGGGACCTCCACCTCGCCGCCCACGGCAGAGTCCGTCTCTGTCGCCGGTACGTAGGGCTGGGGCTGAGGCTCCTCAGCCTCGGAAGTCTGCCGGACGTCGCTCGCCTCAGGAGGATCGCCGCGGCCCAACCCGCGAGGACTGCCAGGATGCCCTGCCATCTGTACCAACAACGGAAACGCGAGTTCCACTCGTCAAAGACGAAACAAACAGCACTCAGCAAAAAAACACAAACACACTCAGCGGAAAGAAAACAAGCAAACAGGGATGTTCTAACCCTAGAACTACCCAACCCATGCACGTCTCCGCAGAGACCCGATCCAACACCCTGGGATCTACAACCTATGCTCTGATACCAAGCTGTCGCGCCCCGACCCGCAGGGCGCACCCGGGCCGGGGACCGCGAGGGGGAAAAACCTACAACTACAGCCTCAACTGGCGGAAACAGTTGAGACTACGGCCAGCTGGCGGAAACAGCTGCCAACAGGCACAAGCGGAAGCAAGCTACT
>OY986970.1:1630958-1691551 GCA_963920575.1 Narthecium ossifragum | reverse complement strand
GAGGCGAGAAGGGGCTAGGAAAGGGTGCCGAGCTGGGCGCGGACGACGAAGGTGGTTAGGTGGTGGTTTGGAGGACGCTGAGGCCAGAGGCGATGGGGACGGAGAACTTCTTGGGCTTGGAGGTGGAGGGTTTGGTGGCAGTGTGCCCCGTTGTAGCCAATCATGACCTCATACCGGAGAACCCCAAGGCTAGGCGGCGCGGCGCTGCACTGCCCCCTTCATCACTACGAGCACCAGAGAAGGAGGCGACACCGAGAAAGTGGGATGGTGCTCTCATCTTCTTTCTCGTCCTCCTCTATGGTTCTCTCTCAACTTCTTTCTCCACCTCCTTCCCATTGGAGGGTTGCGCCGTCGCGGGCGAGCAGGATGACCTCCGCGGCGCCGCCTCTGCTGTCGTCACCTTGGGCGTCGCGGGGCTCTGCTGGAACCCCATCGCCGCCTTTACCTTAGGCGTCGTCGGGCTCCTGCTGAAGCAGTTTCGCTCGTGAGAAATGGGTGAAAACCCCTCATCACGTGACTGGTTTCCGTAACTCATCCTAATAGCGTTTGACGATCCTGACTAAATTGTCAGGTTTTGAAACCATAGTTTATTTTTATGTGATTTTGGAAGATTATGGTACTAGAATGCTAATCCCTGAAACTATAAGACATCAAAGTGTAATTTGGTCATATATATAATATATATATATATAATATATATATATATATAATATATATATATAATATATATATATATATATATATATATATATATATATATATATATATATATATATATATATGAAAATTCTCTAGAGGAGAAATCTTTGATAGTTCATGGCATCCGAAATTGTAAGTGCTTAGTTTACAATCATTCTAATTTACTCTTTTAATTGTTGCATGATTTGATTTAATCACGACTTGATTTAGAATACCCCAATCCGCACTTTATATATACTACATCTGCACTATTACTCCACCCGATCCTAGATCTGGAATTTTTTTTAGCCAAACATGAGGTGGATGTCGATCGGAGAGCACTGGTGGAAGCCGTTCGCCAGAGAATGATGGGGGTTGAAGCCGTTCGCCCGGTGGAGGGCGTCCGTGGTGGAAGGCGCCCGCCGCTCGCCGAGATTGATGGAGGGTTTGATTGGCAGCTTGGTCGCACACTTCGGCGAGAACGATGGAGGAGTTGTCGGGAGCGATGGAGAAAGGGTGTTGACCAGATTGTTGGAGGAGCCGTTGGGAGATCGATGCCTAGATTGATGAAGAGATCAAAGTAAGATTTGGGCTCTTGAAGAAAGGGTGATGTTCTAGATCGATGGAGGAGCCGGTAGGAGAAGGAGAAGGGGTGATCAATGGAGGAGCCTTCTTCGATCGGTGGAGGGGCCAGCAGGAGAAGGAGAGTGTGTGACTCGATGGAGGAGCCGGTGAGAGAAGGAGAAGGGGTAAATCCTCATAACGGGTCCAAGCTTTTAACGGGTCTATCAGGTAGTGGGGTACATAAGTGGATATGATTGTCGTGTCGGCAATCAAGATTAGCCACCTGAGATCGGCTATCAGCCAACTAAAAGGTGGGTGGTGGGTTGGCTGTCTCTTCCCAGACCAGAGTCTTGATCAATCTGTACATGCCCGTGTTGGATCTCCAAAGTAACGCCCTAATGATTCGTTACAAAAGCCATCCGTCTCTCGCTGTGCACTTCTCGACAGCGTACACGGATCGATCATTTCCATTCAGAATCCGACACGTGTACAAAATAGTGGGACCCATGAGTTCCTATACGGCTATACCTAGGCTGGATCCAGTGGTCCCCATCCTCAAGGCCATCATCGGCGAGTTGCTCGCTTGGGCGTCTTCTAAATGACGTGAAAAACCTATGAAGTTGTTGTAATAGCTTGAAAGCTACGTAAGAGAGAGAGAAGGCAAAGAGGTGAAGAAGGCGGCGATTGGCGAGAAGCTTAGCGAGAAGACGAAGGGGCTCATGGTTCTCGGTGGAGCCCCATGGATCCTCCTCCAGTTCGTATCGCGGTCGTAATTTTCTCGTCTCCTTCTCCATTCCTCACCCTAGATTTAATCCGATTTCGACACCTTTTTTTTCTTGGTACTCTTTGGTTAATTTTTTAACAATTGTGGCTCTTGGTTCGAGTTTCGGGTTTCTCTGTCGGTTTTCTTACAAAAAGTTCGATTTTTGATGGATTTTTGGGTATTATTTCGATTAGGATCGTATCCTTGATTTGTAGGGGGAATTGAAGTAAGGTATTAATGGGTGATTTTTTTGGTGGCAGAGCTCGAGCTCCTTAACGGTAGGGGAGCGGCTGTGTGGAGTGTTTATACCGTTCATAGCCATCGTAGAGGTGATTATTTACGCGGTGACGGAGTGTTTCGACCACCGCCCGCCGCTGCGCCGTCTCGAACGCCAACGCCACGACCTTGTCCGTCTCGCCGAAGACTCTCGTTGCTGTAACCCTCTTTCTATGTCCCTTTTAATTTCCTCTTGCGATCTGGGTTATTCTTAGGAATAATGCTCTGATTATTTAATCCAAATCTTTTGAAGTTACGGTTAACGAGGTTGAGGCGCTTCACGAGCTCTTCAAGAAGTTGAGTAGCTCCATCATCGATGACGGATTCATCCACAAGGTACACCTTTTGTTGTTTTTTCTATTTCTCACTTTTAATATTAGGCATGCTCTTTTGTTCTGAAAGGAATAGTTTCTTGATTCTTAAATTCATTATTATTCGTCAGGGTCCTTGCTTGAATCGTTGCTTATAAAATAACGACATGACGTACAGTTTGGCTCTTAGGTTTATATAGAAGTTTGGCGTATTTGCTGCCTGGGATTTAAAGACATGTTTTATTGAGATATAAATGGTTGAAGATTTCAAGTTGGGGTTTTACTCAACTTGTATAAGGTGGGAAATTGGTGTAGAGTCTTATAAATTAAGGATGCTATTGGATGGTTCTTGGTGCTATGATCTTATCGAGGTTCTTGCTGTAAAATTCAGTAAACTTGGTGCCTGCTTAAACCATAACTTAAGAGAACGCTCCAAAGTTTAAGATTTGGTTCTTAAAATTATCTGCAAGGAAGATTCTGGAGATCTTGGATTGAGAAGGTTGTGAATTATACCGCCTTCTAGTACCTGAAGTTTTGGTATTACCCCATGCAGACCAGCATTTTTATTTCTAGAAATATTCATTGGGATCTTATGGTATTACTCTATTAGCTGTTCATTGGTTGGTGCATATAATGCTGCAGGAATGTGCTTTTCATGCTTGAAAAAACTACAGTGAATTTTTTCTGGATCAGGATAGTTGAGTCTACTGTGGGATCCAATGTTGAGATAATGTCTGAGCTTATGATAGAATGGTTTCTGATGAGCAAACATTTTACTACCTTTGGGTTGTGATGATATTTGTCCTGAGCGGTGTATGATGTTAACATGAAGGGTTATTTGCATATACCCCCCTGAAAAAGGTTTATTTTACATATATCACCCTAAAAAAACAAAATTTGCATAAAAAACCTTGAAAATCTTGATTATTTGCATATAGCCCCTCGGGTTACTTGGGAATGGAATATTCCGTGTGCAAGCTAACGGAACGGAGGCTAACGGTGGAAATACATTAGCAATTTGCAATGGAAATCACATTTTTGTTTGCATTGATTACAATCATGCACTACAAAGCAGATATTACAACCTTGATTACAACCAATAGCTAACATATTCAGCCTTGGATTACAACCTTGATTTCAATTAATAATTCACAGGTAACATTTGCCCTTGATTACAAAGCACAATTGCTTAGAGTACAAACTTGATTACAATTAACAGGGTAATGAAGATAAATTGAGCATGTATGCTCTCAACCATTTTGGACACAGTTTTTTCCATCTTGTCGATGCTTTCACCCCATCTCCTTGCACTTTGCATTGTTTCATTAGCACAATCAATTTTCCTCTCTAAACTTGCAATTGATGTTTGCAGTTTTTCCTCGACAGCATCGAATCTCCTTAGTAGCTGGTTCTCAAGATCAATGTAATGATTTAAATCAACAGTTGAGTGAGCCTCATCCAACCACAAAAAGAACGTGCAGCCAGAATCATCCATGCTCTGAGAAAATAAGACTAGGGTAACCCGAGGGGCTATATGCAAATAATCAAGATTTTCAAGGTTTTTTATGTAAATTTTATTTTTTTAGGGTGATATACGTAAAATGAACCTTTTTCAGGGGGGTATATGCAAATAACCCTAACATGAAATGCCTACTGCATAAGGGTAACTGCAGGGGTGTATTTTCTGTGGTTTTCTGGTCATAAGAGCATATCTCTTTTCACAATTGTTGAAATGACATATCTTTTAGCATGATTTTGAAACATATTCCAGGATAAACCCATTTTGAAACCAGAAGTTGAATTACTATGCAAATTGAGGACTTTTCTTACATAAAATCTGACATTCTGAAGTGTGCGTTCTTTAATCGACAAAAAATAGTATGGGTATCAGAATTCATTTGATTTGCAATCTGAAAAGAAAACAGCAACTTAATGAACTCAACCATCTGACTGAACTGCAAACCAGCATTTCGGGAACTTAAATGTACCAGTCTAGCTGTGAACTGCTGTATGTCATATTTCTCTGTATAGATTTTTCATATAGCTAACTTGTTATAATGTTCTTCAGGCAGCAAATCTGGTAATTTATTGCAATCAGTATTTGTATTGTAACCATGTAATTGTCTTTGTAGGAAGAGCTTCAACTGGCATTGTTCAAGACTCCATCAGGAGAGAACCTTTTTCTTGATAGAGTAAGTCATGACGCTAGGGTTTTTCAGTTTGCATTCATCAGTTTATCATGCTGTGCACTAGTGCTGTCCTAAATTTTTAACACAACAACATGATGCAAATTTATGGGGTCCAAACCATACAAGGTGCATCTAATGCTACACTTGTGAAACTAGTATCATCTAGAGGAATGGTCTTAACTAATTGCAGGAAAGCGTCGATGTAAACAATGTCTAGGAGCTTCTTAAGGTTTCTGCATTTTGCTATTGCATGTAGTTAAATAAAATATGGCTGCTGTAGAGATCTCTTTAGTTGAAGTGGGAAAGCAATTTATTTTTGTATCAACAATTGGCTGCACTATGAGAACAAGATAAACCACTGGGATGTTGATAACTTATGGATTTCCTCTAGTTTGGTTTATGAGCCTACAACAAACTGTATGATTTCTATGTTGGTGGACCTATATTGTATTATGAGCTCTTCAATGGTTTTTAATTTAATGATAACAATTTTGCTTACTTTTATAGGTTTTTGATCTTTTTGATGAAAAGAAAAATGGTGTAATTGAATTTGAAGAATTTATCCATGCACTTAGTGTCTTCCATCCATATGCTCCTTTGGAGGACAAAATTGATTGTAAGTATCTAGGGATGCAACAAGTTTATGTTTGTGTTGCCAAATATTCAACATCAGTCTTAACATTCTTGTATTTGGATTTTATGCAGTTGCATTCAGGTTATATGACTTGAGACAAACTGGGTATATTGAACGTGAAGAGGTAAGTTTGGGGCAGTCATTGGATCTCTAATTGCTAGTGACACAAATTTTATTCCTCAGAATAACTTGTATTCAGTGTACACCATCTTGAGTCTTTTGAATATTTCATGATTGGCTTGCAAGGGTTCCTTCTATTAGTTATGCATCGCTCTTAGTTGGCCCATCATTTGTTGATAGTGGAAAAAATTCTCTTGTGTGATAGTTTTATTACTGTTTCCAAATTGATGGTTGATGTTGAATGCATCTGAGGATTGAAGGAAAATGGATCCTCAACTTTCTCTATAACAAAAATCTTTTTTGATGCTAGGTGAAGCAAATGGTGATAGCTATATTAATTGAATCAGATGTGAAACTATCAGACGAACTTCTTGAAGTCATCATTGATAAGGCAAGCTTTTTTCCAACTTATGATTCCTATGTAATTGATTCAAGTCAACTAGATGTGCAATTTTTCGACTCTTTCATTCAGACATTTGCTGATGCTGATGCTGACGGGGATGGTAAAATCAACAAATATGAGTGGAAGGAGTTTGTCGTTCGGCACCCTTCTCTTATGAAGAACATGACTCTTCCTCATCTGAGGTATTCCCCTTACTTTATGCTTCTTTCCCTTCATTTTGTTGGAGATTTTTGACCACTTCATGTTCTGGGTATCTTTATACTATTACAAGTACTATGTTACAAATCTCCAACCAAATTTTTTACTTGATAGTGTAAGTGAAAGAGAATTTATCATCAAATGTAAACTCTTACCCAATATTTCAGGGACATCACAACAGTATTCCCAAGTTTTGTCTTCAACACAGTGGTTGAGGATTGACTAAAAGAATTTTGACATGCTTTGAGCAGCATCTAAGAGATCCCTGCCATGTCAGAGCCACGACGGTCACGGTGAAGGCAGATGTTTGGTCTAAGATGACCGGAAATCAACCAGGGTCTGATGTTTCACCTACGGTTTAATGGGGTCAGAGCAATGCCAATTTTTTCAAGGTCATCATTCATTGGATTCACTTGCAAACTGCAAGCGCCTAGCTTGAGTTTTGCGTTGATTGTATCGTGACTCATCATTCAGGTTCACGTTTGTATAATTTTTTTTTATAGAAGTTTTTAAGGTGTATATAAAAGCATCCAAATTTTGTATTAGGACATTACACTACAGATTTTGCTGTTAATTATGACAAAAATTGGAGAGCATTTTTCTGGAACTCTGTTGCTATAATCCAAGCATTGCAAAAGAGTAGCTGCACTACTGTACATAAACAATTGAAGAGCTGTTTCACCTGTAAGTTTTTGAGATTACTTTCAGAGGATAGCCTTCTAGAAAATATGGAGAGGCTACTTCATCCACAAGGGATAATACACTCACAGAATCTGGTTTCATTAATCCAATCACAAGTGTATACATAACATGAACTTAAAAATATCAAATGACCATTACTGACTGTTTTTTAGTTCTTGTTGGATCATATATCTATTAACACTCCCTCTTCTAATAGCATTATTGACTGTTTTTTAGTTCTGGTTAGACCATATATCTATTAACACTCCTTTTGTTTAAGCTTTTGAGTCGAATAATTAGAATGTTTTTTACGAACATGTATGATAAAAACTAATGTTGGTGTGAATTTTGTTATTGATCTAACCAAACCAAACCAAAAAAAAAGAGAGATTTTGTTACTGTGATGCGATGATTGATCTCCAATCTGTCCTTTTTTATTATGAATAAATTCGATCTAGTTGATCGATTCCATCAAGTGGATATAGGTATGCATCAATCATTGAAAGCTGTGTGATACGATCTCCACCATTTGTTTAATTCAATACTTTGTTCAATGGGTCTGCACAATTAATATTAAGTAGACGAAACACGTACCCATGAACCATGAACACCAAGAAAAAAACATCAAAAAAATGAAGCTTTCACTCGTCATTGTTAAAATATAATTTAATCAATTGGATTCAATCTCTTCTATCATAGGAGTTTTTTTTTTTTTTTTTTTGATTAATTGAGCCCGCAGGCTAGTTCCTATACAACCGGATCTCAGAATCCCAATGGCCCCCTATCAGGGGACCAATCAAAAACAGCCTGAGCTTGCCTACACCACTTAGCAAGCCCATCGGCTTTGCTATTAAGAGTCCTAGGTATATATATGAACATGACATATTCCATTTTCATAGCCAGAAACCACACCTCTCTGAGGATGCTGTCCACTTCAGCTGGCCACACCCGCCTGCCATTCAGGATGTCAACCGCATGAAGTGAGTCGGATTCAATGATCACCCGCGCCATGCTTTTCCCCAACGCAGCGCTCATGGCTTCTCTAATCGCTAGCATCTCCGCGGCCAGCACCGAGCCCGCTCGCACCGGACATCCTTTCGCCCAAACCGTACAATCATCCTTCCCTACCTCAACAACTCCAATCGCACACACATCCATCAATGGGTCCTTCGACGCATTGACCTGAATCACCGGATGATGCCGCCCTGGCCTCCGCTAGCTGGCTTCCCTTGGCACCTCTGATTTATGGTGCCATAGCTCACCCGCCAGCCGCCCTGTTCTACCATAGGAGTTTCAATGTACTAAAGATTTGAATCTTTGGATGAGATTCAAACAAATATTCACGTTGGTATGATGATATAACAGAGGTGATATCATTTATGTAAGTTGATATACATGACAAATGTCTACCAAAAGTTTGAGTAATAGAATCAATTTAATCAAAATAAAAAAAATTTAATATGAAGGCTGCAAAGCCTGCAAGCACTATAGTCAAGCCCTCCATAGTTGATTTATTTGATGAGTTTCATGTAATCATCCTTATTAAAATGCATGTGTATTAATCTATTAAATTAGTCATGAGCTAATTTGATTAAAACCATAGTGGTGGTGTTGATATATTGTACTTACTTCATTTTAAAAATATTATCGACTATATCGTGTGACAAACCAATATAAAATAGCAAGTCCAATTATTAGTTGCATCCAAACAAATTAATTAAAGAAATAGCTCCCTTCATCACAGCCACACATTACAAACCCATCACGGCCGTTGAATCGTCCTCAACATGCTAACAGCCCAATCCAACACGTCTTCCAAAAAAACCCAATTAAGCCCATCGCCATCCATCAATCCCCCTATTGGGCCGCGGGGCCCACCTCCCTCCCGGAGTCCGACGTGTCACTCGCTCCTACGTCACCCCTTCCCAAAACCCAATGGAATATCCAACCATTTTATTCCACGAACCATTATTATAATGGCAACGATGAGATTAGATATAGGGATTTTGGGTTAATTTATAGTAGAGTACTCTCGCTCCTCCCCATTCGATAGGCGGGTTCCTTCGGGCTTCGTCGTCCCCTGGCGAGGCGCGGTTATTTAATAATTCCGGTGAGCCGGTGACGGTGTCTTCGCGAGGAAGCCGGAGAGAAGCAACCCCATCTCGTCCTCATCTCTCCCAGGCGGAAGAAAATACGGGGCGGAGATCCATACCCGATTCCTCCACCCCGGAGACCATGGATCCCACTCCTCCTCGATAGGGATAGATGGATTGATAGATTAGTCAGCGAGATCCCTAATACAGAGAGAGAGAGGTGAAAGGGAAGAGCTTTGGATTAGGGTTAGGGTTTGGGTCGGGATCGGGGTGTCGTGGTTGGATCTCATGATTGATGTCGAAGATGAAGCACCTGCTGAGGAAGCTCCACATCGGCGGCGGAGGCGGCGGAGCGGGCGGGGCTGTCGCTAGCGAGCACCACCACCACCATCGGTTGGGTGAGTCGAGGACGATCATGCCGCCAGCGTCGGTTTCGTCGACGACGCCGACGTCGTCAACGGCGTCTTCGTCGTTGGCTTCTCCCGCGCCGTCGGCTACATCGCCGGCTGAGAGTAGGACGGCGGGGGAGGGAGGCAGTGCGGGGGCGCGAGGGGGAGGGGGTGGGGAAGGGGATTTTAGTTACTTTGAGGAGGAATACCAAGTGCAACTGGCGCTGGCGATCAGTGCGTCGGATCCGGATGGGTTGGAGGATCCGGACTCGGTTCAGATCAAGGCTGCTAAGAGGATGAGCTTGGGATGTGCGGGGGTGCCAAATGGTAGCGGCGGAGGGGACGAAAAGCTCATGGAGTTCCTCTCGCTTCGTTATTGGGTACGCCTTTGATCTTCGGATAGCAGATTTTTTTCCTCACTACTTACCTAAGGGTTGGTTGACTTAATGCCTGCCTTCGATCTTAGATGAGGATTTCGTGAGTTTATATCAAAATCTCGGTCTAGTGATTTGGTGAGGAGCTAATATCAAATCTCATGGAAAATGATCATCTTAGAGATCTGTGCTTCTTGTTTAACAGCTGTTCCAGAATTGAGCATATGTTTAGAGGTCTTCAATTAAGTCTGAAATTAGTTCCTTAAGTTGGTAGTCAGTTCAATTTTAGGTTGTCCTGGAAAGAAATTGTTTTGATTGATGAAAGGTTCAGTAGAGATTTCGGATAATGTGCTTATATTAAGTGGATGGTCATATTTTGTAGCAAATTAGTGTTGGCTGTTCTTCATAAGATTTTTAGGCTTCTGCTGGATTGCTTATGCCTGATTGCAGTAGTGCAGACTTGTAATGTTGTGCACTCGGGCATTTCTATGCTTTTAATTTAACTGATGGTCCTCATTGATGACAACCCGGTTATGGTTTTTTAGGTGATGGATTGATACAGGTTAATACAATTGCCTACTATTGAGCTTTATTCTGAAAAGTCTATCAGGATGAGTAAAATTCTTCTAATGGATTTGCGATAAATTCGCCTGTCAATAGTCCCTCTGAGTTGCGAAACATTCTGTCTCTCTGCTGATTAATTGTTCATTTACCTTGGGATTTTGATGACTTGCTTTTCTTTAAGGTGCTTATTTATCAGTGTGCTTTCTCCTGCAGACATACAATGTTGTGAACTACGATGAAAAGCTGACAGATGGCTTTTATGATGTGTACGGCATTGTTTCAAACCTCAATTTGCAAGGGAAGATGCCTTCTTTGGTTGAACTTGAAGCAACAACAGTTTCAGAGAATGCTGATTATGAAGTGGTTATAGTGAACCGGAGCATAGATCAATCCCTCCAAGAACTGGAGAGAAGAGCGAAGACCATTGCATCTGAAAGCAGAGTAGAACATATTGGTCCATTTGCTAGTGATTTAGTTCAGAAGCTTGCGAATCTCGTTGTTGACTGCATGGGTGGTCCCGTTGTCGATGCTGATGATGTGCTGAGAAGGTGGACTATGAAAAGTTATGAATTGCGGAATTCTCTGAACAGTATTGTTCTGCCTCTTGGTTTGCTGAAAGTTGGATTGTCACGCCATAGGGCCTTGCTGTTTAAGGTCAAAATTTCTGCATTTTTATGTTGCATGTATGAGTCAATCCGCACAATATGATATTGTACATCTTGCTTAGCAATTTTTTGCATCTACTTCTATTACTTCTTTATTATTATGCAGCAGAATAAGTTGAGAGTGATGTTACATGTTCCTCCCAGGTACTTGCTGATTGGATAAATCTGCCATGTAGGCTTGTCAAAGGTAGCTATTACACCGGTTCTGATGAAGGAGCTGTAAATCTAATAAAAGTCGACTATGACAGGTTATATATTCTATTTTTTCTTAATTATTTAGAACAAATGCTAGCTGCTATTTTCCTTTTGAAGTAGTTGCATTAAAGAACCAGAGCTTTTCCTGCTCACATAGTTCTCCTCAACTACAGGCATCAGTAAGCATACTAATGATGTTTGCTATTTTTATTGTTCCTACTTTTCGAACATTGCGAATTGAGGTACTGACCCACTGTTCCCTGTGACAGCGAATATATTATCGACCTTATGGGAGCTCCAGGCACTTTAATTCCCGTTGAGAGCCCCAGCTGTCATCTCCGTGATTCTGGAGCTAGTTTGCTCAGCTCTGATACTAGTGAGCAGACAGTTAAAGATCTATGTTTCGCCCTTGATACAGTCAACTTTCAACTCCAGAAGCCAAGTGAAATATCAGAAGGAGGTTCTGATACTGCTCCAAGTATTATTGAATTACAGATAGAAGAAAGATCAGGAGTAAGCCCTGAAACCCAAAATGATGACGCGAACGTTTCCGAGAAAGATCAAACTGAGAGATTTGAAGAAGAATTTGGGAGGCTTCTTCCTGCACTTGGAGGACCACGAGCGGATAACTTAGGGGCTATGGAGGCCACATCACCTGCTCAGCAGATGAAAGTTAATGATGTTTCAAAATATGTTGTCAGTGCAGCGAGAAACCCTGAGTTTGCTCAGAAACTACATGCTGTTCTTTTGGAAAGTGGTGCATCACCACCACCAGATTTGTTTTCTGATCTGAGTCCTTCAGGGGATATGGTGGAAAAAAGGGACCGCAGGAAAGGCATATGCCTGGAAGGAAGAGAGTGGGAGGAGGGTCAGTCTCCTCTGAATTTTCCAGACGCCCATCCTCCTGTTGTAGCAGCTACAGAGGCAGAGTCTTCAAGCTGCTTTATGGTTAGAAATGAACACCAGAATTTTGCTGCAGAAACAAACCGAATGCAAGGAAAGAATGCTGACATCTATCGGAATCCTTTCATGCCATCCAGCTACTTACCTTCTGTTACTAGTGAAGGATTGGTTTCTGTTCAAAATGGGATTAATGATGTTCGATTTGCTGATTTTCAAACCAAAGGGCCTTATCCCGTTTCTGATGCTGTAGCAGTTACAAGTGCTTCTTCAATCAGGGAACAAATTAACAATTCCTTGGTGTGTTCTGAAGCTGACACAAGGTAAGAACAAATTTCAGTTTTCCAAGATCAGTTGCTTATATATGCTCTCAGAAACATGGACAGAATGCATATGCCTTGCTGTGATTGACAAGGGAGTGCGGATGCTTATACATTGAAAGTCATAAGAAATGTCGATATTGAACTGCACATTTGGGATGGTGTCAGGAGTAGAAACTTTGTCCCGGTGCTAAATGATGTTGCTGAATGGGAGATTCAATGGGAAGATCTTCAGATTGGGGAACGCATTGGCCTTGGTAAGCACAAATTTGCAAGTCATTCGTACTAAGTTTTATAAACTTAAGGCATAGAAGATTTTGCTTTAGTATGATATTGTTGTGCTTCCATGTACGTGGCACCATTGTAGTGGTTGTATTAATGGTTGTCTATACATTGTTCATCATACTCTATCTAAATTGTTCGCTTGGAATAACTTTGATGAATTTTATACCCTTTTTCCTTGCTGTCAAAAAAGATTTGTTTCTGCGTATCAGATTTTATTTTCTGTTATGGACATGTTTTTCTTCTCATTGATCAGGCATTTTGGAATTTTATACCTATCAAGATGTGGTTGATTCACTGGGAAAAGGCTTGCCCAATTATTGGGCAATTCACTAAGGAATATTGTCTAAAAGCCCAATGGGTGTTTAGTGATTTCACTGAAAAAGCTCGTGCCTCATATAAGGACGCTGTAATTTCTCCAAGATAGGAAGCAGTTCATGATTTTTGATACGCAGAGAACTCAATCTGCTCCAAGGCTTGAATAATAAGCCAGAGGAACAGGTTGCGCATTGCAACTCAACCTAGAAACAAAATTTTGCAAGTATCCTTGATTAAATTCGAATATTCAAATTGTACTATATGATTTCCAATCCACAAACATTTCCCAGTTATATGTGATGCTTAATCTAAAGTTTCAGGAAATCAAACTGATAGTGAATAGTTAGCTAGCCTTTTGCTCTAAAAATTCATTCGTATTCCCATTTCGCTATTGCTAATATTTGCTTCTATACTGGTCAAAATTGTAGTTTGTTTGGCAATTTGGGTGTATTTATTTTTTAAACCTAGCACATCTCTATGCTGCAGGTTCATGTGGAGAGGTATATCGTGCAGATTGGAATGGCACAGTAAGTGATTTATAAGCATATAAGAGCATTATGTCCCTTTTTTATATACCTGATTAGGAATGCCAATAGTGTGTGAGAGAGACTATTAAGACTTGCATTGAATACATATGTAGAGGTTGTTGCTGGTAAGTAGGAATCAAGGAGTTAATTTCTATAGTTATAAATTCCTTACGAGCAAATGATTGATGCTTTGTTTAATATTTCGTACTTCTTCTGTAAAGAGATCATTTTGGAAGGTTGACCTCTGTAATGGCGACAAATAATAACATGTGCAGGTCATGAAAACGGTAGTCATAGTGGAAGCATGGAAATGAGAATTCTGGATTATATGTCTTTTCAACTCTCAAGAATAGGCTTAGAGTGACTGATACTGACTTACACATTGTCGGATCTAGTAAACTTCGCTTTATAAGTATACCAAATCTTATTAGTCCTCTTAATGGTACTTCCTGAGCTTGGATATTTTACATCTTTATGGAGGTATGACCCTTGAATCTTATTCTGAGGTTATGAATTGAAACCTATACTATAACTAAAAGAAGAATCGCCTGTGTCAATTCCTTTTGGTCTTAATTTTGTTTATTTTAACAGCCTGAAGATAACTAATTCTTGACTTAATCATGTTTGGTTTAGGGACACATTTTAGATAATATCTAATCATTCATGTAACTTAGTTTCTATTCCTGTTCAAGTAAAGTACTGTGTGTGAAAAGTACCAGTATGGGTAATCTTTAGCATGTAAGATAGCAGCAAAAGACTATATGACGTCCACGGGGCTTGGTTTGGTAAGAAAGGTTTCTAACAATTGGGAGCTGGAGATATTGCTGCAGACCCAACTGGGCTCTTGTTGCTAGGGCTGCAAGGAGATGAGAGAATCAACTAGCTAGAGAGGGTTCTTGGGCTCAAGATATTTAGTCCTTAATCTATCTGGTAATTAGATAGGGATAATGCACTTTCAAGCATCTCCGTTTTTATGTTAGTCTTACACCTTGATGGTAGTTTTTTCTTACCTATCAAATGTAGAGTTTTTACTGGGCACCATGACTTTTTCAGATTTTTTCTGCTGTCATTGGACTGAGAAATTGCTGTCATGACTATTTTCTGTTATCTTTTATCCTTTATCCTTTAATACATTTGTAATTAATTTAAATAGGAGGTTGCCGTGAAGAAATTCTTGGAACAGGATCTACCGGGTGATGCTTTGGTGCAGTTCCGATATGAAGTAAGCCCCTTTGGTTACGAAAGTGCTGTTAGAAGAGTGTGAACTTCTAATCTTGTCCTTCTGCTCAAATGATATATGTTCTTTGTTCAGGTTGGCATCATGTTAAGACTTCGGCATCCGAATGTTGTTCTGTTTATGGGTGCTGTTACTCGTCCACCAAATCTTTCAATATTGACGGAGTTCCTGCCAAGGTCGGTTCAATCTTCCTTCCTGAAGTTTCACAGGGCATCCCCTTTCTATCTCTGTGGAAGTTCAATTTCGTAATATGTAACCTATAATCTGTTTTTCCCAATCATGTCAAGTTTAGTGACCTGATTAAGACGAGATAAATGCTATTTACATTAAAATGGAAAAGCAAGCGATGTCACATAAGGCATGTGCAACATGGTTTTCTACTAGCCCTGTGTCCCTTCCTAGAAGAAGATATATGCTGAGTATTGATTCTTGCAGCTATATATAATTCTTCTGTGTGTGGCTGCATGTTGAATCTTATTGTGGCATAATTCACATGGTCTTTTCCAGAGGGAGCTTGTACAGGTTGCTGCATCGCCCAAACATACATCTTGATGAAAAAAGACGGCTTAAGATGGCATTAGATGTGGTATAAGTTGGATCTTTGTACTGCTCTGTAATGTATTATTATCTTTTTAATGAAGTTAACGTTCTTCTTGACAGGCTAAGGGAATGAATTACTTGCATACACGTCATCCGACCATTGTTCATCGAGATCTGAAATCGCCGAATCTTCTTGTAGATAAAAATTGGGCGGTCAAGGTACATCATGCAGGCTTCAATAGACCCCATACTGAGTTTCCTTCTGTTATAATGTAGCCAACTGCTGATATAGCTTACTCCCACTTTGCTTTTCTCATTCATCTAATAATAATGATGTTTCTAACTCCTATTGGTCTTCTAGAATATGATATTATTTCGGCAATGAGAAATGAGTGTCTGTAAATTGTTTGTAAAATTACTGAATGTTGGTATACAAGATCCCTGGCACAGTATTGCATTTCAAATGTAAGATGATGAAATACAAGTGCAAGGAGAAGATGGGTGCTACATGATTTGGATTGGGTCCAATCGTGGCTGTGTTACATTAAAATGGTTTAGATTAAAGTATTTCCTTTGTGTGACAAGATGATCTAAAATTATAGGAAGGGACGTGGTATGAAGAGTAAGAACTTTCCTTTTAAGCTTTGAAATTTTTTTACGTCAATCTAATTTGTTTTTGTTTTAAAGGGACTAGATATTGCAGAGAGTTGCTGGTTTAAGAGACTGTTATGTTTATGTGGAAGTGTACTTTATATATTTAAACTTCTCATGGTAGCTTAGTTTCTATCTCCGACTCTATGAATAGTTGTATTCAACGCGAAGTGTCTTACCAATTTAAACTTCGAATTTTAGTTTGTTCTTTATCTACCACTCCATGGAGAGTTTTATGCACCCCAATTGATAGGATGGCATCATTCTTGTTATCTATGTTGGTTTTATTCTTCTAACTAGCCAGTAGCACAGGCATAGCCTTTTGTTGAAAGAGGGGGAAGCATGGAGAACGAGATTTATGAGCATGAATAGCATGCATGCTGGTTTTCTATTTATCAGAGCTAATCTATACTTGTTATTGTGACCTTAAAGGACAGGCCATACTCACTCACTCAATGTTGATCCATGTTGAGTTCATTTTGTTTACCCACCTTTACCATTGATCTTTATATAGGCTTATCCACTTTTAATGGATCTACAGGTTTGCGATTTTGGCTTGTCTCGGTTGAAGCATAACACCTTTCTGTCATCCAAGTCCACGGCTGGAACGGTAATTCTTCATCAACCATGAAGTTCATCAATGTCATATGTCTTTTTAGATGTCTTATGTTAATTGCATTTGGTTTTTGTTTAAATGTCCATCTGTTCGGGTTCGTGGTCTTTACCTGTTTGATAAGGAAAATTGTGAGACTTTCTTTTGAGAAACTTGTAGGTTGTAGCTAAGACTATACTTAACCGTGGTTCCATCATATGGGACGAAAGCTTATAACAATACGAGATTGCTAGTAGCTTTCTATGATTGTTGAAAGCTTAATTATTCATCCTTTGAGCTTGGCTTGGCGCTATCTCTTGCTTTCCAATATGTCCATAGATGAAAGGAGCTTTCGGAGATATCTCAAATTTGCTCTTATATAAGTATTTAATCATTCCCAGAGTGAGACATAAACTTTTGGTTGGGCTTTCCCTTCTGCACTTTATCCTTGGATGCTGAGCTCAGATTTTAGGATTGTGTTTAAATGCTTGATGTCTGCTGTCAAGCTGCAAGATGACCTCCTTATGAATTTTTATTTGTAAAAGAGAGATCCTTGGATATTCTGGGAATGAACTTGGATGATAGTGTATATCTCAGTTGAAGGAGTCTATATGCTTGATATGCAACCTTCTTTGCATCTTGGTCTTCTTTCTTTAAGTAGTTCTATAAGTAACATGATGCTGAGGTCCTTGTTTTTACCATTTCAAGTTTTGTTTTTAATTGCAGCCAGAGTGGATGGCTCCTGAAGTCTTGAGAAATGAACCTTCGAATGAGAAGTAAGTTCCTATATTGGCTAGCCTGAGCAACTTGCAATCATTTTAAATCTTATACTGGTTCCCACTAACTGAAAGCACCTTTGTGCTTCTTCAGGTGTGATGTTTATAGCTTTGGTGTTATACTGTGGGAGTTAGCTACCTTATGTATGCCATGGAGTGGGATGAACCCAATGCAGGTTGTTGGCGCTGTTGGATTCCAAGATAGACGCCTTGACATACCGACGGATGTGGATCCAGCGGTTGCCCAAATAATAAATGATTGTTGGCAAAGGTAAGATGACTTTGCTAGTATAAAGTCAGAGAAATAAGTGCACATATCCACATGCATCGTGGTTAATATTTTGATTGAGCTATTTTAAGTGAGAAGGAAGTTTCATGTGACTCATTTTGGCTATCAAGTCACAAATATATGCCAAACTTATATTGTCGTAGCTTAGAGTAGAATACGAAATAAACCTCATGAGGATGGTTTTCCACTTTGTATTCTGGAGCTCCACTTATCGAGTATATCTTTCAAATGCTGCAATATTTTTCCTTCTTTTCAGGACATGTAGATGATGAATTTAAACATTTAGCTTAGACAATTGCATAGTTCTGATTGTTTCACGACCAGATTAATTTTTTTAAGAACTCCAATCATTCTAACACTTGTATTTTCATGCAGGGAACCAAACCTTCGTCCATCTTTTGCGCAGCTTTTGTCACCTCTTAGGAAGTTGCAACGGTTGGTTGTCCCCAGCAGTTAAGGTTATCTGGGAGAACCTGGAAGGGTGAGGAATGGCAAGACACAATTAACTTTTACAACTTGTGCGTGGTCTGGATAGTCACGGCACCGCTCGTGGAACTTATACATTCAACTGTAAACCAGAGATCTTGATTCCGTACCCAAGTAATTGAAAGGGGAAATTGCATTGACAGACTTAAACCTAAACTGGTTTGGCCTGCAATGCTGTTTCAGACTCCTAGGCCTTTGCGGAAAGCAGCAGAAGAGGCAAGCATGATAGGTGCACCTCAGTGACCCTAAAGTGGGAGCAATGCTGGCGCAGAGATGAGGTACAAATGTATCTTTTGGTTTTGTTTCAGATTTCTGATTTGTGGCAAATATCACAATTGTATACGTCCAATAGGTTTGTTATTACTGTGGACATAAAAGAACAGATGTTGCAAAAAAAAAAAGATCCAGAAATGGCTGCCCCATTGTTGATGATTCATCAATGTACTGTTCTTAAATCATGTACGTGTAAAACTACAGTGCAAATATTGGCCATAAACTCTTTCCCATAATCTAATTATGGAAATTTTTTGGTGTTCATGTAAGTGAGACTCGAAAGCTCTGGTTGCGTAGGTGAATCGGAAGTCCAGGCCCATAATTCTTTGAATGCTAAAATAGGTTTTTCCTCGATTCTTTACAAGCAATTCAAAATGGGTTGTCGTCCAACCATATCTCTGGGATAAATGTCCTATATTTTCACAAATTTGGGGTTTGAGGATCGGATGCAAGACTAACAACAATCGAGCTATTTCTAAAGAGGCAATAAAAAAGAAACGCGAGGAGGAAAAGAGCGATCTAAAGCAAGAATGATTTTTAGCCGAGGGGTGTTTGTTTTCGTGGAAAACTGATTGGAATGGAATGGCATTCAAGCAATTGAGGGTTTGTTTCACTGGAATGGACTCCATTCCATTCCATGCCCATTCCAAAACCTTCAATTCCAATCAAATGTTTCTGGGCAAATTGTGACTAGAAACATTTTCCTGCCAAGTTTTCCGGCCAACTTTTTTCCAGCATTGAATAACTTTTCAATGCTCTCTTATTCCATGTGGAGAACCCTAGCCTCTCCCGATCTTCCTCACCACTAGCCACCATGTTTTCTTTCTCACCACTTTCTAGCCAAGTGACCTGTAAAGCTATAATAACCATTTTATGTGTGAGGACCTGTCCCTCTATCCCCTTGGCTTGTCGTTGACCCCAGGGGCAATTTGGGAAATTGCGCCTTGGCGGTCGTTTCATACTGGGTGTGCACACACAGGCCTTGTTTGATGGTTGTGTTTGTTAGAAAGGTTAGGTGGGACCTAGTTTGGGAGTTTTGGGCTTGGGCCCGTTTTCCAGCCCAAGTTTGCACTCCTGGGCAGGGAGGATCGATCCTTTGGTCGTGGAGGATCGATCCTGCATGTGCCTGGAAGTCTCTGTCGGTGGCTTTCGAAGGACGGCCACCGCGGTGGCCGTCGCTTCCCCTGTCAGGGGAGGGGAGACTTTTGCTCCCCTCCTTCGCCTTTTCCCCGGCTTCGCCGGCTTTCCCCGGCCTTACCCCGCCCCCTTCCCCTGCTCTTTCCTCCTTCTTCCTTCTTCTTCCCCGCGAGAGCTCTGCTTCCCCTGTTTCCGACCGCCCCTTTTCCTCCTCCGTTCTCCCTCCTCCGGCCACCGTTCTCGGAGCTTGAAGGCTCGTTGGAACCGTGACGGCGTGAGGAAGATCCTTGGCTAGGCTTCATGGATCGAAGCTGCTCTGAGGAGGTAGGGATCCCACTCCAAACTCCGGCTAGCTTTGAAGGTTTAAAAATCCGGTTTTGTTTTCTTGTTTAATCTCCTTGTGGAGTTGTGGTTTCCCGGTTTTGAGGCCTTGAGTAGCCTCGTGGTACTCAGATCTACCAACCCACCAAGTTTGGTGAGGTTTGGTTGTGCTTTTCGGCGGTTTTCCGGCCGGGAGCACGCCGGAACCCATTTTTGGGTGATCGATCCTTCAGGGAGGAAGGATCGGTCTTCTGGTGTTGACTTGCTGCGCCCAGCACATGATCGATCTTCTTATGGGAGGAGATCGATCATGGGGCCTGGGTAAGCATGGTTACCCTTCGTCCCGAGAATGATCGATCTTCCTGGGAGGAAGGATCGATCTTCCCTGGTGCGACTGGAAGGGTGCCCTCTGTCACCAAAAAGATCGATCTTCCTGGGAGGAATGATCGATCTTCTTTGGCTCGACAGTGAGGGAAGCTCACTGTTGCTTGGATGATCGATCCTTCCCTTGGTGAGGATCGATCCTTCAGTAGCAGAGAGGGTTTTTAAGAGTTTTGCCCGCGGGGCTTCGCATGTAAGTGGGTTTTGACGGTTTTGCCCTTGGGGCTTCTGTGTTTTACATTATTGCTTATGTTTACTGCTTTGTGGGTAACTGAGGGAGTAATGAACCCTCGGGAATGCTTAGTGTAACTGGGCCATGGGTTATGCCCTTTTATCGCTTTATGGTGAACCGAAGGAAGTCATGATCCTCGGGAGTGTTTAGAATAAATGGGCCGAAGGTGTGTGCCTTTGCTGTGTTGCATGTTACCGCTTTATTTATATCCTGCCCTGCTCCTGTGCATTAGACATGCTAGGTCGGACTGGGTGGGGTTGACCCGTGGACTCCGGTGATCTAGGACTAAGCGTGGGATGCCGTTACCCCGGTAAGGGTGTCCTACAAGTATCGTCCGGCCCACCCTGTGTCAAGGACCGTCGGAGGTAGCCCAGTCCTTGAGCAGCGGCTATCGGAGGGACGTAGGTTGGACAGGAACCATGGGGGGGGGGAAGACGTCGATGGGATCAATGGCCTCCCTGGCTAGACTTAGTCTTGGGTCAGGAGTTAGGGGTCCTGTTGGCTCTGTGGCTTGGAGTACTGAGAGATGGTAGTCTTAACCTCGGTCGTTCCGCCAAGTGTGGAGATCCCGCTTGGGGAAGGGTGTCCTACCAGTAGCGTTATGTCCACCATGTGTCAGGGATTGTCGGAGTTGCCCACCCCTGAGCAGTGGTTGTCGGAGGGGCGTACTTGGGACAGGAATCCTTCGGGTTAGTGACGGGATTTATGGGGTCCTTGGCAAGCCTCAGTACTTGGCCTCAGGGTTGGTTCGTTGGGTTTGCCTTCTTAGCGGGAGTGGTAGAGTAGGACCCTGCTGAGCTGTTGCTCATTCGTACCTGGACTGTGTGTTTGCAGGTGCGGGTCCCCGTTCTCCTCCGGTGCTTCCCCGTCGGCCGTCTCGTGGCAGCGTGCCGGATCCTGACCATGTCTGAGGGTCAGGATGGGTTCATTTGTGCGTTCGCGGGGACCCCGGTGGGTGGTGTAGCTTCTTCTTGGGGACTGTTGATCCCTTGTAACTTGTTGTACTAGAACCCTGTTAACTCTTTTATTACCGTTTTGTAATAAATGTTAATAGCTATTGTTTAGTCCTCTGCTTCCGCTTGTGCCTGTTGGCAGCTGTTTCCGCCAGCTGGCCGTAGTCTCAACTGTTTCCGCCAGTTGAGGCTGTAGTAGTAGGTTTTCCCCCTCGCGGTCCCGGCCCTGGTGCGCTCTGCGGGTCGGGGCGCGACATTATGGCTTTTATCTATTTGTTTCGTTGTTTACTTATTTGAACTGTGCTTTTTGAACAGGTCACCTCTTCCTAAATATGTGATTACCCCCACACGTTGATGGCTATCCAATGCTTTCAGACCCTTTTATGTTCAACAAGTCAATTGAGACTCATGGATTCAATAAATCTGCTTCGCTGGATCACAAAACCTTCTGTTTCTTCAATTTTCTTTTGTTTTTGTAAACTTCCACTATGACGTTAAAGAGTCAGAGGCTTTTTAATTATTTTCTATTTAAATTAGATGGTCAGGAATTCTGTTTTGTTATCTTTGTTTTTATTTCCATCTTTTTTGAGGTTTTAGTTTAGATGAATCTCACTCCTGCCCTCATTTTTTTACATGTCAATTTGACTATGGACTTCAGAAATTCTGTCTTATACCGTACCAACATGTTAGTAACTTCCTGCCTTAAACTTCAAGATCCTAACAAATTTTAAACCAATTAGTCTTCAAAGGTTTGTGACACCTCTAGATGCGTCTGAGGCATTCCCTTAATCTCTGAACTTAATTTGTTTCATAGATTGCAAGATTTACTAAATAACATATACAAGTAACTTTTATGGTTTGGTATGTCGCAGTCGGTGCTCAATTACACCATCATGACAATGTGAATGTGCTCATTTACCTAATTAGTCTTTCTCTGACAAGCTTCTAATTAATGTGCTCATTAAATTTGAATATGCTAGTCATCGGGAGATTGTTTTGAAATCGGTTTGTCATGAATGAATTGATCTCGAAGGTAGCATTTTTGCATGAGATATGGCTATTTGAACCACAAGCCAATGTAAAGCATGATTTGATATGCTAAATAGGGGTGCGAATTTTTTACATGATCTCAATGTAATCATGTGTTGACTGAAATTATAGGATTTGGATGTTTAACATATTTAATGTAAAACGCCGTTTGTAGATCATGAAGACTTTGGGATATAAAATGACGTGAGAACTATTACTTAAAATAGTACGTTCAGTTACCTTGAATGAGAATCGATAATCCCACTCTACAAAAACAACAAACTCCTCACGTCATCGAGCCTCTAGCATAGAATTTCTTAAAGCATGGGTCCATCATAAATAGGTGTTGGTTATATAAACAAATAAGTTTTCCAAAGACCGTGTAAGGGGCATGGGTCCATCATAAATAGGTGTTGCATATCTTTTTCTGTGGATTTCTGTTTCTGGAATCACAAAAACCCTCATTTGATCTTTGTTCCTGAAAGAAGAAAGCATAATAAAAAGAAAAAAAAAGAATAAAGTATTGGAAAAGAAACAGCTCGGAGAGGTGGAAAAATTGCTGCAAATTACTAGGAAAGAATAACATGTATTGTTGTCCGTTTTTGAGAGCACCGTGTCCAACCGTGCCAGGGGCACGGGTAAACACTAGTCATCATTATATGGAGAGATAGTTATAAGTTAACCTTTGGTTGTCCTAGATGGTGTCCTACGTGGCAGGAATTATCCTAGGTGGAGCCTACGTGGAGGGGGAGTTAGTGGGAGAGGTGGGAAGTTAATGAGGGGAGAAAGAGGGTGGGGAGAGTGAATGGTTACCCTAGGTGGTAGGAGGGCAAACTAGTATACATATAGAGAGACGTATAGCGATTCTAAAAAATATATTGTACACATGGCGTGGCAACATTAGTTTGGGTGGGAGCCGATCCCATATGCGATTGACTACAAATCATTTTTCAAAATATATTGGAATTCTGGACACGTCCCATTCGACTTGGATTTTTACCAACACTATTATATACATTTCTCAAGACCTATGGAAATTCTAAACACGTGGCGGCCATCGGGGCCATCGGGTTGATCACTGCTGTTCTTTATTAGTCTCCTTCAAGCCTCTTTCTTTGGATTGGACTTTGGGATAGCGACTTCCGATTGCTTTCGAGCAGAGTGGAACTGAGAGAACCCCCAAAGCAGGCAGCAACGAGCTCCCCCGATCAGCGGATACCATCATGGCCGCCTCCTCGTCTTCTCCTTCATCTTCATCTCCTCCTCCTCCTCCTCCTCCTCCGCCGCCCGTCCAGAACAAGAGCTTCCTCCGTCGGATAGTCCCCGTCCTCATCGTCGCCAACATAGCCGTAGCAGGTCCGTCTCCTCTCAATTCCCTCTTTCTCGTTTGCTTCTATCCACTCCTCCTTTTCTTTTATCTTTTCTGCCGCTTGATTTGGGTTTGATGCGTGGCCCATCAAGGTCGATTTCCATGGAAACTAATTAGCTCCGCACGTTGTGGACTGTTCTCATTGCGATCGATGCCTCGTGCTAACTTTTTGTTTGAGTTAATGGAACAAAGTGTAAAAGCTCTAATCTTTACTAGCTGGTGGACATTTCTTGATGCTGTTGCTATGACGACGTATTGTAGATATTTCGAGAAGCCTTGCTCATTGCCACGCCCTGTTCTTGAATCTTGTCTTGAGATTGCTCTTATCTTTTGCACCCTCGATCCATGGCGGTTCTGTGATTTCTGTTTGTGTTGCTAGATGTGATTTTGTTTGGTTTTGGCTCGTTTCTTATGGGGATTCCTGAGTTTCGAGAATAGTTTCTAGTGGTTTAATCTTTAAGGTGAGGGGTTGTTGTTATTGAGACTGAGGGTCCTCGGATAAAGTAAAAGTTATGCGAGCATTAAATGTAGTTATATAAGATTGTGGATAAAGCTTTTGGATGCATAAATGGGGTTTATGCATACTTATCCTCAATCCAAATGGCCCCTGAATGTATAGTACTTGAGATCCATTATTGGATGACATTCTACTTCTTTTGACGAACACAGCCTCGAGTGAGATTATGTCTAGGTTTGAGGTACTACATAGGAATTATCTACCTTGGAATTCTGGGGATAAGGATATTAAGGTTCGAAAAGAAGTCAACGTTTGGTAAGAGTTGTATAGGGTTTGATATTTTGATCTCACTATGGCAGTTAATTCAATTAGTGGGAGCTTGTTTCCCTAATCCAGCATGATTTTACATTCTTGATAAACTTCCCCTTGGATGGGAATTCTACTAAAGTTTACATATCCTTCTTGAATCTGGGTTGGAGACCACACAATTTGTCCTTGCAACCTATGGGTTTTCAGTGCTGTTGCTGCTAATTCGTCCTGCTGGAGTGGAAGATAGTGCCTTTGAAAAGATATTTCCATCGTCAAAAAGGTTGCATGGCATATTGATTTCTACTGAGAAAGTAACACGAGTCTGCCAACTCAGTAGATTGACATCTCACATCTGATTCAAAAGAAATGCTGCCAAATGACCATGCTGGTTCTTCTGGATGCGTAGGTCTGACCTAAAAGATTGAGTTGCTGAAAGCATGGACATCCATGATGCTCATCCATAAATTTGGCACAATCTACGATTGTCTATATATCAATTTAAGGTTTCTTTGTCACAAACCAATGTGGGAGCATGATATGATTCAACAATGCATTTTTTGTTCTGCTTTCTTTAATGCTGGTTTTTGTGAACTTTGGTGCGTTGATGCATATGAGGTCTTCATTATTGTCTTATGTGATACATTGAGCCAAAGCCACCTTATTGGTGGCCAAACTCCTGTTGGTTTCTCCCCGAGTTTGTTTAGGAAGTTGACATAGATCCATCATGTACCTTCATGCATTTACAACAGAATCAATAGCATTAAAAAACAGTTTAAAAGTAGGGAACTATGTGGATTACCTTTATATTTGACTTGTTTCATTTTATTGGACCACAAGGGTGGAAATTTCAGGGAAGATGTGATATAGGGTCTTAAGATATGTGTTTTCTTTGAACCCTGTTGGGTTGTGCGGAGCATGTAAACTCAGAGGTCACCTATTTGCAGTATGCTAGAGAATGTAGGCATCTTCTGTCAAGGAATATAAAATTGCAGTAATTCAGATCTTTACTGCTATTTTTGGCATAATATTGGAAATAAGGGAAGTTATTTTTTTTTTTTAATGAATTTGCGGTTACCCTGGATATAGAAAGGGGTGGGCTAGTGCTCTATGAATGTAAAAGTGCAGGCATTGATTCAATTGCAGAGAAGTTCATGAAGAATGAATACATCATTCGGCGGTTCTGAAAAATTGCACAATGTAAAGGGAGAAACAGCTCCAGGATCTCCTAAATGCTAGAATTCGGCGTCTCCAACTAACTATTCCTTCTTTTATGCAGCGTACGTGCTTGTGAGAACTTCAATGAAACCAAAAGAGGAAAAGAGCGAGGAAGCCAAGGCAAAGGGTTCTTCATCCGTGAGCACAGAAGCTCCTGTTGAAAACACCATACCAACTCCTGCAGCTCTAAAGGTATTGCCACCCATCCCAGAAGACGAGCAGCGTGAACTCTTCAAGTGGATTTTGGAGGAGAAGAGGAAAACCAAGCCCGCCAATAAGTTGGAGAAAAAGAAAATTGACGACGAGAAGGCTCTGCTCAAAGAGTTTATCCGAGCGAAATCTATCCCAACCCTATAGCGTGTGTCCCATCTTTTTTGTCATTCGGGTTTGCAACCATGAACTCTAATTTATTTGATTGCCGGTGAGGTTTCAGCATTATAAGTTGGGTCATTGTCAATTAATCCGGTGAATTCATTGCATACTAACTACTGTCTGGTTTGATTTTGGAATGTGCTTTATTAAGAACAGATCATGCGTAAACCTTGTTTACTTTCTATGGGTGGTGCTAAACTTGGTCATCTCCTTGTTCCGTTCGCCATTTCGCATTCAGAAACACAAACTACCTTTGGTTTATCTCTCAATTAGGATCCGTTTGGATTGAGTATAGAATAAGATTGTACGGTGGATAAAGTAAAAGTCATGTATATATTAAAGATAATTATATAGGATTTAGAAGAAAATATTTGAATGAATAAATGAGTTTTATATATGTTTTTCGTCAATCCAAACAAATGGCCCATTAATGTTTTGCATCCTATACAACTTTTTTGTTTCATGGTTATTGCCGACATTCTCCGGTCCACCGTGATTGTGTGTGTGTGAGAGAGAGAGAGAGAGAGAGAGGTCTCGCCAGCACGACTTGCAGAGGGGGTAGGGTTTGATGGGTGAGTGCGTCCAAAAGAGTGTAGCTTTCAGAAGAGCTGCAAATCTTTTTTAGGCTCACCTCTCTCCAGCTGCAATACTCTCTTCCCCCATTCTTCATCATCTTCTCTCCCTCCCTGCTCTCTCTCTCTATCTCTTCAGAAGGACCACAAACCTCTTGACTCTTTCCTGCATTGATTAGCATGCATCTCGATGCATATCAAATGGGTATCTCTGTGCCCCCACCATACGGGCGTTCGAACAAAAATGGCTGCTGCCTGAATTGTGACTCAAAAACTAGATACGTATGCACATTCCTGAGCATACAAACTATCTTAATGATCTCCTTCATAACAAGAGTATTTTTAAGTACAGGTACATCAATCAATAATCTAGCCAGAGTCTGAACTTTTGTCATCCATTATGGTCAATGGATATCCCAAGTAATAGATCTCATTATCTACAGTACCCAATGATGAAACCACTGTATGCATGGTAACTAAGAAAGAAAGAAATAAGATGGTTGTATACTGTGGTAACTACAAGAGATAACTACAAAGCACATTAATAGTAGTAGAAGTACTTTTTAACACAGAGAAGAGAGCCTACTTTTGAGATTGAGTGGAGTCACGAGCAGCCCTTTGGCTTATGCGAATGGATGCATGTGGCTTATGTACAAGATTTCTCGATCTCCTACATAAAAAAGAAGAAAGACAGGGAACATCAAACAGCTGACATACTTTCCGTTTTTTGACTGCAAATGGATGGTAAAAATCTATGATCAGATTACGTGGCATCTCTCTCTCTCTCTCTATCTCTCTCTCTCTCTGTGTCTGTCTGCCCCGAGCATTTATTGCCCTTTGGCGAGACACACTCTCTCTCTAGACAGAGAAGGAGAGATTGCCTTCATGCAGACCTATCTCCTGGTTGTACCTCTACCTAGTAGATCCACCAGAGGATAGGGTTCTTGGTATCCCTGAAGCTTAATGCTTGTTCGTGTCATTTTTCATCTTTACCCTTATTTTTATGCTAGTTATGTGGTATCTCTATCAAGTCACAAGCGCGCGCCACACTGTTCTGTTTCCTTATAAAAGAGATCCATATATGTTATGGTACCTGTAAACCCTACTCTATTCTCTTCCTATCTATCTATCTATCTATCTCCACATCTCTTGGGTCTTCCCCTGTGAGGAAGTACCAGTTTGTTAGTGCTCTGCTCTCTCACACTGTTCCTCTATATATCTTTTCTAATTATGACTCCAACATATCTGAGCCAGTTCTCTTCGTTCCATCCCGGTGAAGAAGAAGCTCAGGATCAAGGCCACCTCTATGTTGGCACTGATCCGAGTGCTAATACTTCTTCGTTGGTGTGCTCCTCCTTTCTTGGAATCCAACAGCAACTCCATGAACTAAATGATACACACGATCATCATCATTATCATCATCAAGAACTACAACAGCAGAAGCAACAACAGGTAAGGAATCAATGCATTACTGAATATTTTATACATAAATCATTCTCTTATCCTGCTTATAATTTCTTACGATCAAGTGTTTCCTTTCATGATGCATGTAGCCAAATGAATTCACGCCAATTGGAGGAGGAAGCAATCAAACAGAAACTTTTACCGAGCGATCTTTCTGTGATCCGCTTCATGGAGGGGAGCACTCGCATGGCTCGGCTACATGGAAGTCTTCAAAGATAAGGTTGATGCGCAGGATGATTGGATCGGATCAAGCTATCATGAGTAACAAACCAAGAAGAAGAAGAACACAAGTGGTCCAAGAACACCCTAATCAAGATACCAACGTGAAGGATCATGACAGTGGTATCATTCGGGTCTGCTCCGATTGTAACACAACAAAGACCCCTCTGTGGAGGAGCGGTCCTCGTGGCCCCAAGGTATGATCATCTCTGATCAACTCCAACAATATCTAAAAATTTAGCTATTGATAATTTTTTAGCTAATTGAGCTTGTAAATCATGGTGCAGTCGCTATGCAATGCTTGTGGAATAAGGCAGAGGAAGGCGAGAAGAGCCATGGCGGCTGCGGCGGCTGTAAGCGCCGGAATGATCCGTGCTGACGCACCTACTAAGAGGAAAACCGAGAAGAAGGCTGATGGGCATCTTCATGTCCTTCCTTACAAGAAGAGATGCAATATGATCACCACCGGGAACAAGCTTTCTGTTGATGAGGGGCCAGTAAAAGTGACTAGTAATTCAGCCTTTCGCCCGGTTTTCCCCCAGGATGAGAAGGATGCAGCCATCCTGTTGATGGCTCTATCTTGTGGCCTCATTAGCAGTTGATCATGAGCAGTATTTTAATTATTTTTCTCTTCTATCCCTCCTTTTTTTTTCTTTTTTTTTAGCTTCATTTTTTGTTTCTGTTTTTTTAGTTTGTTGTAGGATGAGCGTTGAGCTTTAGTGTGTGATTGTGTGTGTGTGTGTGTATGAGAGAGAGAGAGAGAGAGAGAGAGAGAGAGAGAGAGAGAGAGAGAGAGAGAGAGAGAGGATCAGAGAGAGTAAGAAAAATAAGAAGGTGCATGCAGCTAGTAATGGCATAATAAATCAAGTTTGGCTTTTTTTTCATGACATTTTGCTCAAGGTGCAATTTTTCTATCTTCTAACTTGAGCAATTTATATAGTTCTTCCAAGTAGCTATAATGAATAAGAATTCAAGTTTTCCATTTACTTGTTGTCAGTCTGTTTGATATGTTGAATTACACGCTTATGTGTAGAAGAGATTGGTAATGGAAATGGCTACCTTCATGCTTAATATTATGTGTAAATCATCTGCTTAAACGAACTCTAATGTGTGTTCTTAATTTTTGGAGTAGCAGAATGAGGATCACATCTGAGTTTTAGGAAACCACCATATTTCACTAGAGTTGGTGTTGGGAAACATTTAATCAAAGGTTCGGACTGATGGAATTAGGACTCGATTTCGGATCCTCGATATCTATTTTCATATATACCAAGGTATGCAGTCAATCGTCCCGAAACTTAAAACTGATAGGAAGAGATGCATTTGATCATTCGAAATATATTCCAGCACAAATTATATAGATTTCTGCAGACAAGTATGCTATATGCAATCATAAGAATGCCAGGCTGATAGAATGCTTTGCCCATGAGCATCTAGTGGCCTGCATTCATCGGTTTGATGCTACCGATTAATTAATTAAAACCTGCTTCAATTCTTTTCACGCATGACGAAGAGATCTTTCTGCTTAACATTAGTATTGTTTCGAGAATCGATCTGTTGAGACTAAAAGGAAACCAAATAGGCAAATACCAAGCTTGTGATACTAAAGCTAGTGCTAGCATCAAAGATAGCTGAGAAGTAATACAAGAGGCACAACAGATAACACTGATATAATATCTGGCAAGTTCCTTTCACTCATCGTGGCCCCTCAAATGAAGAGTGCCTGTCAGCCAAGAACACAAATCCTACATGTAGATGATGAATTCTTGGTATCAGCAGGGACACGATGTATGTTAGTCGCGGCGATCTCCTGGAAGTGAAGATTTATCACTATGTGGAGTTTGCAACACCATACAAGCAAGATTTGATTCATTTCACTATCAGATTCCCTGAAACTAGTACTAGTTTTATCTCATGATACAGAATATTTTAGCAGGTTTAATTTGAACACAGATGTAGATATCTATATGGAGTTCGATTTTTCTTATCAGAAGTGTATGGCTAGCAAAGGGGTGCCAGAAAAGGATGACAATCTTTGGGTGTTGGCAGTCTCATGCGTGCTGCTGCTGCCCCCCAACAAAGACAAGCTCATGCCACCATCACCCTTGTCTGCATTGCTTTGCTTACCATAGGGCTAGAAAAAACAAGGATCATGTCCAGCGAGGATTTTACACTGGCCATTATTCTCTCTCTTTCTCTCTCTCAAATTGCCATGCAGTGTTAAATTTGAGATTTTGGTTCATAATGAGCTTTGGTATGTTAGTGAAATGGAGAGAGTCACCAGATCATCTTATCCTCAAGGATCATGCTCCAAAACAAAGCTTGACTGGTTTCAGACCATGTTGAAGCAATTCTGAATTAGAGAGATTTTTATGAGCTTGTTTTCAAGGTTCCATTTGATGTACACTGGTGGATCTCCTGATTTCAGTTCAGATCAAGATTTCTACTCCAATCAACCAACCTCTCATTTAACTTGTATGGTATGACAGCTTGGGTGTCCTGTGAAGGACTGAGTTGAGTTCGATGGTTGGTACCATCTCTCACCCCCAGCCAGTACTCTTTAGCACCCTAGCCGTGCTTAACTATTAATAATAATAATAATAATTCTACTCCAATCAACGTGCTTAACTATTAATAATAATAATAATAATAATAATAATTCTACTCCAATCAACATCCTGATGTATACTGCAAAACAACATCACCACACATGTCTTCTTTCCCTGGTCCAAACTGGAATGACATCCATGAGAAAATTTCAGCGAGGCATAGTTCTCAAACACTATGCACTATATGCTCCAAAGAAAAGAGTTTCCAAATCGATATATCCTCACTATATAGTCCAAACATATTTCAACTTTCAGGCTAAAATTCTAGTTATAATATACACCAGCTATTATAGTTAAACATACAAAAAGAGTATGTAAAACAGAGGAAAAATCTTCTCAGGTTGGAACGTGGTCTTGTATGCCAACAGATCTTATAACAAACTGTGAAATAGATTTTATACATACAATGGTGTTCAATATAATTTAGGAAACATATTTACATTTTCCCAAGAGCAAGTGAAACCTACGGAGATGATGGGGTCCTCAGAGGTTTCCTTACCTTCCATGAATCTAAGAATACATGTGATACTATTTACTCTGTCATCTGCGATGATCTTTGATCCCTTCTATGTACAAAGTTGTAGGGTACTGCATGTCGATCATAGCTCACACAGAGATCTAGGACAAATCGGGATCTCCACAGAATGCATCCGGCTCAAATGACCTTGCAGCGGCATCATTGTAAACACCTGCTATAGCTCTTTCTTTATAATCTTCTGATGAATTCCTTGGATTCTCAATGCTGATTAAGACAAGAACACACAAGACCAAACAAATTGCGAGACCAACTAAAGTGAGCTTCACTCTTTTTAGCACAGGCTTTACCTGAAGCACAGGAAAGAAAAAATTACAGCAGTAAGGTGACGGAAAGTTTAAAGAGAAGAGATAAGCTACTGAGATTTGTCATCCAATACAAAGCCTTAGGATAGACAAGCACAAACCCTAAAGTTCAGCATGAGATAACAAGTTTGACTTGCAATAGATATGAGATAAACATCACGCTCACTATCGTTACTTGACGTGTATGGGGCTAGGAAGCCTGCCACTTGTTGAACAAATAGGCTTCTCAAGCATTACAGATAGTAGGCTAAACAGGTATACTTAGGATCTAACGATACCCCTTCTCAGCTTCTTTGAATACTGAAACATTAACTGTGAACTTCTAAGGGTCCGTTTGGGCGTGTGTTCCTGCTTCCCAAACACACTTTTTTTTGAACCGAACGCAGTCGCGTTCACAAAAATCTCGTTTGGGAATAATAACAGACTGATGGGGACCACGCCAAAACTGCGTTAGAGACAGCAGTTTATAGGTGCTTCCATTTGGCCGCACCTTGGTGTTGGATTTGAGAATATCTCACGAATTAGAAGAAAGGAGATCAAACACGTCAAGAAATGACTGGCTAAACGCTTCTTCACATTCCTAAAACATTACATTATCCATACCACGGTTACATATATATAGGTTCCAAAAGATACGTTACTATTCACTAAAGGATGCAACCCTTTATGAATATACACCTAATGGAAAACACCTTATCACTTAAAATAACTTCTCCCATAGTACAGAACTCATGCATGCACTACACATGCATCCCATGCATGAATCGGTTACTAACATATCCCCCCTTAAACTATTCATGCACACTAACACCCAACATAGATCTCATCTGTTTGAAGTGCTCAGGGGAGAGAGGCTTCATAAATATATCTGTGACTTGTTCTTCTGAACATCAATAGACTAACTCAACTTCATTCTTCTTGAATAATCGCCATCCTCAAAAAACCGCGATATTGACGCGCGGTCAATCTCTTCTTTGGCTTTGAACTTGCAGTGTCGTCTAGCTCACCTTCCGTCGATATCGAATTAGAATAGCCATCTTTTTCCTTTGCTTCGGCAAACAACAGAGTTTGTTCATTCACTTGACCAGACTCTACTGAGTCACTTTGATCTTTGTCCCAACATTCATAACTATAATGCCCAAAAATTTTGCAATTATAGCATTGAATGTTTGACTTGGAGTGATTGCGACCTCTAAACTTCCTTCTTTGATTGTTGAGATTATTGCGACCTCTTCGATGACGCTCTTCAACGCTATCATCTAGACTTTATTCTTCTTCTTGGTTTCTGCCTTTCTGATCTCTCATCTTCAACCTTGATTCAAGAATCTGCTCGGTAGCATCGACTTCAATCTTCCTCTGCAACCTCTGTCCATGAATCTGGAGAGAACCTAACAATTGATCAATGGATAATACTTCAATATCCTTTGATTCTTCAATGGCGACGACGATGTGCTCAAATTTCGACGTCAGGGAGCGAAGGATCTTTTATACAACTCGAACATCTTCAAGTTGTTCTCCATTTCTCTTTAATTGGTTTACAATTACCAATATTCGAGAGAAATAATCCGAGATACCCTCGGTCTCCATCATATGAATGGTTTCGAACTCCGACTACAACATTTGTAAGCGAATCCGCTTGACCCGTTCTTCTCCTTTGAATATGGTGGCGAGTGTATCCCATGCTTCCTTTGAAGAAGTTGCTTCGGCGATCTTCTCAAAGGTCGACTCGTCCACGCCTTGATACACCAAAACAATGCTTTCTTGTCTTTGTTTTTTTTTTAGCTTCCTTCACTGTATCTCTTTGAGCCTGGGTAAACGATGCCTCCTCTTGTGTCGTCGGCTTGCTGAAACCTCCATCGATGACTTCTCATAGATCTTGGGATCCAAATAGTGCTTTCATTTGAATGCACCAATTGTCATAACCATCCTTCATAAGCCTTGGAATTTGAGGATGAACTAAATTATACGCCATCTTCAATGGAACCTTAGCTCTGGATACCACTTTGTTGGATTTGAGAATATCTCACGAATTAGAAGAAAGGAGATCAAGCACGTCAAGAGATGACCGGCTAAACACTTCTTCACATTCATAAAACATTACATTATCCATACCACGGTTACATATATATATAGGTTCCAAAAGATACGTTACTATTCACTAAAGGATGCAACCCTTTATGAATAGACACCTAATGGAAAACACAAGTTCACTTAAAATAACTTCTCCCATAGCACTGAACTCATGCATGCACTACACATGCATCCCATGCATGAATCGATTACTAACACTTGGTTGCGGCATAACAAACACAGAAACTAAATAACAAACTAATATTTTACATTGTACATTTGAAAATAAGCGCACACCCAAACAACAAATTACATGAACACAATTTTCTACCACAATTATTAGTGTGTCATACCAAACAATTTTTAAGTCATTATTGCACCGCACCTCACCACAGTTTACAAACACACCACACCTCACCACGGTCATAAAAAACACAACGCACGGCCAAACGGAGCCTAAAAGATGTATATCATGACATAAATGCACAAATTCACACATAGCAGGACTGCCATGCACAAACTCACACATAACATGCCTGTCATGCACAAACTCACACATAACATGCCTGTCATGCACAAACTCACACATAACATGACTGACTGAGTAAAGCCAAAAGATTTCAGAGGCGTTTGGTTGGTGGAATCACGTGATGCATGGGATCGTAGGAAGCATCAGATGGTGTATGCATCGGGCATCAGATGCACGTGTTTAGTTGTCTTTTGGATCAGCCGATGCACTTTGATCCTATATATATATAATGTTTACAACATTATATGAATTATATATATAACATTATATGAATAATATATATTATACTAGTGGGCCTCCGTGCCACCTGGCACGGTAATCACCCACCTCTTAACTTCCATGTTAACTTCCTTGTTAAACACCCACCCCTCAACCCCCTCCTCCACTAACCCCTACTAACTTCCATGTTAACTTCCCTCTCATCCCCATTAACCACCTCCCCCACTAACTTCCCCCTCCACGTAGGAGGCACGTAGGCTCCACATAGGGTTAAGCCTGCCATGTAGGATCCATGTAGGACAACCAAAGGTTATTTTATAACCATGCTCCTATATAAGAATGATATATTAAAATATATTCAATAAAGTTATGTAAACATTAAAATTATGTGAACATTATTTTAATCTCAAAAAAATCATTATGTTATTTTAATCCCAATAATATATATATAATTCATATAATGTTCACATAATGATGCAATATATATAATATTCTAATATATATTAAAATTTAACTTTATTGCATCATTATGTGAACATTATATGAATTATATATATATATATATAGACACACACACAATAGAGATTAAAATAATATAATGACTTTATTGAGATTAAAATAATATAATGACTTTATTGAGATTAAAAATAATGTTCATATAATTTTAATATTTACCTAAGTTTATTAAATATATTTTAATATATTCACGGGGTGTATAGAAAATGCATCACAAATGGATGCATCGCGTGAAACAGCCATTTTTGACCATTTTAGCCTCAAAACGCATCATACAATACATGCATCAGTTGATACATGGGTCAACCAAACATGAGATTATAGGCTCAGGGTGCCTGATTCACTGAACTAAACAGTCCCTTTATATCTCAGGCTAAAAGAGAACAAAACTCACAGAGAAAGATCCCAGAAGACGGTCACGGGCTAGAACTTCTGGTGTCTTCACCCATATCTGCCAAGAACAAAGAATTATCACGCAATATGTTAGATCACATGAATCATAGATGCATCAATCATGTCAAGACTAGTCAATATGGAATCCTAGAACATACACGCATCTGATTTATTGGACGCAATGCTTATTGCTTAAACAACTCGTCGATAAGGATTGACTACAGCTTTTCTAAAACTTGCACGCATCCTGAATCATTGGACATTAACAGCTATTGTTTCAACGATAAGGATTGACTACAGATACTGTTAAGGGAAGACCACAAATCACAAAAAAAAATGAAAATGGTAGCTCTTATCTTCTGCAAAAGAGTTTTATAGAGCATAGAAAATATTGGCACCTACATTTCTCCATGATTCATAGCAGTTAAAGAATAGAATAAGGTATAGTTTAGAAACAGAGAGTATTGAAACCCCTTTTGACCTATATGAGGCAGAATTGTCATGTCCTTGATCAAACCTAAACATGAAGGCAGATGAAACGCAAGAACACATACTGGTTTGAACACAGCTCCTAAAGCTTGTTCTTGAAAGCATTACACAATTGAATTCAAGAATTCCAATATAAAGATATATTTATAATAAGGAAATAAAACATAGGCGAAAAAAGATCGCACCTGCCCATCGTACCATCCAGTCTCCTCATCTGCCATGGATCAAAACAACTAAATCACCTCCAAATTCCATTAGATCTATGTCTAGATGCTAAAAAGATTGTAGCTTGGTGATTACACTCGACGGTGGCACTGAGGAGGCGATTGCCTACGTAGGCCCATCCGAGGTACATCCTGAGGACAGCAAGGTTGAGGGCGAGGAGCCCGGCGGAGACGGAGCCCAGGGCACATCGGAGGACTTCGGAGCCGGGGTCACCGCCAGGGGCGAAGCACGAGACGGGGAAGCCGACGAAGAGGCCGAAGGAGGCGCCGGTGATGGTGAGGCTGGAAATGTACCGCCCAATCCCGGCCGCAGCCCACGAGAAGGGAAGCGAGGTGGAGAGGGCCTGGTACTCGTTCACCGGCAGCTGATCTGCCGGCACTGGGCACTCCGTCTCCGGCGTGCTGCCGTTCCTAGACGAGGAGATATGAGAGACTCGGAACCGCCGGCGGCTGGTACCGAGGTCAGGTATTCTAGGGTTAGGGTTAGAGTTGGGATTCGGACGGAGGAGGAGGAGAGAGGAGAGAGATGCCGCCATGGGATTGGATTGTAGTACTAAAAATCCTTTCTTTATTTTTCTAGAAATCCGGTAACCCGTGGCTTAGGCCGGTCCGCGGGGCATCACATCCGGAGATCCAGGTGGAGACCTTTTCTGGAACTCGGCGGCGGGTCCCAGCCTCCCCAGTGTATTATTCCAAACAAGGACAGGTTCATGCACCTTCCTCGCTTTTCTCATGGATTGCTCCTGCAAATCGCTTATCCCACCCCTGACACCCACCATTTACTATTATACCCCTGACCTTCTTTGTGTTCATCGTGTGTTTTTTTTTATTTTTTTTTATTTTTTTCAGTTTTGTTTAATCCCTCTCCCTTGGTATGCGAGTTTCTTTTTTTTCCCCTTTTTTTTCAGTTTTGTTTAATTTTTATTTAGTTTTGTTTTTTATTATTAGCTTTGTTTATTTTTTTAATCAGTTTTATTTATTATTTCTCAGAGAAAGGGATAGGTCCTTTGTTTTGGAATAAATTCGGCAATCAGACCGGACATAAGAATTTTCGGGTATTTTATCCATTTTGGAGAAAAAAATCCAAAATACTCTTTCCAAAACACATCTTCATATTTCAATTTATTAAAACATCAAATTATAAGAATTTCAAATCTTAAAAATTCAAAATTCAAAATTGTAAAAAAATTCAAATTTTAAATCATAAAATTTTCAAAATTTCAAATTTCAAATCATAGAAAATTTGAAATTTCAAATCATAAAAATTTCAAAATTTAAAATTGTAAAAATCTTAAATTTCAAATTTCATTTGATTTGAATGTTAGAAGTTGCTTACTCACTTGCCATTAAAGACTACTCCAGTTCCAAACTAAAAGCGTTGAGAAATAGCTATTGCTCATGTTGGCAATCACTTCGTGCAAGTTTTCTTACATTCTCATTAACCTATAGCATCCATTCCAACGTGGTGGTGACAACATTCATCGTACGAAGCTAAAGGATGGGCCGTTTGTTATACGACACATGTTCATTTGTGGTACGAAAAAATTGGTACAACACTAAGCGCAATGGGAGCCGAATTTGGAGACAATATTGATTAGAATTTGTATTTTTATATAGTTTTGTGTATCTTTTTTTTTTTGTATTTTTCCATGAACATGACTAAATCAATATTGGTTTAAGAGACTTTTCACAAAACATAATGCATTTTTTTAACTGTTAGTATTTTTGTTATTTTCATGTATATATACTTTTTATTTTGATCCATATTTTTATATTTATTTAAAGTTTTACAAATAATGACTCCCAAAATCTACAACTAAAAAATAAACAAAAGATTACAAACATATAATAAAAAAACTGTTTATCTAGAAAGAAAAATAAAACTGATAAAAAAAAGAAATAAAATTGATAAAAAAAACGAATAAATAAAAATGATTAAACAAAAACAAAACTACTGAGAAAAAAATAAACAAAATATAAAAAAAAAACACAAAATTGAGAAAAAAAGAAGAAAGAAACCGGGGGGGGGGAGGAAGGGAAAAGAAGAGGGGCGGGGGGCATAAGGGGGAAAAGAAGGGGGTGTCAGAGTGGGGGCGGTGTCAAGGGGTGGCCCGGGTGGGAGAAGCAGCCCTCATGGCTGCTCCCAAGTCAAGTCCCAAACTTTGAACACCGAAGACCCTCGAAATCCGCATCCCTCTCGTCCTCTTTTATTAGTCCAAAGACCTGGCAGTGTTTGCAGAGATGCAGGTTGGGAGATCCCATCCTTTTGGAGAGAACTCGTTCGTCTACCAGAGGTCAGTATCATGCTTGCATCTTGTTCTTAGTTTCTTGGTTTCTTGATTTGTTGTTGCTCGATTGTGTGGGTTTCTTGATTTAGGGCAAGCATTTGATGTTCTTGTTTTTCCTGGCTCCTTAACCAAGATTGAAACGTGTGCTGATAGTGCTGTGAATTTGAGACTAGTTAGTGATAACAGAGGAAAGTTTATATGGCACAAAACTATGCTAGATTTTTATTGGACATATACATGGATGTTGATTCTTTACTCGATGTTTCCTTTTCTCTCGGCGACACGAATCATATGACGTTTTCTATTTTGGAATGCATCATATGTGAGTGGGATGGTGTTGACATTGTTTTTTATGAAACCAAATTGTTTCATTTCTTGTTCTTGATCACCAATCAACATTAATAAGCAAGAGAGCAATATCCATAGTTCAAGCTGAGTGCATATGGAAAAGGCTACTTCTTGTTTCTCTTGTGGATACTGTTAATTAAAGTCACCATAATTGCAAATGCTTAAGCTTTGGAGGTTTACCACAATCAGGATTACTTATTTGAAGGCATGATCTTTATGTGCTCCTTGTTTCAGTTTTGAACAGGAGTTCCTTGAATCTGAAAAGAAGGTCCAGAAGGATATAGCCTCACGTGATCATGCTCAGAAGTTCAGATAAAATTAGATGCGCCCAAAAGAAGAAACAGTTTCTATGATGGAACTCGAAGCTGTGGTTGATGGCAGACATGCTAGCAGTAATCAGCAAATGCATAACAATTTATGGCCTCTTGATGAAGTGGATCCAAAAAATGCACGGTTTCCTTGTTGCATTGTTTGGACTCCTCTTCCAGTTATCTCATGGTTGGTTCCATATATTGGCCATCTTGGTATCTGCCGGGAGGATGGGACGGTCCTCGATTTTGCTGGTTCAAATTTTGTGAGCACTGATAATTTCACATTCGGGGCAGTTGCTAGATATCTCCAATTAGACAGGGAAAAGGTATATGTCCAGTTATCTTCAGCCAGGATTTATCTCATCTACTATTCCATTACTTAGCAAATCTAATTCATGGTTATAAAATTGTTCTTTAACCTCTAACTTTCTTGACTGTATCTTCTCTTTCTTCACTACCTGCTACTATGTAATTGTTTGGCCCTTAAATCTGGTTTTTTATATTCTCAAAAGCAAAAGATAAGAAAAGAACCTACTAAAAAACAGATATTGCCAATCACAAATTCAGCTTCGAAGCCAAATTACCCTTGCATTCTCTCTCTCCCTCTCTTACACTTAATTTGATTTTTTTCCTTACTGCATTTGTTCTTTGGCTTGGGTTGTAGATTCATTCCGCGTGGAATTATTTGGAACAATTGGAGCTTGAAATTTTTAAGATCAAAGTGTCCTTTTAGGTAGAGTTTGCGTAAGAAAATGATGAACAGTACCTGTAACTTCTCTTTAACAAACTTCTATTGAAAAATCTTTATTCCTTCCTCATATAAATATGCAGAGTGTATTTTTTCTATACTTGGCATTTGTTGATATTTAATCTTTGATGGATACGCTGGCAGTGTTGCTTTCCACACAATCTAGCAAGTCACACTTGCGAGCAAGCATACAAGCATGTGGAGCGAGGAACAGCAATCTCATGGGATGATGCACTATACTCGGGCATGCATCATTTCCAGCGTAAGTCCTACAACCTCTTCACATGCAACTGCCACTCATTTGTAGCCAACTGCCTCAACCGGCTTTGCTATGACAAATCTCTGGGTTGGAACGTCGTCAACTTAGCAGGCTTGATCATGTGGAAGGGGAAATGGGTGGATAGCATGTCAGTTCTCAGATCATTTTCCCCTTTCGCTGTTGTGCTTTGCATCGGGATCTTGATGGCTGGTTGGCCGTTCCTCATTGGGCTGGCGGCATTCTCATTTCTTCTCATGGGGTGGTTTCTTCTTGGAACATACCTGCCAAAGAAGCTGATAGAATAACTGGTTTTTTTTGTTGACGGGAGTGAGAACCAAGCCGTTCTCATTACTTTCCGATCTCAAGCATTGCTACTTTGTTCTTCAGATTCTAGCGCCGATCAAGATTTGGTAGGGAAAGTTTGCTTAGGCCTTGTGGAAGTTGCTGGCATGTTTGTGTACTCTTTCAATGCTGGCTTCTGTCCTGGTAATTGTGGTGGCTTTTCTGTATCTTAGAATGTGGAGAAGGAAGTTTATTTTGATACTTCGATGGAGGAAAGCTAAATTTAATGTCTCCAAGCCTCCTCTATCTGAAGGAAACAAGTGAGCTTCTTTTAATGGGCATGTGACTACCTGAATCTGAATGCCCATTGCAGTTTGCTCATGGGTTGTTTCAGATCTTTGTAACCTCCCAAATATAATATAACATGATCCATCTCTTTGCTCAAAGTGATTAGCTTTATACATACATGCATTTTAAGTTGTTTACGAAACTTATCTCAAGTGTTTGGTGTCGTAATGGCTGACCCCATAATATACAGGATCAAAGTTTGATGGTGATTAGTAAAAATTGTTGATGTGAAAGCTAGCATTAAATCAAAGAGAGACCATCGAAACCATATGCTAGCTTTTGTACCGATCTTATCAACTTCTGAACGTTGCAACAAACCTTGATCACAAGCATATGCTCCCCTTTTTGTAGCCATCTGGAATCTAAATGCAACCCGGTCTCAAACGGGTCCCACCCGACACACGCAGCCACAAATCAATTAAGTCCAATATCCACTATCCGATGCTGAAGCCTGGAGTATAGAGAAGAAAGAAAACCGAGCTGTCCTCTCATTTATTGTAAGATATTTCTCAGGCTGAACAATGCCAGGCATCATCCGAGTCTCAGGTATGATCTCTTGTGGCTCTTTTTTCTTGAATCATTGTATGTTTAAGGGCAAACCCAACTTGTTTTTGACTAGCTTTGGTTCAATCCATGCAGTTCTGGACTTGATGGATCTCCCCTCACAGTTCAATATGTTCTCTTTGAAAGGTGGCCATTTTGCCTCCAATCTTTCAGAGAACCTTTCTGGTGTTGAATTGTTATTTATACTATCTTCATAACTGCATGGGTTGGGTTGTTACTGTTTTCTTTCTTTTCTGGGTGCAGTTGCCATGGGGAAGATGGAGTTCAAAACCATGGGCAAGGGGGAATTCTCATTGTGAGTTTTTGCTACATTTTCAGATGTTTGGTCCCTTTCATTTCGCCATCCAGACTACATGATGAAGTTCTCTTTGTTACCTACAATCGTGGTATAAGCATATATCTCAAGCTAACCCTCAGGAGGAAATTTAAAGGGATGAATAGCTTATATGCACAATTGCATTGTAGTCTCACTTCTCGCTTTCTCTTTCTCTTTGATAGGAAGTTTGCTTTCTGTTATGTATATTTATTCAACCAAGTCTGCACTGCAATGCATCAATGAAGCTTGATCAAAGAATTAATTTTAGCACGAGTGTTAGGTGGGTTTCTATTCGCTTCCATCTCGAGAACTAGAGCAAAGATAGATTGTGGTAATAACAAGAAGATTGAACCATGTGGGTGCAGCCCGGTGACGTCTCTCCGAGAGAACCTGCTCGTGATGTTGTATGATGTGGATGGGAATGAGATATCAAGAAGAGGTATATAAACCTTTTAAATGATTTTATGCGTTCTTTTTTAATTTTATAGTCACTGATGATCACAAATTCATATTGCTAGCAGAATTTGCCACCATATCTGTGGTGGAAAGAGGATTATGGGATGATATGCTTCCTCTTGAAGGCAGGGGTCAGATTCATATCAGGCTGCAGTTCTCACTTAGTGAAGAAGAACGCACACGAATCCGTAAAGTGGTATCATTGGTATCATTTTCTTGTATTTTTTAACTTGGCCAGGATACAGTATTGCATATATAAGAGCCGGTTTTTTATTTTTTAATCACTTGTAGAGGGAGTCTGCAGTTAAAAGGAAACATAGTGAGCTGCTTAAAGATGGCCCTAAGGCTTCTCCTCTTTCAGGTAACAATGCAAAGTTTCTTTGGTTTCTTCTTTTGTGGCATATATGGACTGTGAGAGTTGCCATTGCTTTATGTTGGACAGGGAAAACAATATGGGCATCGACACCATACCAGGTGACTGAAGTTATAACAGAAAGGACACTTACAGAGCAGTTGGATCAAACAGACCCAGTTAAGGATTCCTTCTCATTTCAACCTCTATTTCATTTTCTAACTTGAAATAAGCTTCTCAAGATATGGAGGTTCGATCTGCTTAAAATATAAATGCCTCGAATTATATATTATACAAGGTGACCTATCTCTTACATTTTTGTGCTATCAAGATATATAACTCTCATTAAAGGTCGCATGATATTTCTCATCAACTTAAAGTAGCTTTACACTTGTAGTTGAATGTGTTATTTGTTTGTAGTTCTCACCCTTATAAACTTGGTTGAAGTGCAGGGTTTGGAATCTCACTTTGGTTCAATAACAAAAGCAATTGAAAGCAAATTCGACATTGAAACCTCTTTGAAAAGATCATCATCAGAAGAAAATGTATCAGCAAAAGAAGAAGTTTTTCAAACCATAGAAAAATCATTTTCCGCAGAGTTACTGTCCGAAATCGACTCGCCTCCAGAACTTTCTAGACAAACTTCTATAAAGAAGCAAGATGAGAAGCAGAATTTGGATACTGCTAACAGGTGGGGAATTGTGCGGAAGTACAACCCATTTTGGGACCTCAAAAGTATCCAGAGTTTCCAGCATCTAGAGGATGCTACAATAATGGATTATGGAACATCACGTGCAGAATCTCAGCCTCCTGCGATTTCAGAGAGTAGCAAGAGCATAAGCATGGTTATAAAACCAAATAAGGGTAAACTTGTGAGCAGTGGGTTTATATCTGCAAAAGAGTCAGGTCGAAAAGAAAATTCCCAAACAGTCGAGATGAGGAAAGGTCGTTTTATCATGTCTATGCAAGAGGAACTCAGGACAAACAAAGAGGAGATAAAGTTGCACAAATTCCCAAAATGGTGTTTTAGCTCAAATCTAGATACCGCACAAAGAAGATCAGATCAAACGCCCAATGAAGAACTGGAAGCCACTAGTAGCAGATGCAATTCATGTGATGAGACAAACCCCAATGAAGGTATTACAAACAAGAACAATGCAACCATTGAAAAAAGTGCCAACATTCTCCAGCCTCTCAATGACAGTAACTTCAGAGGCTTTAATGAAGAAGATGCAAAAAATAAAGAGGATGCTGCTGATGTTCATAGTCAGGGAACAAGCCAACAAGGCTCTGCTCCCTGTGCAGCTACAGATAACAGCTACCATGCATGTCGGTTCGTTTCAGATGATCAAATTGATTCCACAGCTTCAGCTGAAAAAGTGGAACTATTGGTATATTCTTACAATGAAAGATGTCCTTATGAAATTCTTGGCAGTTGGAGACAGCAGCATCTATGTATTACCACTGGGAGTAAACAATTAAGGAAACTTATGGAACACTGCAATTATTGGGGACAATCTTACTCAATAGAGACACTTTTGGAGGCTGCTGACAATGTTCGTATTTATTTTGCGTCAATTCTTGCTCTTATTTTTCATAGTTTTTAATCACTTTTGTGGTAATTAATGCCAGATTACTTTGTTTTTTTCCTGCAAAACACATTCTCATTAGCTTATCTCATTTGTATGTGTTTGCTTTTATTATATAGCAATGACAGTTAAGGAACTACATTACAAGAAGCATGAGAGTTATACTGAGATAAAACTAGTTTTTCATCCTAGACAAGGTGGTGATGCTTTTCTACTTTAAACTTTGGATAGTGTCTCTAGCACTGGAATAATGTTGCTAAACTTCTTGCATTTAAACATTTAATTGTTGGATGTGATGTTCATGTCCCTCATTATTCGTGTGAACATAACAGGAATATCTGGAATCCAGCATTTTGAATTGTAATGTCGAAAGCCTCACATTCATTGATTACTTGTACCCCTAATGCGATCTCTTAATCTACTCAATGCAACAGAAAAGGTTGAAAGACTATATTTCCATTGAAATGAATGCCAACGAGGACATTTCTTGTAGATCTCAAGAGCAACAGAGCAAAAACTCTAAAGCACTCAGAAAATTGAATGGTGAGCTGATTGAACAGGTGATTCCTTCTCCTTTTCTCCAGATTTTGGGTGTGGCATTTATTTTTATTTAATTGGGATTTGTTTATTATTTCTGTACTTAAGTTGATTAAATATGAAAATATAGGTGGAGTTCTTGGAACTGGAATGGGATTTGTTTATTATTTCTGTACTTAAAGTTGATTAAATATGAAAATATAGGTGGAGTTCTTGGAACTGGAACATTTAGGACATTTATTTTTCAGGATTTCATTAACTCCTTATGCTGGCTCTGAGTTGTTTTATGGACAACTGTACATAGTAAGGCTGGAAAGTTTATTCAACTTGGTCAAACGTTGCTTTTGTATGGTACATATTGATGAGTGTTGGTGGAAAAATTGGTAATGTTAGTACACCGACCTGACAACTAGTTTTCAGAATATTGTTGGGAGTGCCTCTATTGAGTATCATTGCTTTGACAAATTGACAGCAATACTATATCGTTCCATTAAGCTATGCAGTGACTAATTGGAGATAACTAAAGTTATTCAGGGCACTGATGGTTTAGTGACACCTATTCTAACGAGCTTCTTAGAAGTTTAGTACTGAGCAACAGGAGACAGGATTTGAAGTTATCTTGAGTGGAGAAATGCACTTCTTAATATTGGTGAAGGTAGACTAAAAGAGCTGGCTCTGATTGTGGGCGGTCGTTTCATACGACTTTTTTTATGTGCTTTCTATCAATCATGAATGGTGGCCGTCGTACATGATGATCTGGGTTGTTTTAAACTTTGGAGGACTATCGATACTGGAGGTGCTGCTGTTTCAAGAAAGGGCAAAGAGAAAACCTTAATGTGACAAGCTTTTTATTACCAGTATCAGGTTGCATTATGCCAAATTTTCCTATCCTAATCTTTTATGCACTCTAATGCTGTTCCCATGATGTATTTGTTCCTTTATATCTCATGCACTCTACATGCATAGCTCACTTCTGTTTAATCAATTACATTCGCTTCTGTATTTTTCAAGGCACAAGGATCCAAAAACCTCTGCTCATCAATGATTCACTGATGAAATGCCGATCTTTTACAGTTAGTGCAGATTGCTATCGTAGTTGTAACTTGTGGGTCACTTCTATTCAACACTAGGCCAAGAAACCCCAGGTTCGTACTAAATCTTGCATGCCTGTCATCTATGCGGTTGAGCATATATATTTGACTAGTTTTGGTAGTTAGAGGATTAAGGCTGTAATAGATTATTCTATATATGCTCATGCAAGTCTCCTTTAAATTGGGGTAGAGCCTGAGGCAGCAAAGTACCTTGCCTTATGATCATATCTATCATGCCAGGAGTAAGCTTAAGTTGTTGATCGAAAGGGGAGCACATCCATTCCTGAGTTTGTCCTAATTCCCTGCAGATAAAATACTTAAGTGCTCTAAATTCTAGTCTGTAGGAACTTTGGATCCTTCAATTGCCAAGCAGTAGTGCATGCCATTGATATTTCCCAAGTAAATAAGCCCATCAAAACATTAGCAAACATTTTGTTTCGCCAAGTACGTTCATTCTTATTGTCGGCTAACTCCACTTGTTTTAACCAGATGAGCTGAATAGAGAGATTATCCACTCTCCAGTGATAGCTATGAACTGGCTTCTGCGCACTTAAAGAGATCAGAAACAGCAAATGCTTCAAGTTTCTGCAACAGAGCTAACTTCTTCTGGTTTCTCCGACGAGAGAGATTCAAACCTGATTGCAACTGGCGCTAGGCAGGCTTATTCAAGCAATTTTGCTTCGAATACTTCATTAAAAATGTACTTCACAAAAACTTACAAAATATTTCGAAATGTACGTCTTCTCTCTTGATGTGAATGAATTCTGAGGATGAAATCAGGTTACCTCTTTGAAGTTTGAGGTCCTTCATTTCATGTATGCCATAATCACAGGTGTATGAGCCATTTTCTTTCCTCCCTGACTTCATTGAAAAGTAAATGAGGCATCTCATTTGAATGCCCATAATCATATCTTTTATATAGATGTGCTTATGTTAATAATAAAAATATCAGATCTTATTGCTGGCATAGAGCGAGCGTATAATGTGGAGAAAGATATAAAATTGTTTGATCGTTTATATTTCGCACACTATTACTCATGGGACCTTGATTTGGGTACAAAGGTAAGGGCATGGCATATGTCCTTCAATCGATAGATGTCTATCGATTGATTCACATGGAGCATCGATAGAAAACTATCGATGGATTGAATCAACCAATCGGTAGACATCCACCGATTGAATGTATTAATAATCTAATCGATATAACACTACCAATCGGTTGTTCTAATCCATTGGTAATTCTAATCCATGGATTAGATGGATTAATTTTCTTTAACCACGCGGCTATGTGCACATATCTTTATCCTTGTTCATGGCCACAGGTCCTCCCCGGACGGCAATTAATTTTCTTTAAAAAAAATGGGAGGAAAAATATAGAAAAATTCGTCACAAGCATGTGGTATGTACTGGTCCTACTTTTTTAATCCATCAATTGGAAGAACTCGTTCTTAATTGGTTCAAATTTTCATGGGATGGGTTTAGGACTCTAAAGTTGAGATCCGATAGCCCGTTTTAGTCTGACCCGAATCCGACCCGTTGAAGGCCCACTACCCACGTACTCCGCCTTTATATCGCACGCGCGTGGCTGCGCCCCTATCCCCCCTCTGCTGCATCTCTGTTCTCCCGCTCTAGGGTTTCTCTCCCTCTCTCCGCTTCTCTCGCTCTCCTCTCTCTCTCTAAGCGGCGCTAGGCGGCGGCGGCGCTCGGCGAAGATGAGTAGCAAGAAGGAGCAAGAGAGCTTCAACCTATCTGATCTTGGTTCGGCCCTACCCAACGCCGCCGGTCTTCTCTCCCTCCCTCTCCCCCTCTCTCTCCCACTGGTTATATATCATCGTAGTTGTAATATCTCTGTACATACGTGCTTATGGATCGGTGTGTTTGGGATCTTTAGGGCTCAGCGCGGAGGATAGGGCTGGTCTCGTCAGTGCTCTCAAGGTTGGGCTCGAATCGCGTCTTTTCTTTCTCTTTCTCTTGGTGTTTTTCTTTAGTGATTGAATGTTGAAGGGGTGTTTGGTTGGATCGCAGAACAAGCTTCAGAGCCTTGCGGGACAGCATTCGGATGTGCTGGATAGCCTCTCGCCTAATGTTAGGAAGCGTGTCGACTTCCTTCGAGAGATACAGGTATATTAGTCATACCCTGCTTGTGTAAGTTGCTTTTTTGACTATTTTTGGTGACCTTTTTGCTAGTGTTTATGCCGCTTTCCTTCTGTGGTAGGATATGCGCGTTTGAATTTTTCAGATTATATGGTCTTTCCTACTATCGTTTTTGGTTTGTGGTGGGCATTGAAGAATCTTAGTTGTCGTTGACAATAGAGTAATTGACTTAGTGATGAAGAGAGAAGGGTTAAATTATTGATTATTTGCATGGACGTCTATTTTGAAGTTTTCACCAGTCCATTTTGTGGTTTGAATTCAACTGATTGTAGTTTCAAGATATTGGGTGCATTGCTGCTTGTTAACTTTAAATTCCTATTGAATTAGTAAAGCTTCTTACATATTAATGGGGGAAAAAACTCTTATAGGTTCTGCCACAGGTCGTGCATAAGTTTTAATCTTCAAGTCTGATTAATTAAGCTAGTATTGTATATATTTGTGCTCTTATATGTTTTTTCGCAAGTGGTTTGCTTGTATTTTTCTTTACTGCAATGATATCTGAATGTTCTTGTTTTAGAAGGCAACAACCTGTACTAGGATTTGTAGTTTTCATTACTAAAAGTTAGTTTTGGTTGCTTGTAATTCTTTGAGTTCCTTGTTCGTGTGTTGATCAAATAATCTAGAAAAGCATTACTTTTCATCAACCTGCTAGTTCCATCATATTCATCGTCATCTATATCTCCATCTTTACCAACTTGAAATAGATTGATCAAAAAAATAAATAATTATTAACGTATCATGTCTTTGTCAGATAGTTCTTTCACAGTATTTAAATTCATATTTTTGACCTCTTTTAATCAGATCATGCACTTGTACTTAAATGTACAATTATTTGCGGAGGAGTAAATTGATGTTCTTCTGTTCTCGTCTGATTTTGATGTTTACCATTGTTTTGTTGTGGTTTCTTAATAGGCTGCGTTTTCAGAATTAGTTCTTTGAAGATTGTGGTGGCAAATTTCTAGGACAGCACCTTTCTTTTAATTTCATATCTGTTGGAGCTATGCCCTCATCCTTTCGGAGTAATACAATAGTCTCTTATGCTGTTGAAGAACATTAGTTAGCTTCATCAAACTAATAAGTATTCAAAGAAATTTTAGTCATATTCACATCAAATTTTAATAGAACTAACTTTTTGTTTTTTTAGATCCATATAATACAATAGGGTACTTTCTGATGGTTTCTTATCTTCTAGAGCCAACATGATGAGCTTGAGGCAAAATTTTTTGAGGAAAGAGCGGCACTAGAAGCAAAGTACCAGAAGCTTTATGAACCTTTATACGTCAAGGTGAATTTATTATGATTGCTTTGATTGAAACTATGGACCATTTTATCCAACTGCAATTGGTTTGGTAGGAATGCATCCTCATGTAATATATTATTCAGTAGTGTACAAGGATGTGCCATTGCTCTGTTATATCTAATTGCTATGACCAATTCTCCAGTACTATTACATTACTTGGCCCATTTGTTCTACATTTCTTTAAAGTATAAGATGTCTAGTGATGAAAATGGGCCTGACAAACTCGTGATTCCCTATAACAATGGTGGAACCAGTTATTGGATAGAGGCAATTCAACTTTTAGTGCTTTAACCAGTTATTGGATAGAGGCAATTCAACTTTTTGATTCAAAGTGTTGTTTTGACCAAAGCTTGGTCATACCATCTCTTTTCTCGGCTGATTTTTGCGTAGCCATTTGTTCTTGCTTCATGCGCTTAAGGTGGGATGATGTATTGGGATACCGGGCCAAATGATGACTATTTTTAGCCTTGATTTGTGCGACTCTTTTACTGAACTGATGCATTTAAGTTATCCAGCGTTATGAAGTTGTCAATGGTGTGGTTGATGTGGAAGGTGTTGCAAGTGAACCTGCACAAGAGACCCCTGGAGTGGATAAAGCCACTGAAGGTTTGTGGTATATTTTCCATTATTATACTGAAAGATTGAAGTAATATAGTTTTGGATGCTTAGGTTTTTTTTTGTTGTCTCAGAGAAAGGAGTGCCTGACTTTTGGCTGACTGCAATGAAAACCAACGAAGTACTGACCGAGGAGGTTTGAGCACTACACGAATCCATTGAGCCCTTCTTTAGGTATGTGTATTGTGTTTTTGTAGCTCGCTGAAGTTGGCTTTGTATGTTTCAGATTCAGGAACGTGATGAAGGTGCTTTGAAGTTTCTGAAAGATATCAAGTGGTGCAGGATTGATAATCCAAAGGGTTTCAAGCTTGAATTTTTCTTTGATGAGAATCCTTATTTCAAAAATTCAGTACTGACAAAGACGTACCACATGATTGATGATGATGAGCCAATTCTAGAGAAAGCTATCGGGTAAGTTTGTAGTTTGTTAATTACCAGGTAGTCTTTCTTTGTCTTCTAAATTCTGTTTTTTGGTGGTTAGTTACTGACTGTTTGTTCTTGGTCTTCATATAGGACTGAAATTGAATGGCATCCAGGGAAGTGTTTGACTCAGAAAATTCTGAAAAAGAAGCCAAGAAAGGGATCAAAGAACACGAAGCCTATCACTAAAACCGAAGACTGTGAGAGTTTTTTCAACTTCTTTAATCCCCCACAAGTTCCTGAGGATGATGAAGACATTGATGAAGATACAGTATGTTATCTTTATTATTTGCTTTGCTGGAGGATGACTAAACAGGATATTAATGTAGGTAATCTTTGTTCTCGATATTCTGTTGACAGGCTGAGCAGCTACAGAATCAAATGGAGCAAGATTATGATATTGGGTGAGCATATTGTCTAGTTTTGTTTGGGATATTGGTCAACTCATGTCTTCATACATGAAGTTTGTTTAAATTGACAAAATGTTTCCTGTATTATGAAATAACTAGGTGGGCCCCCTGCCACTTGGCAGGGTAACCATCAAGTTAATGGATGTTTCGGTTATAAAAACCGAATTTGATTAATGAATTAGTATGGGTATTATATAAGGTTGATTGTATTAGATTAATATACTATAACTATAGAATAGATATAACTGTATGAATTAAATCAATCTTATAAGAGGTGGTTATGCATAACCGTTTTTGCTCCTTATAAGGTTGATGAAAGGATGCCTTAATACTGCTTTGATCACTCTGAAAGGATACATGCGTATGCATTTAGTTTTTCGAGAAGTGTTTTGGTCTTCTCTTAGAGCTATCATGTCTGGGTTTCCCACAAACACCAGTGCTTCAGTGTTTTTCTTTATGCCCTTGATTTGTTTTGCTTTGGCTTTATAGGTCAACTATCCGAGACAAGATTATTCCCCATGCTGTTTCGTGGTTTACGGGAGAGGCCGTTGAGGCAGAGGATTTTGATAACTTAGATGAGGAGGATGATGAGGATGATGATGGGGAAGAAGATGAGGATGAGGAAGAGGACGAGGATGATGAAGAAGAAGAAGATGATGAAGACGATGAAGAAGAGGAGAAACCCAAGACCAAGAAGAAAGTATGTGTGCTTACCTCTAGAACTTTCACATGTTAGTATCCAAGATTCCTCCCCTGCTTTAAATAGTGGTACTGATTTTGGCTTGTTTTTTTCTTGATTTATTCTGAACAGGTAACAAGCGCTCAGAAGGTACATTGATTTTATAATATCTGCCCAAAACTATCCCTAATATTTGTCATCTAAAACTAAATTGGAAGTAGTTTTCTTTCGGACGTTTAGACCAACTTATTCCCTTGAGTTGTAACATTATGTTTGCAAAATTGCAGAAGAGTGGAGGTGCTCCTGCTGGGGATGGTCAGCCAGTGGATCGGCCAGCAGAGTGCAAGCAGCAGTAGATTGTTATTGGGGTGGGGTGGGGGGGGGGGGGGGATTTTTATTAGTCTCTATTGTGTAAGGTTTGGGATCTGCTTGGGTATGTGCTGTTCTGTCCTGACTTGCTGGTGCTTTACTTCCAACATATCAGAGGAATAGGAATCGGTCTAGAGTTTTGGTGGTACCCCTCTGCAAACTAATTATCATATGTATCATTGTTTTGCCCCTATATTCATATTTCTTGTTTGATAAAACCTTGGTATCATTTGGAATGCATCATAATTTCAGAATATGCACACAAACTTTGCCAGCAGGGCATTCATCTTAGTGTTAGTCCAGATGATCTAAGCCGGATGCCTGAAACAGATCGGAAAAGATTTAGTGGTTTGATGTGGGATTCTTGAATGATTCGCGAGATGGCTAGGATTCTCTAGGTTTATCCTCTTAAGAACTTCTATTGAACCCCAAAGTATGCGAGGCTTGCAGATTCTTCGGATGTTTCCATCCTCACCTCTTTATCAGGTCGTTCTCTTTTAGCTTGGTAATGGATGGGAATCCAATCAAATGCTAAGCGGCCTGCATATACTACTATATTTGATTCCCATGAGCTAGCTTCATGAGATTAGATAAGGCAATATAAGCTGTGGGGACCAAACGCCGCTAAGAGAGAAAATATCTATAGCGGCGCGCAGCAAACGCAGCTAAAAGAGTGATCTTCTACAGCGGCGCGCATAAGACGCCGCTGAAAGAGGAGATGGAATCAAGCCACCTCAAGGGCTGCATTTCTTATATCGGGACGGTCTTCTTGAGACGAAGAATGTCGCGATAATTGCAAGGCTTTTTGCAATCGCAATCATTAGAGATCGAGAAGAGAAAAGAGTGACGACGATGGCAAACAAATAGCCTGTCTCTCTGATAAAGTTGGGCATGTTCTCCCAGGCGAGAGTTGGACATGGTTCCGTGATCGATGAATGTATGATACAACCAAATTTCTTGTATTACATCGGTTCAGTTGATCTTATTACTGGTGCGCTGATCTCTCATATGTTTTATAGCGCCATGCAGTTAATTATTTGAAGAAAATGCGTATACAGCCAGCAGGGTTTATAAGGACCCATAAAGGTCAGCAACTCAAGCATGGGAAATATAACCTGCTTCTTCATTCTCGTGTGCTTTTGATTGTATTCTGTAACATGAATTCAAAAGAATTTAACAGATGTTATTCTATAATGGTTCAAAAGAACACAAATATTATTCTATTCTTGGATATGAAAACCTTGTATATCCTTCTTCAACATCGCAATCTGACTTCTTTTTAATGTTTGGATAATTTCATAAACTCACGCCAAGCACTTGAACATTTATTCTACAGTGTTCAAATCCAGAACAAACTGCCAACACCCTATCAAGTCGTTTTAAGCTTATTGCCACTGTATTTAACATAGTACAATCTATTTAAATCAAGGATGATTTCAGCAGTTATAAGAGAAATATGACTAATGACCTTTTGCTTCTTAGCCATAAGTGATGCTGGAATTCTTTTATTTAGTCCAGAGGTAGTCTACATATCTCCTGAAGCATCGCCCTTCTTAAACCTGCTGTAAATGAATGCCAAGTCAGAACCAGTCTTTAGATTACGGTCAAAATGAAAAAAACATGATAGGAACTTATCATGCTCATTCACCATTTATGCACGCTATGAATCACACTCATGATGCTATATAAATGATTTCATAAGGCCATTGCTGAACGGCCTCAGAAGGACAGACTAGCCAATGCTTTGTCAAAGTACATGTGGATACATGCAAGTCATGATCTATGATCTACTTTTTTATTTTGGGCATACCTGACTGGATGTTATGAAGTCCACAACGACTGCAGCTAATTCAGCTTGATGTGCAGTATAACAATGGTTGGCACCTTCAATTATGTGAAGTTTGTGGTTAGGTATGCACTTGGAAATCTCGAAGGCATCTTCCACTGGTATAATTTCGTCTTCTGAACCATGGACTGTCAAAACCCTGCACACAGGCCGAAGCAAAAGTGAAGATAACAAAGGTAAAGAAAAGAAATTCCACGTGGCTAGATAAAACACCCTCAAGTGCTAGCTTGTGAGGCACACAACAGCCATTTTAGGGCACATTAGAATGCAAAAATGTTAATCAGACAATGACTTGTGGCTGCTATGAGGAAAGATGAGGAACAGCCTTTTCTTATAATTGACCTAGACAGAGAATAACATAAATAGAACTTTAGACATATATCCAATGCACAAATATAACATTCTTTTTGCATGAGTGGATGAGTAATAATTCTCGTGTATTAAAACAGTGTGATATAATTTATTGACCCATAAGCTTCAAAAAAGTTTAGCTATGAAAAATTTGTTCCCTAAGCAATATATAAACGCTGCAAATATCATGAGGATGTATCTCCACCTGCATTCTTTGTCAATGGAAAGACATGCTGCACGCATATCTGTATTCAGCCTCTCCTTCAAACTATCTTCAGTTACCCGATATTCAAATTCACCTAATTAAAATTGAAGGATTAATCACCCAGAAAATTTCCAGAAAGCAAAGAATTTTCAACCCCAGATGTGGTTATCACGAGACCAATTTGTTATGGTCTTGTGACGATGGGCTTGATATTTTGCATGACCTTTGTAATTATTACTTAGCCATTTGGCTGATCTCATCAAAAAAAAAAAAAAAACTACATATCAAGCGCCATATGACAGAGGAGAAACATTACCTGCTTTATTGTTCACATTGATATAGCCATCTTTCTTGATTCTGTCCATATATTCCTCTCCTATGCGTTCTATTATCCCTTTTTCTAAGGTGAAACGACCAGAAAGATTGACAACCATGTGGACATCATGATAAATGGAAGCATATAAAAGCACCACGTCTCCTCCTGCAAAAAAACTCTTATCAGACAATGCAAGGAATAACAAAAAGTATGAATTTTTGGATGCCGATATGATTTAATACCTTGACAGGAAAGCATAAAATTAATTCAACTAAGTATCTTTCTGGATCCTGCACATACTAAATTCAGTATATTGGAAAATCACATACTATCCTAGAGATAGTAGAGAAAACATAATTGTGTGACTGTAAAGCTTGTTAATCTCATGGAAGAGACAATCAACAATCTTTTACATCTATACAGAGTTTGGGCACTTCCAAAGACAGACAACATATTGGACAAGATTGTCGATCGCAACAAACACAATCAACATTGAGGTGAAGTACTGGTCAGCTCAAACCTCAGAAAGAAGGTTTAGTTAGCTCCAAAGAAGATTGGCTAACTCATCAGTTTGCAGTGATTATATATATCTATATATGTTTTTTCAGTTTGGAATATCCTTTAGACTATCTTTAAACCTGTGACGGCAGAGTTGGCCTGCAGGATCAATCAACAAAAACTCGAATTTATGCATGCGAGATGAAGGAATCATATTTCAACGTCCCCCCAGGGTAATGATGTCCTATGATTTGTTTCATTATCTTTATAGGCTTTAAGCCATAGTTGAGACCATGAACAAAGTGAAATAATGTCAAGACATGACAAAGTGAAATATGTGAAATAGCATGCCTACCTTTACTGTGCCCAACTATAGCACCTACTTCCCGATTCCTTCCAGATAGATCCAAAAATACAGCATGCAAATCATCAGCCTCTCTCCGATAGTTGCCATATTCAAACAAGCCTTCACTTTCCCTGGAAGGCAAAAGCTAATCAACATGCGGTCAACATAGAAACATAGTCTACCTTTGCAACTGTGGACATTGGTTATTGAAAGTCGTAGCAAATCCACTGTAGCAAGCAAGCTAGGAAATCATAATTGTGGCATACAGTTTTATCTCTATTTGAGTGCGGGTTTCCATCGCATGAAGGATCACCCATCATGCCAACAAATGGGTTTTCTTGAGGCCTTCAGAAGAAAATCTTTGCTAGTCTAGATCCTAGACTATGCAGACCATGAAGTTATATTGTATGGCAATGCCTACATGTTTAAGACCGAAAAGATAACAAGATAACAAGATAACAGATTGCTTGCATTATAAATGGCCTCAGATCAGTGAATAACCAAATAATATACTGTAAATTATCCCACCAACCAGTAAGTTTTTTTGTTGGTTTGCACATGCAGAGACCAATGAAACATACATAACCACCAATAGAGAACACTAGAATAATGCCAAATCATGGAGAACTCACCCATTGCCTGCAAAATCAAAGCGGAAGGCACTAATTCCGTGAGATGTTAATGCAGCAGCAAGGTTGCGCATGGTTTTATCTTCCTGAAATTGACATAATCAAAAGGCTTTTCAGTAGTTCATAAACAATCGCTTGATCCTACACAAGGGTTGATGCGTAGCAAGTGGTCCAGCAGGTAAAAGGGAATTAGCATTATCCAAACATTGAAGTATAGCTCCATGAAGCAATCATCCATGGCTCCACAAAAATCCACCGTCAAATCTCTACTTACCTTTCAACATTGCAACACCGAACTCTACAGAATCATCAGTCCCAGAAGTAGCCCAATGATAATACACCAGACGACTTTCAATTCTTGGGGCACTATTTCTTTACTAGCTCAATGATCAGAATCCGTTCCAAAAAAGACTAATGAATTTAATTTGTCATCTTATTTGAGGAAGACTCACAGAATTCCAATACATTTTATATCTAGGAGCCCCAGTCTACATAGTCGACCAAAGGCATCTTGATGATATCTAAATCAGAATGCTGATTTAATGGACTCATATTATCATACCATCAACACAAAACACATGAATGGTAAGCTAACATAGGAAAAAGATCGACCTTTGAGGATCGAAATCCATGGCACAAGACGACAATCTTCCTGGAACCAGTATCGTGAAGAACTCCGACAAGCTTCTCCCCGTACTTATTGGGAATCACAACTCTTTCTTCAGAAATAACTGCAACACAATGGCTCACAAGATTTACTCGATTAAGCAGAGGAACACATCATTGGACAACGGTTGATCATCAAAGACGATGCTTTCTTTGATCGGACGATATACCTCTTATCGCCGAGACTTAAAAAGAAATGGAAGGCGGAGTGATCCGAGACTGGACTTACCGGAACTCCCTTGCTCGGCTTTCTCGGTAGCGGGAGGTCCCACCATCCTCGACGAGGCCGGCGAGCTTATCTGGTCGGTTTTGCTACGAATCGGGCTCCGATCTCCGATTGAGGTTGAGAGGGCAGCCGATCTCTTGAACTTCCAGAGATCGTATCGTGGTTGGCTCGTGGAAATGGGCGTTGGTACTATGTCTATGGTCCTAAATGGGCGTGTCTGGTGTCCTATGGCATGTGATTCGGCTCCGACATCATGATGGGAGCAATGGGTTCTCGCAAGGGTCAATATAAGGCTCGCCATCACCAGCTCTCGCAATGGTTTATCCGCTACATCTTGTTATTAGTTTCTTTCCAAGACGATGGGACCGCATACTACTACAGCTACGGTTGGGATAATTCTCGACGTTGTTGGCTGAACTCAGTCTCAGTTCACCAATCCAGTGGAACTAATAACACTAGACCAAACAAGGACTTATTAGCCCGTCCGTTCCTTTGGATACTTTCTATCGAACACATGAAACAGCATCATAGCAAACAGGGCTAAATCGCTGATACTGCAGGAAAAAGAAAAAAAAAAAGCCGTTTTAAGCGGTGGTTGGGTAACCACTAACTTGGGTTGCACGGGGAGGTTCAGTAGGAATTAGGAAACTCTGGACGGTACAACCGTTGACGGTTTCAATATTTTGTGGTTTAGGGCTCTCATTCTTCTCTATTACTTTCAACTGATACTCTTTACTACATTTCAACCGAAATTATTACTTTAATAGCCCATTTCATCCCCCAAAATATTTAATTTTAATATTTTTTTAGTGAATCAAAGTTGAACCCATTTGAGTCCTGCTGCTCAAATATCACCGCAATCAATCGAGATCGAACGCAAAAATTATGACCACAAAACTCGAGTTATGTGCATTGTACGCTCACTTTGAAGGATTAATATGTGCGTAGAAATCTTTAACAACCTTTTTCATCTTTAAAACGCTAGATTTTGAACAATTTTTTTTTTTTTAAACTATTACTGAAATCGACGGGTACGATGCAACACAAAAACTATACAAGAGAACAAATGTCAATGGGATGAGCTGTTAAGAAGAAAAAGAATGAGTGGTGGGTGGGTGTAAAAAGAATTGCCGAGTAGGGAGCACATACCGAAGAGGTGTTATGCCCTACACATGCACGGGGTGAGTGGGTTCTCCCATAGATCGAACCCGGGGAACGTCTCCTCCGGCAACCCAGTCCGGCCGTTGTGCGCTTTGATGATTTCCTGCGTGAACCTGGGCCAGCCAATATATGGGTCGCCCAAGGCCCTGAACATGTGTCCCTTGGCCGGCTTTATGGTCACGAGTTGGTGCCCCCTGTACCTCCGAGCTCCTGTAATGAGCTTTGCAAAGTTACCACCGTGAGTCATCACGAACACGTCCGACTTGGAGCAAACCAGGAAGTCCAGGGCCGCCAGGTTGGTCACGTGCTTTCCGAAGTGATCCAGCTCCTCTTTGCTAGCCAAGTCTTCCTTTGTTACCTGTAACTTACAGTGAAAACAATATTGATACAGAGGATCAAACTTACAGCTCGTTGGCAGCAGCTAGCATGGCTTGATTAGTGTTCATCTGGAAATGTACCAAACTCGGGAACATGTTTCTCAAAGGCGCCATTTTGTCATCTCCGCCATAAACCCGTCCAGAAGCAACGTAGATGGGAGTGTCTATTGAGTAGCCAAGCGCGCGAAGGATAACAGCAATTTCCCCCGGTTCGAGGGGGCACTTCCCCTCCTTGCGCTTTCGGAGAGCAAGTTGCCACAGATGTGATCCGTCCTGTGACTCGTGTAAATTCACGCCATACATACCTCAGACACCACTGTTAATGGAGGAATTTTGATGGCAAATCCATGTTCGCTACGTAAGATTTACACTCACACCATATCGACGAGGCCATTGCTTCTGCCTGTAATCGTCCATCATCTCTTTCTCTTCTCTTGTTCCAACAAAATCACAGAATGAAAGGCCTACCATACCTTTCTCGTATCTCAAGTGAAGTGCTCTGTGCAAAACATGGAAAAAGAGAGAGAGGAAGACATAGTCTCAGCATAGAATCAGCAGTCAGTAGATCACAGAAAAGTGACTAGGAATGTAGCTTCAATTGAAGGAGAGGTACAAACAGAACATGGAAGAACTTACATGAAAGGATTCAAACTGCCAGTGCGGTTCCTCATTCTGAATGCCAAGGTATGAGCCATTTCCTCCACTTTCGGTACAAACTTTAACGCATGGTAGTTCACCCTGCATCTTAGCCTATTGATCTCGGGAGGGACATTAACATACCTGAGAATTGGGAAACCAGAATGTAGCATTGACAGTCAACCAGAGACGCATGTGCGCGTGCAGTAATTTAAGTCTGCTAGATGTCATATCTTTGGTCCAAATTTAACCAGAAGAGGCAAGATGAGAGGGAGAAAAATACCCCAGCCTGTCCGTAAAGGGCTTTAGAGCCATTACTTTCTTCTCCTTGAGTCTTGGTAAAACATTGTCGATATAAAACTGTGCTGAAGCAAACTTTGGAATATTTTTAATCGTCCACCTGCAAATACAAGTTAAAAATGAACTGTAGGGTTCTATAAAAGTAAGAAAACAAGCTCCTATACGATTAGCAACTTCCAGGACTTATCCCACAAAACAAGGATTCCAAAATAATTTTCTGTTCATGTCTTCCAGGTCCTTAATATCTAGGGACATCTCATAACATACCAAACGGAAGGTCATTGCAAGCTTGCCTTTTGCTGACAGCGGACGTGGCTAAAGTTATATCTCTAAAGAAAAGATGCCACACACATAAGGGTAATGGTGGTATGGTCAGGATGGCTTATTTGCAATGCCGCATCAAGAATTTACCTGCCCTGGATGACTCAAATTGTCACAGACTTTGTTGATTACTAAAGGAAACCCCAATCCCAAGTTATTCAGCTTAGAAAAGGACAATTAACTAGCCAAACTACCGGACTGCTTTCACAAGATAATAGTAGAGATTTACTGTGCTTTGTTTAGTTACTACAATATTGACGGCAAAGCACGAGTTCGACATACTTTATGCTTGTGAACAGTTGATCTTTGTAAGGAAACCACTCAGGGATGTCCCGTACAATGCGCACATCACTATCCAAGTAGTGAATGAAATGGTCGACATCGTAGACATCTTCAAACTTCCTGTACATTAAGAACTTATTAAAGGAAAATTCCTTCACCAATATAACTATGGCATCAAAAGGGTGATGCGGATGATGTTTCATTTCATATTCCAAAAAAGTAAAGAATTATACTATGGTCCTTCTGTAGGACATATTTCATTCAGAGTCTTGCAACGTTGCAGGAGATTTTGAAATGCTACAATAAAAAAAGAAGGAAATTCAACATGCCCAAGTTGGGATGAGAGTCATGGATGCGGACTGTAGCTCATGGGGTCTAAGTAGAAATGATTATCATCATAATAGAAGCCCAAAATTGAACGACATGACACCAACATCAAGTAGAATTTGCGTCTAATGCTCCTCTCTAAGAGTTCAATTTGGAAACTTGTCATACAATAGAACCTTAGAGTTTATGCTTCTTAGGAGCAATAATATGCTAAGAGGGGAAAGAGCCCAAGATCAAATGCCATGACACCTACATCAAGCAGATTTTGCATCTAATGTTCCTCTGCCAAAGTTCAATATTGAAATTTCTAATTCAATAGAACCTTAATTTTTATATTCTTAAGAACAATAATATGCTATGAGGTTAAAAAGCGCAATCTTCTGAAATGCGAAGGGGCATGGCTGAAACTATTCGCAACAGAACTTGGGAACAACTATTATACTTCCAATTGACATATCTACCT